>CM060956.1:164174955-164324623 GCA_030765055.1 Mantis religiosa
ATAACGGGAGTACTGTTGCAGTCATGCAGGTCTCTGCATGATCCCCAATGTTTTTCGTGAGGTTGGTATCAATAAAAGCAGTGTTTATCTAATTTTGCGAGACCAGTAAAGGTTCCTGCGCTAAAGGTTTTTGTCTGGCTGTCCGAGCGCTAAAGGTTCCTGTCTGGCGGTCCGAGCGCTAAAGGTTCCTGGCTGGCGGTCCGAGCGCTAAAGGTTCCTGTCTGGCTGTCCGAGCGCTAAAGGTTCCTGTCTGGCTGTCCGAGCGCTAAAGGTTCCTGGCTGGCGGTCCGAGCGCTAAAGGTTCCTGTCTGGCGGTCCGAGCGCTTAAGGTTCCTGTCTGGTGGTCCGAGCGCTAAAGGTTCCTGTCTTGGCGGTCCGAGCGCTAAAGGTTCCTGTCTGGCGGTCCGAGCGCTAAGGGTTCCTGTCTGGCGGTCCGAGCCCTAAAGGTTCCTGTCTGGCGGTCGGAGCGCTAAAGGTTCCTGTCTGGCGGTCCGAGCGCTAAAGGTTCCTGTCTGGCTGTCCGAGCGCTAAAGGTTCCTGTCTGGCTGTCCGAGCGCTAAAGGTTCCTGGCTGGCGGTCCCAGCGCTAAAGGTTCCTGTCTGGCGGTCCGAGCGCTAAAGGTTCCTGTCTGGCGGTCCGAGCGCTAAAGGTTCCTGTCTTGGCGGTCCGAGCGCTAAAGGTTTTTGTCTGGCGGTCCGAGCGCTAAAGCTTCCTGTCTGGCTGTCCGAGCGCTAAAGGTTCCTGGCTGGCGGTCCGAGCGCTAAAGGTTCCTGTCTGGCTGTCCGAGCGCTAAAGGTTCCTGGCTGGCGGTCCGAGCGCTAAAGCTTCCTGTCTGGCGGTCCGAGCGCTAAAGCTTCCTGTCTGGCGGTCCGAGCTCTAAAGGTTTTTGTCTGGCTGTCCGAGCGCTAAAGGTTCCTGTCTGGCGGTCCGAGCGCTAAAGGTTCCTGGCTGGCGGTCCGAGCGCTAAAGGTTTTTGTCTGGCTGTCCGAGCGCTAAAGGTTCCTGTCTGGCGGTCCGAGCTCTAAACGTTCCTGGCTGGCGGTCCGAGCGCTAAAGGTTTTTGTCTGGCGGTCGGAGCGCTTAAGGTTCCTGGCTGGCGGTCCGAGCGCTAAAGGTTTTTGTCTGGCGGTCGGAGCGCTTAAGGTTCCTGGCTGGCGGTCCGAGCGCTAAAGGTTTTTGTCTGGCGGTCCGAGCTCTAAAGGTTCCTGGCTGGCGGTCCGAGCGCTAAAGGTTTTTGTCTGGCGGTCCGAGCTCTAAAGGTTTTTGTCTGGCGGTCGGAGCGCTAAAGGTTCCTGGCTGGCGGTCCGAGCGCTAAAGGTTTTTGTCTGGCGGTCCGAGCGCTAAAGGTTTTTGTCTGGCGGTCGGAGCGCTAAAGGTTCCTGGCTGGCGGTCCGAGCGCTAAAGGTTTTTGTCTGGCGGTCGGAGCGCTTAAGGTTCCTGGCTGGCGGTCCGAGCGCTAAAGGTTTTTGTCTGGCGGTCCGAGCGCTAAAGGTTTTTGTCTGGCGGTCGGAGCGCTAAAGGTTCCTGGCTGGCGGTCCGAGCGCTAAAGGTTTTTGTCTGGCGGTCCGAGCTCTAAAGGTTCCTGGCTGGCGGTCCGAGCGCTAAAGGTTTTTGTCTGGCGGTCCGAGCTCTAAAGGTTCCTGGCTGGCGGTCCGAGCTCTAAAGGTTCCCGGCTGGCGGTCCGAGCCCTAAATGTTACTGTCTGGCGGTCCGAGCCCTAAAGGTTCCTGGCTGGCGGTCCGAGCCCTTAAGCTCCCGGCTGGCGGTCCGAGCTCTAAATGTTCCCGGCTGGCGGTCGGAGCGCTTAAGGTTCCTGTCTGGCGGTCCGAGCCCTTAAGCTCCCTGGCTGGCGGTCCGAGCGCTAAAGGTTTCTGTCTGGCGGTCCGAGCCCTAAAGGGTCCTGGCTGGCGGTCCGAGCCCTTAAGCTCCCGGCTGGCGGTCCGAGCCCTAAAGGTTCCTGTCTGGCGGTCCGAGCCCTTAAGCTCCCGGCTGGCGGTCGGAGCGCTTAAGGTTCCTGTCTGGCGGTCCGAGCCCTAAAGCTCCCTGTCTGGCGGTCCGAGCCCTTAAGCTCCTTGGCTGGCGGTCCGAGCCCTTAAGGTTCCTGGCTGGCGGTCCGAGCCATTAAGGTTCCTGGCTGGCGGTCCGAGCCCTAAAGGTCCCTGGCTGGCGGGCCTAGCCCTTAGGCTCTATGGCTGGCGGTCCGAGCCCTTAAGGTTCCAAGCTGGCGGTCCGAGCCCTAAAGCTCCCTGTCTGGCGTGCCTAGCCCTTAAGCTCCCTGGCTGGCGGGCCTAGCCCTTAAGCTCCCTGGCTGGCGGTCCGAGCCCTTAAGGTTCCTGGCTGGCGGTCCGAGCCCTAAAGGTCCCTGGCTGGCGGGCCTAGCCCTTAAGCTCCCTGGCTGGCGGTCCGAGCCCTAAAGGGTCCTGGCTGGCGGTCCGAGCCCTTAAGCTCCCGGCTGGCGGTCCGAGCCCTAAAGGTTCCTGTCTGGCGGTCCGAGCCCTTAAGCTCCCGGCTGGCGGTCGGAGCGCTTGAGGTTCCTGTCTGGCGGTCCGAGCTCTAAAGCTCCCTGTCTGGCGGTCCGAGCCCTTAAGCTCCCTGGCTGGCGGTCCGAGCCCTTAAGGTTCCTGGCTGGCGGTCCGAGCCCTTAAGGTTCCTGGCTGGCGGTCCGAGCCCTAAAGCTCCCTGTCTGGCGGGCCTAGCCCTTAAGCTCCCGGCTGGCGGTCCGAGCCCTTAAGGTTCCTGGCTGGCGGTCCGAGCCCTAAAGCTCCCTGTCTGGCGGGCCTAGCCCTTAAGCTCCCTGGCTGGCGGTCCGAGCCCTTAAGGTTCCTGGCTGGCGGGCCTAGCCCTTAAGCTCCCTGGCTGGCGGTCCAAGCCCTAAAGGTCCCTGGCTGGCGGGCCTAGCCCTTAAGCTCCCTGGCTGGCGGTCCGAGCCCTTAAGGTTCCTGGCTGGCGGTCCTAGCCCTTAAGCTCCCTGGCTGGCGGTCCGAGCCCTTAAGGTTCCTGGCTGGCGATCCGAGCCCTAAAGCTCCCTGTCTGGCGGTCCGAGCCCTTAAGGTTCCTGGCTGGCGGTCCGAGCCCTTAAGGTTCCTGGCTGGCGGTCCGAGCCCTAAAGCTCCCCGTCTGGCGGTCCGAGCCCTTAAGCTCCCTGGCTGGCGGTCCGAGCCCTTAAGGTTCCTGGCTGGCGGTCCGAGCCCTTAAGGTTCCTGGCTGGCGGTCCGTACCCTAAAGGTTCCTGGCTGGCGGCCCTAGCCCTTAAGCTCCCGGCTGGCGGTCCGAGCCCTTAAGCTCCCTGGCTGGCGGTCCGAGCCCTTAAGGTCCCTGGCTGGCGGTCCGAGCCCTTAAGGTTCCTGGCTGGCGGTCCTAGCCCTAAAGGTCCCTGGCTGGCGGTCCGAGCCCTTAAGGTTCCTGGCTGGTGGTCCGAGCCCTGGCTCGCTGGGCTAGCCCTTAAGCTCCCTGGCTGGCGGGCCTAGCCCTTAAGGTTCCTGGCTGGCGGTCCGAGCCCTTAAGGTCCCTGGCTGGCGGTCCGAGCCCTTAAGGTTCCTGGCTGGCGGTCCTAGCCCTAAAGGTCCCTGGCTGGCGGTCCGAGCCCTTAAGGTTCCTGGCTGGTGGTCCGAACCCTGGCTCGCTGGGCTAGCCCTTAAGCTCCCTGGCTGGCGGGCCTAGCCCTTAAGGTTCCTGTCTGGCGGTCCGAGCCCTTAAGGTCCCTGGCTGGCGCTCCGAGCCCTTAAGGTCCCTGGCTGGCAGGCCTAGCCCTTAAGCCCCCTGGCTGGCGGGCCTAGCCCTTAAGGTCCCTGGCTTGCGGTCCGAGCCGTTAAGGTCCCTGGCTGGCGAGCCTAGCCGTTAAGCTCCCTGGCTGGCGGGCCTAACCCTTAAGCTCCCTGGCTGGCGGTCCGAGCCCTTAAGGTCACTGGCTCGCTGGGCTAGCCCTTAAGCTCCCTGGCTGGCGGGCCTAGCCCTTAAGGTTCCTGGCTGGCGGTCCGAGCCCTTAAGCTCCCTGGCTGGCAGGCCTAGCCCTTAAGCCCCCTGGCTGGCGGGCCTAGCCCTTAAGGTCCCTGGCTGGCGGTCCGAGCCCTTAAGGTCCCTGGCTGGCGAGCCTAGCCGTTAAGCTCCCTGGCTGGCGGGCCTAGCCCTTAAGGTTCCTGGCTAGCGGTCCGAGCCCTTAAGCTCCCTGGCTGGCTAGGCTAGCCCTTAAGTTCCCTGGCTGGCGGGCCTAGCCCTTAAACTACCTTTTGGCGGTCCGAACCCTTAAGCTCCCTGGCTGGCTGGGCTAGCCCTTGAGCTCCCTGGCTGGCTGGGCTAGCCCTTAAGGTCCCTGGCTGGCGGGCCTAGCCCTTAAACTCCCTTTTGGCGGTCCGAGCCCTTAAGCTCCCCGGCTGGCTGGGCTAGCCCTTAAGCTCCCTGGCCGGCGGGCCTAGCCCTTAAGGTTCCTGGCTGGCGGTCCGAGCCCTTAAGGTCCATGGCTGGCTGGGCTAGCCCTTAAGCCCCCTTGCTGGCGGTCCGAGCCCTTAAGCTCCCTGGCTGGCTGGCCTAGCTGTTAAGCTCCCTGGCTGGCGGGCCTAGCCGTTAAAGTCCATGGCTGACGGCCCCGAAATGTCCCAGCAGAGGTGTGGAGACCGGCAACCGACGTACCGGAGGAGGAAGTAGATGATCCGGCCATGTACCGCCGAGACTCCCGCCGACACTTTTACCCTGAAAGAGACTACTAGATGAGAGACGATGTGAAATGATAATGGAGATCAAATGGAGAGATATAATTAAGCTAACCAGTATTTCCCTAACGACCTGAGAAATAACTTCCATTGACTAGGTAGGTCTGCCATAGGAATCGAAGCCGGTCGTCACAATAAAAATTAATTTTTTTGCTTTATTTCTTATCCTAATGTCCAGAAATGTAAATACATTTGTCATATCAGTGTTCTAATTTAATTAAAGCATCTCTGTATTCCGATTTATAATGGTCCTGAAAACAGCTGTTTCCCGCATCAATGACGTCATCGTTATTGTGAAATCTTCGTCCTCCAGGTAGTAGTGACTGGATGCTAGATCTGGCCAATAGGCTGAATGTCGAAGCAATTCAAACTCTAATTCACATATTTTTCCCATTGAATTGACTGAACAATGTGCTAGAAACAACCAAATGAGGTCTTGTTTTTTTCACCTCATCACTAGCGATACATTTACCCTTTTCAGAGTAATCAATAAAAATTATTTGCTGTACATCCCAGAAAACACTCGTTGGCTGACAAAATTGACTTTGTCTTTTTGGGAGTTGGTTCGCCTGGCACAAGTGATTTACTTTCTGGAGTGAAGTGATGTATCCATGTTTCATCCGTAGTAATAAGCCGTCTCAAATATTCACTGGCATTTTTACGGTAGAGCTCCAAATTCTTAACAGAAACAGTTTTTGTTTGCATCTTTTGATCAGGTGTCAAGAAACGCAGCACCCATCTTGCACAGATCATTACTCAAAATATTACGTGCACAAGGCAGCCAACATGTGACGTGGCCACTAGAGCCTACCGTAGTAAAAAGATGAGAAACATTTTTGGCAAAAGTTAAGAATGTTGGGCACTGCTTCTTCTAGTATAAGTGCCACTCGCAGCTTAAAACTGGCTATTTCCTCACAAAACAACAGTACAAATTAAGAACAACTATTATTATTATTATTATTATTATTATTATTATTATTATTATTATTATTATTATTATTATTATTATTATTATTATTATTATTATTATTATTATTATTATTATTATTATTATTATTATTATTATTATTATTATTATTATTATTATTATTATTATTATTATTATTATTATTATTATTATTATTATTATTATTATTATTATTATTATTATTATTATTATTATTATTATTATTATTATTATTATTATTATTATTATTATTATTATTATTATTATTATTATTATTATTATTATTATTATTATTATTATTATTATTATTATTATTATTATTATTATTATTATTAATTATCATTATTAAAGTACAAGTCTACTGACAGATATTGAAATGCTATATCTATAAGAAACGTGCAGTTTAACTGGAAATGACTTTAGCCAGATATTCCCTGGTAGTAAGGTACTGTTGTATAGTCTTATCTTGATATTATTTTTCTTTTGTGTAATATCTATAAGTATCGTAATTAGTGATTTTCAAACATCTCTAACAAAACGGAAGGGTATAAATCAAGTGCAGTTTGAGTGTAAAAGTACGTGATATATTTATGATATTTAGAAGACACAGGGAATGTATCTGTTGAACAGCCTCTCAAGTTCCCTTGCCTTCGTATCACTTCAGAAAATGTTCCTATACAAGAAAATACATATATCAGTTTAAGCGCATCATCGTTGTCAAGTATGGGAGGCTATTTGCACTTTTTGGCAGTTTATCATTTCCGAGATAAACTTTGTATAAGTTTCTATTTTAAAATACTCTTGAGCTGAAGTTATTCGTATATTTTTTCTGTAGTTAATTATTGCCGGGATATTCTTTGTTATTGCTTTGCCTTCTCAAAAAAGGCAAGTTGGGTGAGGAGATGTTGCTTGTTATTTGTGTGAGTTTTGCAATACTTGTACTTGTGTAAAATGTTCATAATAAACATGTAACGCTGCTAATGTCAGCAGAAAGCAGAACCTGTGGGTCTGGACCGCAGTTCCTGCTTTCCACGAACAAGAATGCTTGCATTGCATCCCACGCATTCATTTCTATCACCCGTTTCCGTCCCGCGAATGGCACCCCCTCTTACCCCCTTAAACATGGTAGCAAATGATTGCCAATCTTAACACTCATTACAGTAGAGTTAAATGTCCTCAACATATAATACATCGTCCGATTTTGGTAGAAATGTAGATGTTACTAAAATACAAATCTTACGTCAATTAAACTTTTACAGAGATAACCATAATCCAGATATTATTGGTTTGAATGTTTCATACCATTCTAAAATGCTAAATGGCTATTTTGTTTTATCTCTGGATTTAAAGTCTACTGTATTCCCTTTTAACTACAATAAGATAATGTTTATCTTGAAGTAGATAGAGCAATAAGTGTTTATACAAGAGTAGAGAAAGTGTATACATCACATAACGACCAAAACATTTGACTATCACTTAAAGTCTACTGTATTCCCTTGTAACTACAATAAGATAATGTTCATCTTGAAGTAGATAGAGCAATAAGTGTTTGTACAAGAGTAGAGAAAGTCATGTATACATCACATAACGACCAAAACATTTGACTATCACTTAAAGTCTACTGTATTCCCTTGTAACTACAATAAGATAATTTATATCTTGAAGTAGATAGAGCAATGAGCGTTTGTACAAGAGTAGAGAAAGTCATGTATACATCACATAACGACCAAAACATTTTACTATCACTTAAAGTCTACAGTATTCCCTTGTAACTACAATAAGATAATGTTTATCTTGAAGTAGATAGAGCAATAAGCGTTTGTACAAGAGTAGAGAAAGTCATGTATACATCACATAACGACCAAAACATTTTACTATCACTTAAAGTCTACAGTATTCCCTTGTAACTACAATAAGATAATGTTTATCTTGAAGTACATAGAGCAATAAGTGTTTGTACAAGAGTAGAGAAAGTCATGTATACATCACATAACGACCAAAACATTTGACTATCACTTAAAGTCTACAGTATTCCCTTGTAACTACAATACGATGATGTTTATCTTGAAGTAGATAGAGCAATAAGCGTTTGTACAAGAGTAGAGAAAGTCATGTATACATCACATAACGACCAAAACATTTTACTATCACTTAAAGTCTACAGTATTCCCTTGTAACTACAATAAGATAATGTTTATCTTGAAGTAGATAGAGCAATAAGTGTTTGTACAAGAGTAGAGAAAGTCATGTATACATCACATAACGACCAAAACATTTGACTATCACTTAGTCTACAGTATTCCCTTGTAACTACAATAAGATAATTTATATCTTGAAGTAGATAGAGCAATAAGTGTTTGTACAAGAGTAGAGAAAGTCATGTATACATCACATAACGACCAAAACATTTGACTATCACTTAGTCTACAGTATTCCCTTGTAACTACAATAAGATAATTTATATCTTGAAGTAGATAGAGCAATAAGTGTTTGTACAAGAGTCGATGAAGTTATGTATAATGGGTTGCTATCACCGGCCATGTTTTGTCTATAAATAGGTAGGTACACAGTTCAATTGGAAAACACGACAAGAATGCCAACCTTAACCTTGCAGCCGAGGGCAAGTTGGCAGGTCATTCCTTTGCTTAATGTACTTGAAGGTCCGTACATCGAGTGCAGCACTAAACACAGGATTTATTGGGAGTGAGTTGGTGAATGCTGAAGTGATATGTTTTTACTACCCGGGTGCAGGAATCGAACCCACGACCTCATGAATGCGGGCCATAGGCCTACCTGTGGAATTTTAAAAATGGAAATTATACTATTGCTTTCAAAATATTTCTGTCTAAGATGAACACATTTTTGCAAACAGTCCTTAAAGCACTTCATGAACAAGGTTTTTTTCCCCCTTCAGGAACAGATATTTTTCGTATTATTGCATATTTTCTAATGCCTTTTAGTAATAACTTAGTCGAAAGATAACATCTGCAGATTGTTTCGTTACACCACTAAACAAACTAAAAGTGTTGGGATACAAATGTTGACAGCAGTGTGGGGCTCGAACCACGAACTCGCAATTCCCTTGATACAGCTTACGTCTTTCTACTGAGGGTCTGAGGTACGAGAGCAATGTCTCTTATGTACAAATGTAGACGTTGGTTCTATTCCACGTGCTTGCTGTTTAGTGACATGTAGAAACAACAGGGAACAGATGCAAATTGGTTTATTAGAACGTATAATAAAGTAAAGTATTTGGAGATAAAAAGTATATACATACGTTTGTCACAGCCTGCGTTTTCTCTCTGTGCTACAAGGTGCCTTGTATACAACATAGAATTTGGTTCTGTTCCAAGGATTGTCTACAGCGCCATGTAGTTAAAGAATTGCTACTCGCTTTGTGATATTTAGTCAATCTTTGGTCATATTGAGTTAATCTTCAAAGTAGTAACAGGTTAAAATGGCAACGGAACGCCTGAATGATGCTGACCCGCTGAATGTGTACATTTACTTTCTTGAAAGAGTGTACACAATATAAACGTACACGAATACATACATACATTGTACATGCATTTTTTTCTTTTTTATATCAACTGCATACCCTATTACATTGTAATATTAAATGCATTACAATACATAATTACTTATTTTAAGTATAATTTGGGATAGTGGATTTTAATATTTTTTATGTATGTTGTCTACTTCATGATGTTGTGTCATTACTTCATTAGTATGCTGACTTAAAGAGTACATTAACTAAGGTGTGTAGTAAGTTCTTGTGTACCTCTGCTATCAACAGAGATGTGATTTACTGTTTGTATGGCCCTTTGTGAATGTAATGAACTTGATGGCACAGATTAAGTACATAATAAGTAGCAAATGATAAAATTTTCAAATCTACACATGATCTTTGAGCCCCAATACAGATATGTATTAGGTGTAGCCTCCATGTGCTGCAATTAGGGCTGCTATACACTGTGGCATTGAATAAAGAAGGTTGGAATAAGCTCCTGAGAGTTGTATTGAAGCCCATAAATCCGTGACACTGGTTACTGGTGCCAACATGTCAGGGAAGCAAGATACTCGTCGCTCTTTGAACTAAAATGTGGACTGTGGAGATGCCTACCTCGGGCTCTACAACCACCATTAGGTGCCGGTTTCTGTTAAAGTGCCTTCCGTCCGTGGGAACAGAGATCGGTTGTTGTGATGTTTGTCCGCTATGCCGCTCAGTGCGGTACCGCCATGTAGCACACGTTAAAGCGGAACTCGTCCAAAAAGACTATATTTTGCCACTCAACCCCTCCCCCATTGCAGCCGGAGGACCTTGTGGTTTCTGGACAATGGAAGCCGACGCGACGAACCCTTGATGCAGTGTCAAGCCAACATTGTGGATGAAGCTGTGCGATCCGTTATGGCCATGCCACTCATCTATCCACAGCATACCCTGTTCGATCTCGGTCATTGCGGATATGGCTTCCTTTGACGTCGACGAGGCATATTCACACTCATTTTATTGTTTCCACCTTGTTTGACAGCTCTGCACTGACTACACTTGTCGGACCGTCATGTACCCCATCTCTCTGCAAACCTAGTAACTTATTGCTTCTACACTTCTACTAAGTTTCGAGTTATTCGGCAAATTGTTTCTTGGTGTTGCAATTCTCACAAAGAGCACTGTATATTTCGGATCATCTATAATGTGGAACCTGGTGTAATGTGTTTGTTTGTGGGAGAAAAGTTTTACATTGAGCTACCCCACCTATTGTGTCATTGTTTATGACCTCTTTGTTTTCCAGCTGCTTTTGGAACTTTGTTGTATTTGACTGGCACTTTATCAGCCATCTCATTGCACTTGTTCTGTCTCGTTACTTTAGCATTTTCCATCCAACATATATGGCGAGTTGCCCATTTCTTTGTCCGTCTTTGCCGTTTATTTTGGCCCCATCTGTACTGTACACTCGCTATTTCATTTCCATTAATGTTATGACTGGCACCGACAGTTGCCAGTGACCCACACTGACCTGTTCGCTAAA
Source organism: Mantis religiosa (assembly GCA_030765055.1). Classification (NCBI taxonomy): domain Eukaryota; kingdom Metazoa; phylum Arthropoda; class Insecta; order Mantodea; family Mantidae; genus Mantis; species Mantis religiosa. The sequence continues at coordinate 164,185,638 of CM060956.1, forward strand.
ATGACTGTTTACCTCGTACGTCTTCAAGTCTCATAAATAAAATGAAAATGATTTTTACTTTCCTGCTAAGTACATAAGAGCTAGCAAGGGTTTTGCATTTCACCCAAAAGTTCGACCGATTTTCACTAGAAATGTGTATTTGTTTTGAGGTGTTCCGAATAAAAAATTATAAGTGCTGTGTGTACTATCATATCAAGAGATATTTCTAGTTATTTACCTGAATTCTGGAATAGTTATAAGTAGGGTCCGGATTCTGTGTAATTACATATTTTGTTGCTGTATAAGAAGAGCTAAAATGTCGGCGAACTACACTATTATGGCCCTTACTTCAAAGTTTTAAATTGCACATTTTTACATATTTGGAACCATAAAACATAAGTTTATTTTAATACTATTGCGGATCTAATATATATCTTCATTCATATCGTTACACAGCAAGAAAGCGAACAAATATTGCAAGTTTTATTCATCCATTGTCGTTATTGTTGCCTCGTTGTGGTTCTTGTACAACGGTTCACTTTGTTTCTTCGCCGCATTAACAAGTGGGTAGTGTAGTTTCTTCTGACCTTGGATACCCAAATCTTATGTTGTTTCGCTTATTTAATGCTAAAAATGAAGAATACCCTGATGATGTTATTCCGAGCACAATCCTTCTCTATTAATATGCACAGTTCACTTCTTGCCCAGTTCAACGATCTTTCTCTATAAAAACAGTCACACAGAAGACTGTGTGTGACAACAAAACATTTCCTTTTCAATTAACACTCTCCAACGTTGTCACATCGGACGATGAACGAAATGATGTTCAAATGAGTACAGGGTACATCGAGCTTAGAGTTAGCAGACATTCATCTTCCACGATAAGGGAAAACCTCCAACGTTAAGTCATATTGGACGATGAATGAAATGATGTTCAAATGAGTACAGGGTACATCGAGCTTAGAGTTAGCAGACATTCATCTTCCAGGATAAGGGAAAACCTCCAACGTTAAGTCATATTGGACGATGAATGAAATGATGTTCAAATGAGTACAGGGTACATCGAGCTTAGAGTTAGCAGACATTCATCTTCCAGGATAAGGGAAAACCTCCAACGTTAAGTCATATTGGACGATGAATGAAATGATGTTCAAATGAGTACAGGGTACATCGAGCTTAGAGTTAGCAGACATTCATCTTCCAGGATAAGGGAAAACCTCCAACGTTAAGTCATATTGGACGATGAATGAAATGATGTTCAAATAAGTACAGGGTACATCGAGCTTAGAGTTAGCAGACATTCATCTTCCAGGATAAGGGAAAACCTCCAAAGTTAAGTCATATTGGACGATGAATGAAATGATGTTCAAATGAGTACAGGGTACATCGAGCTTAGAGTTAGCAGACATTCATCTTCCAGGATAAGGGAAAACCTCCAACGTTAAGTCATATCGGACGATGAATGAAATGATGTTCAAATGAGTACAGGGTACTCAGAGCTTAGAGTTACCAGACATTCATCTTTCAGGATAAGACAAAACCTCCAACGTTAAGTCATATTGGACGATGAATGAAATGATGTTCAAATGAGTACAGGGTACATAGATCTTAAAGTTACCTGACATTCATCTTTCAGGATAAGAGAAAACCTCCAACGTTAAGTCATATCGGACGATGAATGAAATGATGTTCAAATAAGTACAGGGTACATAGAGCTTAGAGTTACTAGACATTCATCTTTCAGGATAAGGGAAAACCTCCAACGTTAAGTCATATCGGACGATGAATGAAATGATGTTCAAATGAATACAGGGTACATAGAGCTTAGAGTTACCAGACATTTATCATTCAGGATAAGGGAAAACTCCAACGTTAAGTCATATTGCACGATGAATGAAATGAAGGTTCAAATAAGTACAGGGTACATAGAGCTTAGAGTTACCAGACATTCATCATTCAGGATAAGAGAAAACCTCCAACGTTGTCACATCGGACGATGAATGAAATGATGTTCAAATGAATACAGGGTACATAGAGCTTAGAGTTACCAGACATTCATCATTCAGGATAAGGGAAAACTCCAAAGTTGTCACATCGGACGATGAACGAAATGATGTTCAAATGAATACAGGGTACATCGAGCTTAGAGTTACCAGACATTCATCTTTCAGGATAAGGGAAATCCTGCAACGTTAAGTCACATCGGACGATGAATGAAATGATGTTCAAATGAGTACAGGGTACATCGAGCTTAGAGTTACCAGACATTCATCTTTCAGGATAAGAGAAATCCTGTAACGTTAAGTCACATCGGACAATGAATGAAATGATGTTCAAATGAGTACAGGGTACATCGAGCTTAGAGTTACCAGACATTCATCTTTCAGGATAAGAGAAATCCTGCAACGTTAAGTCACATCGGACGATGAATGAAATGATGTTCAAATGAATACAGGGTACATTGAGCTTAGAATTACCAGACATTCATCATTCAGGATAAGAGAAATCCTGCAACGTTAAGTCACATCGGACATTGAATGAAATGATGTTCAAATGAATACAGGGTACATAGAGCTTAGAGTTACCAGACATTCATCATTCAGGATAAGAGAAAACCTTCAACGTTAAGTCATATCGGACGATGAATGAAATGATGTTCAAATGAATACAGGGTACATAGAGCTTAGAGTTACCAGACATTCATCATTCAGGATAAGACAAAACCTCCAACGTTAAGTCATATCGGACGATGAATGAAATGATGTTCAAATGAATACAGGGTACATAGAGCTTAGAGTTACCAGACATTCGTGTATCAGGATAAGAGAAAACCTCCAACGTTAAGTCACATCGGACGATGAATGAAATGATGTTCAAATGAGTACAGGGTACATAGAGCTTAGAGTTACCAGACATTCGTGTATCAGGATAAGAGAAAACCTCTAAGGTTAAGTCACATCGGACGATGAATGAAATGATGTTCAAATGAGTACAGGGTACATAGAGCTTAGAGTTACCAGACATTCGTGTATCAGGATAAGAGAAAACCTCCAAGGTTAAGTCGTATGGGACGATGAATGAAATGCTGTTCAAATGAGTACAGGGTACATAGAGCAGAAAGTTACCAGACATTTGTCTTTCAGGTTAAGAGAAAACCTCCAACGTTAAATCATATCGGACGATGAATGAAATGATGTACAAATAAGTACAGGGTACATAGAGCTTTAGAGTTACCAGACATTCGTGTATCAGGATAAGAGAAAACCTCCAACGTTAAGTCGTATCGGACGATGAATGAAATGATGTTCAAATGAGTACAGGGTACATAGAGCTTAGAGTGACCAGACATTCGTGTATCAGGATAAGAGAAAACCTCCAACGTTAAGTCATATCGGACGATGAATGAAATGATGTACAAATAAGTACAGGGTACATAGAGCTTAGAGTTACCAGACATTCGTGTATCAGGATAAGAGAAAACCTCCAACGTTAAGTCGTATCGGACGATGAATGAAATGATGTTCAAATGAGTACAGGGTACATAGAGCTTAGAGTTACCAGACAATCATCTTTCAGGATAAGAGAAAACCTTCAACGTTAAGTCATATCGGACGATGAATGAAATGATGTTCAAATGTGTACAGGGTACATAGAGCTTAGAGTTACCAGACAATCATCTTTCAGGATAAGAGAAAACCTTCAACGTTAAGTCGTATCGGACGATGAATGAAATGATGTTCAAATAAGTACAGGGTACATAGAGCTTAGAGTTAAAAGACATTTATCTTTCAGGATAAGAGAGAACCTTCAAAGTTGTCACATCGGACGATGAATGAAATGATGTTCAAATAAGTACAGGGTACATAGATCTTAGAGTTAGCAGACATTCATAAACTTCCAACGTTAAGGCATATCGGAACATGCACGAAATGATGTTCAAATAAGTACAGGGTACATAGAGCTTAGAGTAACCAGACATTCATAAACTTCCAACGTTAAGTCATATCGGACGATGAACGAAATGATGTTCAAATAAGTACAGGGTACATAGAGCTTAGAGTTACCAGACATTCATCTTTCAGGATAAGAGAAATCCTGTAACGTTAAGTCACATCGGACAATGAATGAAATGATGTTCAAATGAGTACAGGGTACATCGAGCTTAGAGTTACCAGACATTCATCTTTCAGGATAAGAGAAATCCCGCAACGTTAAGTCATATCGGACGATGAATGAAATGATGTTCAAATGAATACAGGGTACATAGAGCTTAGAGTTACCAGACATTCATCTTTCAGGATAAGAGAAAACCTGCAACGTTAAGTCACATCGGACGATGAATGAAATGATGTTCAAATGAATACAGGGTACATTGAGCTTAGAATTACCAGACATTCATCATTCAGGATAAGAGAAATCCTGCAACGTTAAGTCACATCGGACATTGAATGAAATGATGTTCAAATGAATACAGGGTACATAGAGCTTAGAGTTACCAGACATTCATCATTCAGGATAAGAGAAAACCTTCAACGTTAAGTCATATCGGACGATGAATGAAATGATGTTCAAATGAATACAGGGTACATAGAGCTTAGAGTTACCAGACATTCATCATTCAGGATAAGACAAAACCTCCAACGTTAAGTCATATCGGACGATGAATGAAATGATGTTCAAATGAATGCAGGGTACATAGAGCTTAGAGTTACCAGACATTCGTGTATCAGGATAAGAGAAACCCTCCAACTTTAAGTCACATCGGACGATGAATGAAATGATGTTCAAATGAGTACAGGGTACATAGAGCTTAGAGTTACCAGACATTCGTGTATCAGGATAAGAGAAAACCTCTAAGGTTAAGTCACATCGGACGATGAATGAAATGATGTTCAAATGAGTACAGGGTACATAGAGCTTAGAGTTACCAGACATTCGTGTATCAGGATAAGAGAAAACCTCCAAGGTTAAGTCGTATGGGACGATGAATGAAATGCTGTTCAAATGAGTACAGGGTACATAGAGCTTAAAGTTACCAGACATTTGTCTTTCAGGTTAAGAGAAAACCTCCAACGTTAAATCATATCGGACGATGAATGAAATGATGTTCAAATAAGTACAGGGTACATAGAGCTTTAGAGTTACCAGACATTCGTGTATCAGGATAAGAGAAAACCTCCAACGTTAAGTCGTATCGGACGATGAATGAAATGATGTTCAAATGAGTACAGGGTACATAGAGCTTAGAGTGACCAGACATTCGTGTATCAGGATAAGAGAAAACCTCCAACGTTAAGTCATATCGGACGATGAATGAAATGATGTTCAAATAAGTACAGGGTACATAGAGCTTAGAGTTACCAGACATTCGTGTATCAGGATAAGAGAAAACCTCCAACGTTAAGTCGTATCGGACGATGAATGAAATGATGTTCAAATGAGTACAGGGTACATAGAGCTTAGAGTTACCAGACAATCATCTTTCAGGATAAGAGAAAACCTTCAACGTTAAGTCATATCGGACGATGAATGAAATGATGTTCAAATGAGTACAGGGTACATAGAGCTTAGAGTTACCAGACAATCATCTTTCAGGATAAGAGAAAACCTTCAACGTTAAGTCGTATCGGACGATGAATGAAATGATGTTCAAATAAGTACAGGGTACATAGAGCTTTAGAGTTACCAGACATTCGTGTATCAGGATAAGAGAAAACCTCCAACGTTAAGTCACATCGGACGATGAATGAAATGATATTCAAATGAGTACAGGGTACATAGAGCTTAGAGTTACCAGACATTCGTGTATCAGGATAAGAGAAAACCTCCAACGTTAAGTCACATCGGACGATGAATGAAATGATGTTCAAATGAGTACAGGGTACATAGATCTTAGAGTTAGCAGACATTCATAAACTTCCAACGTTAAGGCATATCGGAACATGAACGAAATGATGTTCAAATAAGTACAGGGTACATAGAGCTTAGAGTAACCATACATTCATAAACTTCCAACGTTAAGTCATATCGGACGATGAACGAAATGATGTTCAAATAAGTACAGGGTACATAGAGCTTAGAGTAACCAGACATTCATAAACTTCCAACGTTAAGGCATATCGGACGATGAATGAAATGATGTTCAAATAAGTACAGGGTACATAGAGCTTAGAGTTACCAGACATTCATAAACTTCCAACGTTAAGTCATATCGGAACATGAACGAAATGATGTTCAAATAAGTACAGGGTACACAGAGCTTAGAGTAACCAGACATTCATAAACTTCCAACGTTAAGTCATATCGGACGATGAACGAAATGATGTTCAAATAAGTACAGGGTACATAGAGCTTAGAGTTACCAGACATTCATAAACTTCCAACGTTAAGTCATATCGGACCATGAACGAAATGATGTTCAAATAAGTACAGGGTACATAGAGCTTAGAGTAACCAGACATTTATAAACTTCCAACGTTAACTCATATCGGACGATGAACGAAATGGTGTTCAATTGAGTACAGGATACATAGAGCTTAGAGTTACTAGACAATTATCTTTCAGGATAAGAGAAAACCTTCAACGTTAAGTCATATCGGACGATGAATGAAATGATGTTCAAATAAGTACAGGATACATGGAGCTTAGAGTTACCAGACATTCATCTTTCAGGATAAGAGAAAACCTTGAACGTTAAGTCATATCGGACGATGAATGGAATGATGTTCAAATAAGTACAGGCTACACAGAGCTTAGAGTTACCAGACAATCATCTTTCAGGAAAAGAGAAAACCTTCAACGTTAAGTCATATCGGACGATGAATGAAATGATGTTCAAATGAGTACAGGGTACATAGAGCTTAGAGTTACCAGACGTTCATCTTTCAAGATAAGAGTAAACCTCCAACGTTAAGTCATATCGGACGATGAATGAAATGATGTTCAAATGAGTACAGGGTACATAGAGCTTAGAGTTACCAGACATTCATCATTCAGGATAAGGGAAAACCTTCAACGTTAAGTCATATCGAACGATGAATGAAATTATGTTCAAATGAATACAGGGTACATAGAGCTTAGAGTTACCAGACATTCATCATTCAGGATAAGACAAAACCTCCAATGTTAAGTCATATCGGACGATGAATGAAATGATGTTCAAATGAGTACAGGGTACATAGAGCTTAGAGTTACCAGACATTCATCATTCAGGATAAGGGAAAACCTTCAACGTTAAGTCATATCGGACGATGAATGAAATTATGTTCAAATGAATACAGGGTACATAGAGCTTAGAGTTACCAGACATTCATCATTCAGGATAAGACAAAACCTCCAACGTTAAGTCATATCGGACGATGAATGAAATGATGTTCAAATGAATACAGGGTACATAGAGCTTTAGAGTTACCAGACATTCGTGTATCAGGATAAGAGAAAACCTCCAACGTTAAGTCACATCGGACGATGAATGAAATGATATTCAAATGAGTACAGGGTACATAGAGCTTAGAGTTACCAGACATTCGTGTATCAGGATAAGAGAAAACCTCCAACGTTAAGTCACATCGGACGATGAATGAAATGATATTCAAATGAGTACAGGGTACATAGAGCTTAGAGTTACCAGACATTCGTGTATCAGGATAAGAGAAAACCTCCAACGTTAAGTCACATCGGACGATGAATGAAATGATGTTCAAATGAGTACAGGGTACATAGAGCTTAGAGTTACCAGACATTCGTGTATCAGGATAAGAGAAAACCTCCAACGTTAAGTCATATCGGACGATAAATGAAATGTTGTTCAAATGAGTACGGGCTTCATAGAGCTTAGAGTTATCAGACATTCGTGTATCAGGATAAGAGAAAACCTCCAAGGTTAAGTCGTATGGGACGATGAATGAAATGCTGTTCAAATGAGTACAGGGTGCATAGAGCTTAGAGTTACCAGACATTTGTCTTTCAGGTTAAGAGAAAACCTGCAACGTTAAATCATATCGGACGATGAATGAAATGATGTTCAAATAAGTACAGGGTACATAGAGCTTTAGAGTTACCAGACATTCGTGTATCAGGATAAGAGAAAACCTCCAACGTTAAGTCGTATCGGACGATGAATGAAATGATGTTCAAATGAATACAGGGTACATAGAGCTTAGAGTTACCAGACATTCGTGTATCAGGATAAGAGAAAACCTCCAACGTTAAGTCGTATCGGACGATGAATGAAATGATGTTCAAATGAGTACAGGGTACATAGAGCTTAGAGTTACCAGATAATCATCTTTCAGGATAAGAGAAAACCTTCAACGTTAAGTCATATCGGACGATGAATGAAATGATGTTCAAATGAGTACAGGGTACATAGAGCTTAGAGTTACCAGACAATCATCTTTCAGGATAAGAGAAAACCTTCAACGTTAAGTCGTATCGGACGATGAATGAAATGATGTTCAAATAAGTACAGGGTACATAGAGCTTAGAGTTAGCAGACATTTATCTTTCAGGATAAGAGAGAACCTTCAAAGTTGTCTCATCGGCCGATGAATGAAATGATGTTCAAATAAGTACAGGGTACATAGATCTTAGAGTTAGCAGACATTCATAAACTTCCAACGTTAAGTCATATCGGAACATGAACGAAATGATGTTCAAATAAGTACAGGGTACATAGAGCTTAGAGTAACCAGACATTCATAAACTTCCAACGTTAAGTCATATCGGACGATGAACGAAATGATGTTCAAATAAGTACAGGGTACATAGAGCTTAGAGTTACCAGACATTCATAAACTTCCAACGTTAAGTCATATCGGACCATGAACGAAATGATGTTCAAATAAGTACAGGGTACATAGAGCTTAGAGTTACTAGACATTTATAAACTTCCAACGTTAAGTCATATCGGACCATGAACGAAATGATGTTCAAATAAGTACAGGGTACATAGAGCTTAGAGTAACCAGACATTTATAAACTTCCAACGTTAACTCATATCGGACGATGAACGAAATGGTGTTCAATTGAGTACAGGATACATAGAGCTTAGAGTTACCAGACATTCATAAACTTCCAACGTTAAGTCATATCGGACCATGAACGAAATGATGTTCAAATAAGTACAGGGTACATAGAGCTTAGAGTAACCAGACATTTATAAACTTCCAACGTTAACTCATATCGGACGATGAACGAAATGGTGTTCAATTGAGTACAGGATACATAGAGCTTAGAGTTACTAGACAATTACTTTCAGGATAAGAGAAAACCTTCAACGTTAAGTCATATCTGACGATGAATGGAATGATGTTCAAATAAGTACAGGATACATGGAGCTTAGAGTTACCAGACATTCATCTTTCAGGATAAGAGAAAACCTTCAACGTCAAGTCATATCGGACGATGAATGGAATGATGTTCAAATGAGTACAGGCTACACAGAGCTTAGAGTTACCAGACAATCATCTTTCAGGAAAAGAGAAAACCTTCAACGTTAAGTCATATCGGACAATGAATGAAATGATGTTCAAATGAGTACAGGGTACATAGAGCTTAGAGTTACCAGACGTTCATCTTTCAAGATAAGGGAAAATGCCGTTAAAAACCTTATGCAGGTAACACCCCGGCCGACGTTCGAACACAGGGCCTCTTGAACGCGAGGAACGGAACATTTTGAGAGGTATACTATAATTAACTGTGCTAAACGTTCTAATCGCTTGTACCTACTTGGTAATAAAATAGAAGTGATTAATAAAATAGGTTTTGACTAACCTACCGGGAGTTTATGTTTTGTACTAAAGAAATAAAACTTTGAATGTCACGTATAATTATTATATTACAAATTTTGGCTACATATTTATGTACGCACCTGTTCATATAATATCCGGGCCCTTTTCCTAACTTTTCCTCCCAAATAGAAAGCTGTATTTTGTGGCCGTAAAGTGTACGATGTAGGTACAACCACTAAATGTTGGAGGGAGTGATAACAACCTTGTATGAACATATTACCTTGAATGAGAGGAACGAAACCGTTATTTTGGAACTCTTCCAAAAATTAACAGACCTTCAGCTCTGCTCTAAAGGTAAGGTGCACCAATATATTAAATCATTATTACATTAAGTAGGGCAAGTCTTGTAATCCACCTTAGAACACGATATTGACATTTTACTATAAATACGTTTTCAGAGGTTCCAGGCTAACCTTTACATGGACCATTTCTCCAAAATTTGGAATTCAACCACTTTCATTATCATTCCAGATGTTTAAGATATTTTCATGAAAAGAGAAATGTATATCTTGAATTTTCTGTGAATGTACTCAGAAGTTCTCTTTATTCTGAATGACTTTTGTATAACTGATAAACTGTAACAGATAGACAAAATATTACTACACAACAAATGTATATCTTGAATTTTCTGTGAATGTACTCAGAAGTTCTCTTTATTCTGAATGACTTTTGTATAACTGATAAACTGTAAGAGATAGACAAAATATTACTACACAACAAATGTATATCTTGAATTTTCTGTGAATGTACTCAGAAGTTCTCTTTATTCTGAATGACTTTTGTATAACTGATAAACTGTAACAGATAGACAAAATATTACTACACAACAAATGTATATCTTGAATTTTCTGTGAATGTACTCAGAAGTTCTCTTTATTCTGAATGACTTTTGTATAACTGATAAACTGTAACAGATAGACAAAATATTACTACACAACAAATGTATATCTTGAATTTTCTGTGAATGTACTCAGAAGTTCTCTTTATTCTGAATGACTTTTGTATAACTGATAAACTGTAAGAGATAGACAAAATATTACTACACAACAAATGTATATCTTGAATTTTCTGTGAATGTACTCAGAAGTTCTCTTTATTCTCAATGACTTTTGTATAACTGGTAAACTGTAAGAGATAGACAAAATATTACTACACAACAAATGTATATCTTGAATTTTCTGTGAATGTACTCAGAAGTTCTCTTTATTCTCAATGACTTTTGTATAACTGGTAAACTGTAAGAGATAGACAAAATATTACTACACAACAAATGTATATCTTGAATTTTCTGTGAATGTACTCAGAAGTTCTCTTTATTCTGAATGACTTTTGTATAACTGATAAACTGTAACAGATAGACAAAATATTACTACACAACAAATGTATATCTTGAATTTTCTGTGAATGTACTCAGAAGTTCTCTTTATTCTGAATGACTTTTGTATAACTGATAAACTGTAAGAGATAGACAAAATATTACTACACAACAAATGTATATCTTGAATTTTCTGTGAATGTACTCAGAAGTTCTCTTTATTCTGAATGACTTTTGTATAACTGATAAACTGTAAGAGATAGACAAAATATTACTACACAACAAATGTATATCTTGAATTTTCTGTGAATGTACTCAGAAGTTCTCTTTATTCTCAATGACTTTTGTATAACTGATAAACTGTAAGAGATAGACAAAATATTACTACACAACAAATGTATATCTTGAATTTTCTGTGAATGTACTCAGAAGTTCTCTTTATTCTCAATGACTTTTGTATAACTGGTAAGCTGTAAGAGATAGACAAAATATTACTATACAACAAATGTATATCTTGAATTTTCTGTGAATGTACTCAGAAGTTCTCTTTATTCTCAATTACTTTTGTATAACTGGTAAACTGTAAGAGATAGACAAAATATTACTACACAACAAATGTATATCTTGAATTTTCTGTGAATGTACTCAGAAGTTCTCTTTATTCTCAATGACTTTTGTATAACTGGTAAACTGTAAGAGATAGACAAAATATTACTACACAACAAATGTATATCTTGAATTTTCTGTGAATGTACTCAGAAGTTCTCTTTATTCTCAATGACTTTTGTATAACTGATAAACTGTAAGAGATAGACAAAATATTACTACACAACAAATGTATATCTTGAATTTTCTGTGAATGTACTCAGAAGTTCTCTTTATTCTCAATGACTTTTGTATAACTGGTAAACTGTAAGAGATAGACAAAATATTACTACACAACAAATGTATATCTTGAATTTTCTGTGAATGTACTCAGAAGTTCTCTTTATTCTGAATGACTTTTGTATAAGTGATAAACTGTAAGAGATAGACAAAATATTACTACATAACAAATGTATATCTTGAATTTTCTGTGAATGTACTCAGAAGTTCTCTTTACTCTCAATGACTTTTGTATAACTGGTAAACTGTAAGAGATAGACAAAATATTACTACACAACAAATGTATATCTTGAATTTTCTGTGAATGTACTCAGAAGTTCTCTTTATTCTGAATGACTTTTGTATAACTGATAAACTGTAAGAGATAGACAAAATATTACTACACAACAAATGTATATCTTGAATTTTCTGTGAATGTACTCAGAAGTTCTCCTTATTCTGAACGACTTTTGTATAACTGGTAAACTGTAAGAGATAGACAAAATATTACTACACAACAAATGTATATCTTGAATTTTCTGTGAATGTACTCAGAAGTTCTCTTTATTCTGAATGACTTTTGTATAACTGATAAACTGTAAGAGATAGACAAAATATTACTACACAACAATGTATATCTTGAATTTTCTGTGAATGTACTCAGAAGTTCTCTTTATTCTGAATGACTTTTGTATAACTGATAAACTGTAAGAGATAGACAAAATATTACTACACAACAAATGTATATCTTGAATTTTCTGTGAATGTTCCCAGAAGTTCTCTTTATTCTGAATGACTTTTGTATAACTGATAAACTGTAAGAGATAGACAAAATATTACTACACAACAAATGTATATCTTGAATTTTCTGTGAATGTACTCAGAAGTTCTCTTTATTCTCAATGACTTTTGTATAACTGATAAACTGTAAGAGATAGACAAAATATTACTACACAACAAATGTATATCTTGAATTTTCTGTGAATGTACTCAGAAGTTCTCTTTATTCTGAATGACTTTTGTATAACTGATAAACTGTAAGAGATAGACAAAATATTACTACACAACAAATGTATATCTTGAATTTTCTGTGAATGTTCCCAGAAGTTCTCTTTATTCTGAATGACTTTTGTATAACTGATAAACTGTAAGAGATAGACAAAATATTACTACACAACAAATGTATATCTTGAATTTTCTGTGAATGTTCCCAGAAGTTCTCTTTATTCTGAATGACTTTTGTATAACTGATAAACTGTAAGAGATAGACAAAATATTACTACACAACAAATGTATATCTTGAATTTTCTGTGAATGTACTCAGAAGTTCTCTTTATTCTCAATGACTTTTGTATAACTGGTAAACTGTAAGAGATAGACAAAATATTACTACACAACAAATGTATATCTTGAATTTTCTGTGAATGTACTCAGAAGTTCTCTTTATTCTGAATGACTTTTGTATAACTGATAAACTGTAAGAGATAGACAAAATATTACTACACAACAAATGTATATCTTGAATTTTCTGTGAATGTACTCAGAAGTTCTCTTTTTTCTCAATGACTTTTGTATAACTGGTAAGCTGTAAGAGATAGACAAAATATTACTACACAACAAATGTATATCTTGAATTTTCTGTGAATGTACTCAGAAGTTCTCTTTGTTCTGAATGACTTTTGTATAACTGATAAACTGTAAGAGATAGACAAAATATTACTACACAACAAATGTATATCTTGAATTTTCTGTGAATGTACTCAGAAGTTCTCTTTATTCTCAATGACTTTTGTATAACTGGTAAACTGTAAGAGATAGACAAAGTATTACTACACAACAAATGTATATCTTGAATTTTCTGTGAATGTACTCAGAAGTTCTCTTTATTCTCAATGACTTTTGTATAACTGGTAAACTGTAAGAGATAGACAAAATATTACTACACAACAAATGTATATCTTGAATTTTCTGTGAATGTACTCAGAAGTTCTCTTTATTCTGAATGACTTTTGTATAACTGATAAACTGTAAGAGATAGATAAAATATTACTACACAACAAATTAATATCTTGAATTTTCTGTGAATGTTCCCAGAAGTTCTCTTTATTCTGAATGACTTTTGTATAAGTGATAAACTGTAAGAGATAGACAAAATATTACTACATAACAAATGTATATCTTGAATTTTCTGTGAATGTACTCAGAAGATCTCTTTATTCTCAATGACTTTTGTATAACTGGTAAACTGTAAGAGATAGACAAAATATTACTACACAACAAATGTATATCTTGAATTTTCTGTGAATGTACTCAGAAGTTCTCTTTATTCTGAATGACTTTTGTATAACTGATAAACTGTAAGAGATAGAAAAAATATTACTACACAACAAATGTATATCTTGAATTTTCTGTGAATGTACTTAGAAGTTCTCTTTATTCTCAATGACTTTTGTATAACTGGTAAACTGTAAGAGATAGACAAAATATTACTACACAACAAATGTATATCTTGAATTTTCTGTGAATGTACTCAGAAGTTCTCTTTATTCTGAATGACTTTTGTATAACTGATAAACTGTAAGAGATAGACAAAATATTACTACACAACAAATGTATATCTTGAATTTTCTGTGAATGTTCTCAGAAGTTCTGTTTATTCTGAATGACTTTTGTATAACTGATAAACTGTAAGAGATAGACAAAATATTACTACATAACAAATGTATATCTTGAATTTTCTGTGAATGTACTCAGAAGTTCTCTTTATTCTCAATTACTTTTGTATAACTGGTAAACTGTAAGAGATAGACAAAATATTACTACACAACAAATGTATATCTTGAATTTTCTGTGAATGTACTCAGAAGTTCTCTTTATTCTGAATGAGTTTTGTATAACTGATAAACTGTAAGAGATAGACAAAATATTACTACACAATTAAAAGACCAAATTTGTGTCAAATACATTTTTCGTAGAGAGAAGCATTTCCGAGATATCCCTTGTTATTAGTTTGCATTTTCTAAACTTAAACCTGTCTGAATTAGGACGTTATTCAGTTTTGGTGTGTTGGTCATACAAAAAGCAAAACATGTGACTATCGTGTATTGACATTTGTAAGGAAATGTATAACATTGTAATGTAAGACTCGTCAGAACGTGAGATTGGTCATAATGTAGATGGGCACTTACTGCGTCTGATGACTTCATTTCGGCTTTGTGATTCATTCTCTATTTTTGTCTTTCCATTGTACCAAGGCTAAAGGCCGACGTATATCTTACCTTGTTAACATTCACTTCAGTCCAAAATACCCTTCCACATTTTCCCAAGTTTTCCATTTTCTCCAAAACGGCTGTAGCAAAGTTCGTGCAACATTATGATTGTTTACAGAATATTTATGGCGGTTTAATGTTTCAACTTAAGTCTAGATTTCAAGTTGGTCGTGACCACAAGTTGCTTTAACACACAATAGTCTAGATATACAATGTATACAAATATTCTAAACAATTACGTATTTAATCTAAGTCTCTTAAGCCATTTATGAGAACATAGAAAACGTCGTATCTTTGGAACATAAATATAAAACCGATCTTTGTTTTTATTTCGTGTACCACCTACTTAGAGTAAGTTTGGAAGTTTTATACTGCACTAAAAGTGGGACATAACAAACATGCGTGTGTGAACAGCATAGAGTTACATACAACATTTTCAAAAATAGCTCTAAAGACACGCAGTCTGCTCTCAGGTTGAAGGTCCATCTTAAGTGTTTTAATGTAGCAGTGAGATTGCCTTTTGTTTTGACGCTTCATGTTGGATGTACAAGTAATAGACGCTTTTCTTTGTTTCAGGTAAGCAGTGTTTACTGAAGATCAGTAAGTTTTACCTTTAGGTTTATATAGTAATAAAATACAACAATTTATTTTTGTTCTTTATTATGTTAGTTATGTGAAACGTTTTGAACTTGTGATATTGGAGTTTTTACATTTCATATAAAGCTATGCATTTTGGCTTTTTTCGATATTATGAAGAAAATATTTAATAAAGAGTAATGCAATCACAAAACTTAAAAAAATGGGCACGCGACTATTAAGTAATGATTTATAAAACTTTGTTGAAAATCAGAAGTTAATGGTCAGTTATCTTGACACCTGCAGAGCTGCTACATTTAAAGCTGTGATGGCTGTTTTTGTACAGCTCTCACCTCCATGCACTATGCAATATATGCAGTAACAATCTGACAAATATGCTCTCAAACTTTATAATATGCATTTAAAATAAAGTAGATCATTTCGCCTTTCTCACATTCATTAATCTTGAAGTAATGAGATAGTAAATTCTTAAACCGAGGCATTGATTAGTTAATATTTCTTTCTTTTTCTTTCAGACTATTTTAGTATTAGTAAGTTATTACAATAAACAATTAAACATTTTTCAACATTTTCTGGAAGAAACTATTTTCTTCTTTCGCTTATAATGTTTTTATATTTCTATAAGCAACTCTTTGTAGAACTTTTGTTGCAGGGCACCTATAACAATGATATACAAATAATAGGTATCGGTTTATCCAACAATGACTAACTCGAAAATCGCATTGATTTTTGTAAGCTGTAGGAGATAGACAAAATATTACTACACAGTAAAGATCTGTAGCCCCAGAATGCAATAGTAAGAAACATCTCAAGGTTGAATGAGTGCAATACGTGTTTGGACAATGCAGTGAGCAAGTGGAAGTGTCAGCAAGGGAAATACTGACATAAGCACAATAGTCATGTCTTTGTGGAACCACTTCCTGTATGAGAAACTAGCAATATCTCCACAAAAATGGAAGATTTTGTCTATCTCTTATGTCCCTTTCACGTAGAAAACTTATAAACATCAACATTATCGCCAAACCGTGCGAACTCCAGACTTGGCGATTAAACAAAAGAGGGAGAGAGAAAAGAACACTATCGCCCTGCACAAAAACAGAAAAGATACGAAGTCATTTCACGAGAAATTGATTATTTTATTTCACTATCATTGTTGTCTTTGTGACAAGCATAAATCCTACAAAGATAATTTTATGAACGAAAATATATGGAAGCAAATTGCAAATCAACTGAAATGTGAAGGTAGACTTGAGATGTTTATATTATTTACTATATTATCTGTCGACTTTGTGACATTATGTAGGATAGAAATTATTTGGTTTTCTTTATAATTCTAAAACATCCCACTACCAGAATTTTAAAAATGTTTAATAATATTGATAAGGTAGTCATTATTTTATTTTGATATTTACGTTATAATGGCATGTTCATATCATAGGTTCAAGTCCTCGCGTTAATGTTTTTATTTGAATGGAGCTTAACTCAACCAATGAAAACTATGTTAAATATCAAAATAACATTTTTGGAGCAATGGTCCATGTAAAGGTTAGTTTGGGATGTTACATCCTTGGAAGGTCCTCGGTATTTAATGGAGTTTTCGCTTTGGGGTTATGCTTCTAACAGAAGGAGAAATGTGTAGTGTTTAACGCCCGCTTTTACTACATACGGCACGCAGGCGATGACACTGATGATACATGAAATGAAGATGGAGCACCGGTGGAATGAGATGGCGGGGGAAACCGGAGGTCCCGGAGAAAACCCACCCCAGCGCCGTGTTGTCCACCACATATCTCACTTTGCGGTCGTCTGGGATCGAACCCGGGCCGCCTTGGTGAGAGCCAAGCGGTCTAACCACTGAGCCACGGCGCGGCCTCGACAGAAGTGCAGTCCAATATCGGGAACCCTCCTTATCTACAAAGCACGTGATATAAAAAGTGTGTCTGATTCCAAACTTGGTTTTAAGTTCAACTTAAGGATGGGACATGCAACTTTTTCTATTTTTTAAACTTAGTTCTAACAGTTTCAATTAAAATTCCACATGATTAAGGTTTTTTCATGACAAATGAAATTTACGAGGTCGGCTGATAATTCCCGGGCCACACAATAATAATATAAAATAAAAAAATAAACATTTAAAATTGTTTTTCTTTATTTCTTAACATAATCTCCAGAAAGGCTTTGTGATATCGGTGTTCTAATATAATTAAACCATCTCTGTAGTACGATTTATCATGATCCTCAAAATAGTCTTTTACCACAACAATGACCTCCTCCTTGTTGTGAAATCTTCGTACTCCAAGACAATGTTTGAGGTAGTAGTCACTGAGTGCTAGATCTGGCGAATAGTGTCGAACTTCAATTCATATATTTTTCCCATTGCAATGACTGAACTATGGGTTGGAGCATTGTCGTGAAGAAATAGGATTTTTTTTCTTTGTCAAATGAGATCGTTTTTCTTTTCACCTCATCACTTTCGTGGTAGTCATCAGTGATACTTTACCCTTTTCCAAGTAATCAATAAATAATTCCCTGTACATCCCAGAAAACACTCGTCATAACCTTGTTAGCTGACAAAATTGACTTTGTGTTCTTTGCAGTTGGTTCACCTGGCACAATCCACTGTTTTGACTGTGATTTACTTTCTGGAGCGTAGTGATGTATCCAAGTTTCATCCATGGTAATAAGCCGTCTCAAAAATTCGCTGGGATTTTTACGGTAGAGCTCCAGATTTTTAATAGAAACAATTTTTCTTTGCAGTTTTTGATCATGTGTCGAAAACACGGTACCCATCTTGCACAGATCTTGTGGTAGACCAACATATTACTTAAAATATTATCTGCATGTTCTTTTGATATGTTTACAGCTTCTGTTATCTCAAACAACTTTAATCTATGGTCTTCCAGTACTAAACGATGACTGTTTTTCAATGATCTCTGGAGTTGTGACTCCACAGGACATCCAGAGCGACGCTCATCACTAGTACTCGTAAGTCCCATTTTAAACTCTACAACCACCTGTACATTACCTCCTTCATTTCTTTATGCGTTAAGCCTTTCAAATGGAAGTATTTAATCACTGCTCGTTTTTCCAAATGCTCCATTTTCGTGAAATCTCTGCACTTGTATTGTGTAAAATGCTGTCATTCAAAACTAAACAAGGTATTGACCTGTAACTATGCATACAAGCTGGTCTATAGTTAAACTATATGATGCTATCCGTCAAACTGGACCACTGGCGCCATCTCTAAGTAAGGCCCCGGACATATCAGCCGACCCTCGTATATCTAGAATTTTCTGTGGATGTCCTAAGAAGTCTTCTTCAATCTTAAGGACGTTTGTATAACAGGTAAACTGTAAGACAGACAAAATATCACAACATAACACAAAATAATACCACAAATGTATATCTTGTTTAAACACAATTAATATCAAATACATTTTAGCGGAGCGAACCATTTCAAAATATTACTTATTATTTGTTTGAAATATCCAAAACTTGGTATTTTCTTAAAAGGGAAGTTGTTATTTATTACTTCGACATCTTGGCGTTAGAAACGTTGCGACCAAAACATTTGACTACCTGAAATCTACTGTATTGTAGCTACAGTAAAATCATAAAAATCAGTAAAAGCATAAAAATCAGTAAAATGATATGTATCATAAGGTAACGTTTAACTTGAAGTACGTAATTTGTACAAGAGTTGAGTGTGCAACATATATATCAGATATTCAATCAAAGAGTATAGTTAGGGGCGTTGTTTCCTGGTTTCCTTGACATAATCACTTATCACGAAACATCTGCATATTGTATTGTATTTGGACACAATGGCACCGCACCTCTTTCTTACATTTGTGGTTAATGTTTGATGAGACCGCCGCGCTGCAGTCACGTGTTTCTGTGAAACCACCGCGTCTTCCTTTGTTTTACGCGAAAAAATGTCGGCATCAAGACACAATAGATACAAAAAGTATATTCAACATCCAGCCAAAGTCACTTACGTCCCTTAAGTACCAAAATGGCTCCACTCCAAACTTAACATTCAACCTTTTTCCTAACCTTGCCTTTATAAAAAATGGCTTTAACAATTTTAATTGAAATATTTACTTGAAGATGTTTTCATGGCAAATTAAATGCATATTTTGTATTTTCTGTGAATGTCTTTAGAAGTGCTGTACATTCTGAATGATTTTGTATAACTGATAAACTGTAACAAATAGACAAATTATTGCACAACAAATGCGTATATTCTTGAAATACAGTTTATTTCAAATAAACTAATTGTAGAGATAATTTAAAACCTATCCCTTGTTGTTCTGCAATGAGACGTTCTTATTTACCTTCTTCTCGGGGCCATGCAATGACCTATCCACCCTCGACATCCTGAAAATCAAGTCTTGCTGAGTTTTATTGGAATTTCCTGGTTTTGTCGCGTGGTGTGTGTCATTAAAACCTCGGGTCACTTAACTCGAACAATTGCCTGTTGCTCTGCTTGCCAGACGTCTACTGACATCTGTACTCATCGCTGTGGACCCTACTGATTACTTCACGCCAATCTTAAGGAATACAAAACCTCGGGTCACTTAACTCGAACAATTGCCTGTTGCTCTGCTTGCCAGACGTCTACTGACATCTGTACTCATCGCTGTGGACCCTACTGATTATTTCACGCCAATCTTAGGGAATACAAAACCTCGGGTCACTTAACTCGAACAATTGCCTGTTACTCTGCTTGCCAGACGTCTACTGACATCTCTGTACTCACCGCTTTAGATCGTACTGACTACTTCACGCCAATCTTAGGGAATACAAAACCTCGGGTCACTTAACTCGAACAATTGCCTGTTACTCTGCTTGCCAGACGTCTACTGACATCTGTACTCACCGCTTTAGATTGTACTGACTACTTCACGCCAATCTTAGAGAATACAAAACCTCGGGTCACTTAACTCGGACAATTGCCTGTTACTCTGCTTGCCAGACGTCTACTGACATCTGTACTCACCGCTTTAGATCGTACTGACTACTTCACGCCAATCTTAGGGAATACAAAACCTCGGGTCACTTAACTCGGACAATTGCCTGTTACTCTGCCTGCCAGACGTCTACTGACATCTGTACTCATCGCTGTGGACCCTACTGATTACTTCACGCCAATCTTAAGGAATACAAAACCTCGGGTCACTTAACTCGGACAATTGCCTGTTACTCTGCTTGCCAGACGTCTACTGACATCTGTACTCATCGCTGTGGACCCTACTGATTACTTCACGCCAATCTTAGGGAATACAAAACCTCGGGTCACTTAACTCGGACAATTGCCTGTTACTCTGCTTGCCAGACGTCTACTGACATCTGTACTCACCGCTTCAGATCGTACTGACTACTTCACGCCAATCTTAGGGAATACAAAACCTCGGGTCACTTAACTCGGACAATTGCCTGTTACTCTGCCTGCCAGACGTCTACTGACATCTGTACTCATCGCTGTGGACCCTACTGATTACTTCACGCCAATCTTAGAGAATACAAAACCTCGGGTCACTTAACTCGAACAATTGCCTGTTGTTCTGCTTGCCAGAAGTCTACTGACATCTCTGTACTCATCGCTGTGGACCCTACTGATTACTTCACGCCAATCTTAAGGAATACAAAACCTCGGCTCACTTAACTCGAACAATTGCCTGTTGCTCTGCTTGCCAGAAGTCTACTGACATCTGTACTCATCGCTGTGGACCCTACTGATTACTTCACGCCAATCTTAAGGAATACAAAACCTCGGGTCACTTAACTCGAACAATTGCCTGTTACTCTGCTTGCCAGAAGTCTACTGACATCTCTGTACTCATCGCTGTGGACCCTACTGATTACTTCACGCCAATCTTAAGGAATACAAAACCTCGGGTCACTTAACTCGAACAATTGCCTGTTACTCTGCTTGCCAGAAGTCTACTGACATCTCTGTACTCACCGCTGTGGACCCTACTGATTACTTCACGCCAATCTTAAGGAATACAAAACCTCGGGTCACTTAACTCGAACAATTGCCTGTTGCTCTGCTTGCCAGAAGTCTACTGACATCTGTACTCATCGCTGTGGACCCTACTGATTACTTCACGCCAATCTTAAGGAATACAAAACCTCGGCTCACTTAACTCGAACAATTGCCTGTTGCTCTGCTTGCCAGAAGTCTACTGACATCTGTACTCATCGCTGTGGACCCTACTGATTACTTCACGCCAATCTTAAGGAATACAAAACCTCGGGTCACTTAACTCGAACAATTGCCTGTTGCTCTGCTTGCCAGAAGTCTACTGACATCTCTGTACTCATCGCTGTGGACCCTACTGATTACTTCACGCCAATCTTAAGGAATACAAAACCTCGGGTCACTTAACTCGAACAATTGCCTGTTACTCTGCTTGCCAGAAGTCTACTGACATCTCTGTACTCATCGCTGTGGACCCTACTGATTACTTCACGCCAATCTTAAGGAATACAAAACCTCGGGTCACTTAACTCGAACAATTGCCTGTTGCTCTGCTTGCCAGAAGTCTACTGACATCTCTGTACTCATCGCTGTGGACCCTACTGATTACTTCACGCCAATCTTAAGGAATACAAAACCTCGGGTCACTTAACTCGAACAGTTGCCTGTTACTCTGCTTGCGAGAAGTCTACTGACATCTCTGTACTCATCGCTGTGGACCCTACTGATTACTTCACGCCAATCTTAAGGAATACAAAACCTCGGGTCACTTAACTCGAACAATTGCCTGTTACTCTGCTTGCCAGAAGTCTACTGACATCTGTACTCATCGCTGTGGACCCTACTGATTACTTCACGCCAATCTTAAGGAATACAAAACCTCGGGTCACTGAACTCGAACAATTGCCTGTTACTCTGCTTGCCAGAAGTCTACTGACATCTCTGTACTCATCGCTGTGGACCCTACTGATTACTTCACGCCAATCTTAAGGAATACAAAACCTCGGGTCCTTAACTCGAACAATTGCCTGTTACTCTGCTTGCCAGACGTCTACTGACATCTGTACTCATCGCTGTGGACCCTACTGATTACTTCACGCCAATCTTAAGGAATACAAAACATCGGGTCACTTAACTCGAACAATTGCCTGTTACTCTGCCTGCCAGAAGTCTACTGACATCTCTGTACTCATCGCTGTGGACCCTACTGATTACTTCACGCCAATCTTAAGGAATACAAAACCTCGGGTCCTTAACTCGAACAATTGGCTGTTACTCTGCTTGCCAGACGTCTACTGACATCTGTACTCATCGCTGTGGACCCTACTGATTACTTCACGCCAATCTTAAGGAATACAAAACCTCGGGTCACTTAACATGAACAATTGCCTGTTACTCTGCTTGCCAGACGTCTACTGACATCTCTGTACTCATCGCTGTGGACCCTACTGAATACTTCACGCCAATCTTAAGGAATACAAAACCTCGGGTCACTTAACTCGAACAATTGCCTGTTACTCTGCTTGCCAGACGTCTACTGACATCTGTACTCATCGCTGTGGACCCTACTGATTACTTCACGCCAATCTTAAGGAATACAAAACCTCGGGTCACTTAACTCGAACAATTGCCTGTTACTCTGCTTGCCAGAAGTCTACTGACATCTCTGTACTCATCGCTGTGGACCCTACTGATTACTTCACGCCAATCTTAAGGAATACAAAACCTCGGGTCCTTAACTCGAACAATTGCCTGTTACTCTGCTTGCCAGACGTCTACTGACATCTGTACTCATCGCTGTGGACCCTACTGATTACTTCACGCCAATCTTAAGGAATACAAAACCTCGGGTCACTTAACTCGAACAATTGCCTGTTACTCTGCTTGTCAGACGTCTACTGACATCTCTGTACTCATCGCTGAGGACCCTACTGATTACTTCACGCCAATCTTAAGGAATACAAAACCTCGGGTCACTTAACTCGAACAATTGCCTGTTACTCTGCTTGCCAGAAGTCTACTGACATCTCTGTACTCATCGCTGTAGACCCTACTGATTACTTCACGCCAATCTTAAGGAATACAAAACCTCGGGTCACTTAACTCGAACAATTGCCTGTTACTCTGCCTGCCAGAAGTCTACTGACATCTGTACTCATCGCTGTGGACCCTACTGATTACTTCACGCCAATCTTAGGGAATACAAAACCTCGGGTCACTTAACTCAAACAATTGCCTGTTACTCTGCTTGCCAGACGTCTACTGACATCTGTACTCATCGCTGTGGACCCTACTGATTACTTCACGCCAATCTTAAGGAATACAAAACCTCGGGTCACTTAACTCGAACAATTGCCTGTTACTCTGCTTGTCAGACGTCTACTGACCTCTCTGTACTCATCGCTGAGGACCCTACTGATTACTTCACGCCAATCTTAAGGAATACAAAACCTCGGGTCACTTAACTCGAACAATTGCCTGTTACTCTGCTTGCCAGAAGTCTACTGACATCTCTGTACTCATCGCTGTAGACCCTACTGATTACTTCACGCCAATCTTAAGGAATACAAAACCTCGGGTCACTTAACTCGAACAATTGACTGTTGCTCTGCCTGCCAGAAGTCTACTGACATCTGTACTCATCGCTGTGGACCCTACTGATTACTTCACGCCAATCTTAGGGAATACAAAACCTCGGGTCACTTAACTCAAACAATTGCCTGTTACTCTGCTTGCCAGAAGTCTACTGACATCTGTACTCATCGCTGTGGACCCTACTGATTACTTCACGCCAATCTTAAGGAATACAAAACCTCGGGTCACTTAACTCGAACAATTGCCTGTTACTCTGCCTGCCAGAAGTATACTGACATCTGTACTCATCGCTGTGGACCCTACTGATTACATCACGCCAATCTTAAGGAATACAAAACCTCGGGTCACTTAACTCGAACAATTGCCTGTTGCACTGCTTGCCAGACGTCTACTGACATCTGTACTCATCGCTGTGGACCCTACTGATTACTTCACGCCAATCTTAGAGAATACAAAACCTCGGGTCACTTAACTCGAACAATTGCCTGTTACTCTGCCTGCCAGACGTCTACTGACATCTGTACTCATCGCTGTGGACCCTACTGATTACTTCACGCCAATCTTAGGGAATACAAAACCTCGGGTCACTTAACTCGAACAATTGCCTGTTGCTCTGCTTGCCAGACGTCTACTGACATCTGTACTCATCGCTGTGGACCCTACTGATTACTTCACGCCAATCTTAGAGAATACAAAACCTCGGGTCACTTAACTCGAACAATTGCCTGTTACTCTGCTTGCCAGACGTCTACTGATACCTGTACTCATCGCTGTGGACCCTACTGATTACTTCACGCCAATCTTAGGGAATACAAAACCTCGGGTCACTTAACTCGAACAATTGCCTGTTACTCTGCCTGCCAGAAGTCTACTGACATCTCTGTACTCATCTCTGTGGACCCTACTGATTACTTCACGCCAATCTTAGAGAATACAAAACCTCGGGTCACTTAACTCGAACAATTGCCTATTACTCTGCTTGCCAGAAGTCTACTGACATCTCTGTACTCATCGCTGTGGACCCTACTGATTACTTCACGCCAATCTTAAGGAATACAAAACCTCGGGTCACTTAACTCGAACAATTGCCTGTTGCTCTGCTTGCCAGACGTCTACTGACATCTGTACTCATCGCTGTGGACCCTACTGATTACTTCACGCCAATCTTAGGGAATACAAAACCTCGGGTCACTTAACTCTAACAATTGCCTGTTACTCTGCTTGCCAGAATTCTACTGACATCTGTACTCATCGCTGTGGACCCTACTGATTACTTCACGCCAATCTTAAGGAATACAAAACCTCGGGTCACTTAACTCGAACAATTGCCTGTTACTCTGCCTGCCAGACGTCTACTGACATCTGTACTCATCGCTGTGGACCCTACTGATTACTTCACGCCAATCTTAAGGAATACAAAACCTCGGGTCACTCAACTCGGACAATTGCCTGTTACTCTGCTTGCCAGAAGTCTACTGACATCTGTTCTCATCGCTGTGGACCCTACTGATTACTTCACACCAATCTTAGGGAATACAAAACCTCGGGTCACTTAACTCGAACAATTGCCTGTTACTCTGCCTGCCAGAAGTCTACTGACATCTCTGTACTCATCGCTGTGGACCCTACTGATTACTTCACGCCAATCTTAGGGAATACAAAACCTCGGGTCACTTAACTCGGACAATTGCCTGTTACTCTGCTTGCCAGAAGTCTACTGACATCTGTACTCATCGCTGTGGACCCTACTGATTACTTCACGCCAATCTTAAGGAATACAAAACCTCGGGTCACTTAACTCGAACAATTGCCTGTTACTCTGCTTGCCAGAAGTCTACTGACATCTCTGTACTCATCGCTGTGGACCCTACTGATTACCTCACGCCAATCTTAGGGAATACAAAACCTCGGGTCACTTAACTCGAACAATTGCCTGTTGCTCTGCTTGCCAGAAGTCTACTGACATCTGTACTCATCGCTGTGGACCCTGCTGATTACTTCACACCAATCTTAGGGAATACAAAACCTCGGGTCACTTAACTCGAACAATTGCCGGTTACTCTACTTGCCAGACGTCTACTGACATCTCTGTACTCATCGCTGTGGACCCTACTGATTACTTCACACCAATCTTAAGGAATACAAAACCTCGGGTCACTTAACCCGAACAATTGCCTGTTACTCTGCTTGCCAGAAGTCTACTGACATCTCTGTACTCATCGCTGTGGACCCTACTGATTACTTCACGCCAATCTTAGGGAATACAAAACCTCGGGTCACTTAACTCGAACAATTGCCTGTTACTCTGCTTGCCAGAAGTCTACTGACATCTCTGTACTCATCGCTGTGGACCATACTGATTACTTCACACCAATCTTAAGGAATACACAACCTCGGGTCACTTAACTCGAACAATTGCCTGTTACTCTGCTTGCCAGACGTCTACTGACATCTGTACTCATCGCTGTAGTCCCTACTGATTACTTCACGCCAATCTTAGGGAATACAAAACCTCGGGTCACTTAACTCGAACAATTGCCTGTTGCTCTGCTTGCCAGACCTCTACTGACATCTGTACTCATCGCTGTGGACCCTACTGATTACTTCACGCCAATCTTAGGGAATACAAAACCTCGGGTCACTTAACTCGAACAATTGCCTGTTACTCTGCCTGCCAGACGTCTACTGACATCTCTGTACTCATCGCTGTGGACCCTACTGATTACTTCACGCCAATCTTAGGGAATACAAAACCTCGGGTCACTTAACTCGAACAATTGCCTGTTACTCTGCCTGCCAGAAGTCTACTGACATCTGTACTCATCGCTGTGGACCCTACTGATTACTTCACGCCAATCTTAAGGAATACAAAACCTCGGGTCACTTAACTCGAACAATTGTCTGTTACTCTGCTTGCCAGAAGTCTACTACATCTGTACTCATCGCTGTGGACCCTACTGATTACTTCACGCCAATCTTAGGGAATACAAAACCTCGGGTCACTTAACTCGAACAATTGCCTGTTACTCTGCCTGCCAGAAGTCTACTGACATCTGTACTCATCGCTGTGGACCCTTCTGATTACTTCACGCCAATCTTAGGGAATACAAAACCTCGGGTCACTTAACTCGAACAATTGCCTGTTACTCTGCCTGCCAGAAGTCTACTGACATCTGTACTCATCGCTGTGGACCCTACTGATTACTTCACGCCAATCTTAGGGAATACAAAACCTCGGGTCACTTAACTCGAACAATTGCCTGTTACTCTGCTTGCCAGAAGTCTACTGACATCTGTACCCATCGCTGTGGACCCTACTGAGTACTTCACGCCAATCTTAGGGAATACAAAACCTCGGGTCACTTAACTCGAACAATTGCCTGTTACTCTGCTTGCCAGACGTCTACTGACATCTGTACTCATCGCTGTGGACCCCACTGATTACTTCACGCCAATCTTAGAGAATACAAAACCTCGGGTCACTTAACTCGAACAATTGCCTGTTACTCTGCCTGCCAGACGTCTACTGACATCTGTACTCATCGCTGTGGACCCTACTGATTACTTCACGCCAATCTTAGGGAATACAAAACCTCGGGTCACTTAACTCGAACAATTGCCTGTTACTCTGCTTGCCAGACGTCTACTGACATCTGTACTCATCGCTGTGGACCCTACTGATTACTTCACGCCAATCTTAAGGAATACAAAACCTCGGGTCACTTAACTCGAACAATTGCCTGTTGCTCTGCTTGCCAGACGTCTACTGACATCTGTACTCATCGCTGTGGACCCTACTGATTACTTCACGCCAATCTTAGGGAATACAAAACCTCGGGTCACTTAACTCGAACAATTGCCTGTTGCTCTGCTTGCCAGACGTCTACTGACATCTGTACTCATCGCTGTGGACCCTACTGATTACTTCACGCCAATCTTAGAGAATACAAAACCTCGGGTCACTTAACTCGAACAATTGCCTGTTACTCTGCTTGCCAGACGTCTACTGATATCTGTACTCATCGCTGTGGACCCTACTGATTACTTCACGCCAATCTTAAGGAATACACAACCTCGGGTCACTTAACTCGAACAATTGCCTGTTACTCTGCTTGCCAGACGTCTACTGACATCTGTACTCATCGCTGTAGTCCCTACTGATTACTTCACGCCAATCTTAGGGAATACAAAACCTCGGGTCACTTAACTCGAACAATTGCCTGTTGCTCTGCTTGCCAGACCTCTACTGACATCTGTACTCATCGCTGTGGACCCTACTGATTACTTCACGCCAATCTTAGGGAATACAAAACCTCGGGTCACTTAACTCGAACAATTGCCTGTTACTCTGCCTGCCAGACGTCTACTGACATCTCTGTACTCATCGCTGTGGACCCTACTGATTACTTCACGCCAATCTTAGGGAATACAAAACCTCGGGTCACTTAACTCGAACAATTGCCTGTTACTCTGCCTGCCAGAAGTCTACTGACATCTGTACTCATCGCTGTGGACCCTACTGATTACTTCACGCCAATCTTAAGGAATACAAAACCTCGGGTCACTTAACTCGAACAATTGTCTGTTACTCTGCTTGCCAGAAGTCTACTGACATCTGTACTCATCGCTGTGGACCCTACTGATTACTTCACGCCAATCTTAGGGAATACAAAACCTCGGATCACTTAACTCGAACAATTGCCTGTTACTCTGCCTGCCAGAAGTCTACTGACATCTGTACTCATCGCTGTGGACCCTACTGATTACTTCACGCCAATCTTAGGGAATACAAAACCTCGGGTCACTTAACTCGAACAATTGCCTGTTACTCTGCCTGCCAGAAGTCTACTGACATCCGTACTCATCGCTGTGGACCCTACTGATTACTTCACGCCAATCTTAGGGAATACAAAACCTCGGGTCACTTAACTCGAACAATTGCCTGTTACTCTGCTTGCCAGAAGTCTACTGACATCTGTACCCATCGCTGTGGACCCTACTGAGTACTTCACGCCAATCTTAGGGAATACAAAACCTCGGGTCACTTAACTCGAACAATTGCCTGTTACTCTGCTTGCCAGACGTCTACTGACATCTGTACTCATCGCTGTGGACCCTACTGATTACTTCACGCCAATCTTAGAGAATACAAAACCTCGGGTCACTTAACTCGAACAATTGCCTGTTACTCTGCCTGCCAGACGTCTACTGACATCTGTACTCATCGCTGTGGACCCTACTGATTACTTCACGCCAATCTTAGGGAATACAAAACCTCGGGTCACTTAACTCGAACAATTGCCTGTTACTCTGCTTGCCAGACGTCTACTGACATCTGTACTCATCGCTGTGGACCCTACTGATTACTTCACGCCAATCTTAAGGAATACAAAACCTCGGGTCACTTAACTCGAACAATTGCCTGTTGCTCTGCTTGCCAGACGTCTACTGACATCTGTACTCATCGCTGTGGACCCTACTGATTACTTCACGCCAATCTTAGGGAATACAAAACCTCGGGTCACTTAACTCGAACAATTGCCTGTTGCTCTGCTTGCCAGACGTCTACTGACATCTGTACTCATCGCTGTGGACCCTACTGATTACTTCACGCCAATCTTAGAGAATACAAAACCTCGGGTCACTTAACTCGAACAATTGCCTGTTACTCTGCTTGCCAGACGTCTACTGATATCTGTACTCATCGCTGTGGACCCTACTGATTACTTCACGCCAATCTTAGGGAATACAAAACCTCGGGTCACTTAACTCGAACAATTGCCTGTTCCTCTGCCTGCCAGAAGTCTACTGACATCTCTGTACTCATCTCTGTGGACCCTACTGATTACTTCACGCCAATCTTAGAGAATACAAAACCTCGGGTCACTTAACTCGAACAATTGCCTGTTACTCTGCTTGCCAGAAGTCTACTGACATCTCTGTACTCATCGCTGTGGACCCTACTGATTACTTCACGCCAATCTTAAGGAATACAAAACCTCGGGTCAAATAATTCGAAAAATTGCCTGTTGCTCTGCTTGCCAGACGTCTACTGACATCTGTACTCATCGCTGTGGACCCTACTGATTACTTCACGCCAATCTTAGGGAATACAAAACCTCGGGTCACTTAACTCTAACAATTGCCTGTTACTCTGCTTGCCAGAAGTCTACTGACATCTGTTCTCATCGCTGTGGACCCTACTGATTACTTCACGCCAATCTTAGGGAATACAAAACCTCGGGTCACTTAACTCGAACAATTGCCTGTTACTCTGCCTGACAGACGTCTACTGACATCTGTACTCATCGCTGTGGACCCTACTGATTACTTCACCCCAATCTTAAGGAATACAAAACCTCGGGTCACTTAACTCGAACAATTGCCTGTTACTCTGCTTGCCAGAAGTCTACTGACATCTGTTCTCATCGCTGTGGACCCTACTGATTACTTCACGCCAATCTTAGGGAATACAAAACCTCGGGTCACTTAACTCGAACAATTGCCTGTTACTCTGCCTGCCAGACGTCTACTGACATCTGTTCTCATCGCTGTGGACCCTACTGATTACTTCACACCAATCTTAAGGAATACAAAACCTCGGGTCACTTAACTCGAACAATTGCCTGTTACTCTGCTTGCCAGACGTCTACTGACATCTGTACTCATCGCTGTGGACCCTACTGATTACTTCACGCCAATCTTAAGGAATACAAAACCTCGGGTCACTTAACTCGAACAATTGCCTGTTACTCTGCCTGCCAGACGTCTACTGACACCTGTACTCATCGCTGTGGACCCTACTGATTACTTCACGCCAATCTTAAGGAATACAAAACCTCGGGTCACTTAACTCGGACAATTGCCTGTTACTCTGCCTGCCAGACGTCTACTGACATCTGTACTCATCGCTGTGGACCCTACTGATTACTTCACGCCAATCTTAAGGAATACAAAAACTCGGGTCACTCAACTCGGACAATTGCCTGTTACTCTGCTTGCCAGAAGTCTACTGACATCTGTTCTCATCGCTGTGGACCCTACTGATTACTTCACGCCAATCTTAAGGAATACAAAACCTCGGGTCACTCAACTCGGACAATTGCCTGTTACTCTGCTTGCCAGAAGTCTACTGACATCTGTTCTCATCGCTGTGGACCCTACTGATTACTTCACACCAATCTTAGGGAATACAAAACCTCGGGTCACTTAACTCGAACAATTGCCTGTTACTCTGCCTGCCAGACGTCTACTGACATCTGTACTCATCGCTGTGGACCCTACTGATTACTTCACGCCAATCTTAAGGAATACAAAACCTCGGGTCACTCAACTCGGACAATTGCCTGTTACTCTACTTGCCAGACGTCTACTGACATCTGTACTCATCGCTGTGGACCCTACTGATTACTTCACACCAATCTTAGGGAATACAAAACCTCGGGTCACTTAACTCGGACAATTGCCTGTTACTCTGCTTGCCAGAAGTCTACTGACATCTGTACTCATCGCTGTGGACCCTACTGATTACTTCACGCCAATCTTAAGGAATACAAAACCTCGGGTCACTTGACTCGAACAATTGCCTGTTACTCTGCTTGCCAGAAGTCTACTGACATCTCTGTACTCATCGCTGTGGACCCTACTGATTACTTCACGTCAATCTTAGGGAATACAAAACCTCGGGTCACTTAACTCGAACAATTGCCTGTTGCTCTGCTTGCCAGAAGTCTACTGACATCTGTACTCATCGCTGTGGACCCTGCTGATTACTTCACGCCAATCTTAGGGAATACAAAACCTCGGGTCATTTAACTCGAACAATTGCCTGTTGCTCTGCTTGCCAGAAGTCTACTGACATCTCTGTACTCACCGCTGTGGACCCTACTGATTACTTCACACCAATCTTAGGGAATACAAAACCTCGGGTCACTTAACTCGAACAATTGCCTGTTACTCCCTGCTTGCCATACGTCTACTGACATCTGTACTCATCGCTGTGGACCCTACTGATTACTTCACACCAATCTTAGGGAATACAAAACCTCGGGTCACTTAACTCGAACAATTGCCTGTTACGCCCTGCTTGCCATACGTCTACTGACATCTGTACTCATCGCTGTGGACCCTGCTGATTACTTCACACCAATCTTAAGGAATACAAAACCTCGGGTCACTTAACTCGAACAATTGCCTGTTACTCCCTGCTTGCCATACGTCTACTGACATCTGTACTCATCGCTGTGGACCCTACTGATTACTTCACGCCAATCTTAGGGAATACAAAACCTCGGGTCACTTAACTCGAACAATTGCCTGTTACTCTACTTGCCAGACGTCTACTGACATCTCTGTACTCATCGCTGTGGACCCTACTGATTACTTCACACCAATCTTAGGGAATACAAAACCTCGGGTCACTTAACCCGAACAATTGCCTGTTACTCTGCTTGCCAGAAGTCTACTGACATCTCTGTACTCATCGCTGTGGACCCTACTGATTACTTCACGCCAATCTTAGGGAATACAAAACCTCGGGTCACTTAACTCGAACAATTGCCTGTTGCTCTGCTTGCCAGAAGTCTACTGACATCTCTGTACTCACCGCTGTGGACCCTACTGATTACTTCACACCAATCTTAGGGAATACAAAACCTCGGGTCACTTAACTCGAACAATTGCCTGTTACTCCCTGCTTGCCATACGTCTACTGACATCTGTACTCATCGCTGTGGACCCTACTGATTACTTCACGCCAATCTTAAGGAATACAAAACCTCGGGTCACTTAACTCGGACAATTACCTGTTACTCTGCTTGCCAGACTTCTACTGACATCTGTACTCATCGCTGTGTACCCTACTGATTACTTCACGCCAATCTTAAGGAATACAAAACCTCGAGTCACTTAACTCGAACAATTGCCTGTTACTCTACTTGCCAGACGTCTACTGACATCTGTACTCATCGCTGTGGACCCTACTGATTACTTCACGCCAATCTTAGGGAATACAAAACCTCGGGTCACTTAACTCGAACAATTGCCTGTTACTCTGCTTGCCAGACGTCTACTGACATCTGTACTCATCGCTGTGGACCCAACTGATTACTTCACGCCAATCTTAGGGAATACAAAACCTCGGGTCACTTAACTCGTACAATTGCCTGTTACTCTGCTTGCCAGAAGTCTACTGATATCTCTGTACTCATCGCTGTGGACCCTACTGATTACTTCACGCCAATCTTAAGGAATACAAAACCTCGGGTCACTCAACTCGTACAATTGCCTGTTACTCTGCTTGCCAGAAGTCTACTGACATCTCTGTACTCATCGCTGTGGACCCTACTGATTACTTCACGCCAATCTTAGGGAATACAAAACCTCGGGTCACTTAACTCGAACAATTGCCTGTTACTCTGCTTGCCAGAAGTCTACTGACATCTGTACTCATCGCTGTGGACCCTGCTGATTACTTCACACCAATCTTAGGGAATACAAAACCTCGGGTCACTTAACTCGAACAATTGCCGGTTACTCTACTTGCCAGACGTCTACTGACATCTCTGTACTCATCGCTGTGGACCCTACTGATTACTTCACACCAATCTTAAGGAATACAAAACCTCGGGTCACTTAACCCGAACAATTGCCTGTTACTCTGCTTGCCAGAAGTCTACTGACATCTCTGTACTCATCGCTGTGGACCCTACTGATTACTTCACGCCAATCTTAGGGAATACAAAACCTCGGGTCACTTAACTCGAACAATTGCCTGTTACTCTGCTTGCCAGAAGTCTACTGACATCTCTGTACTCATCGCTGTGGACCATACTGATTACTTCACACCAATCTTAAGGAATACACAACCTCGGGTCACTTAACTCGAACAATTGTCTGTTACTCTGCTTGCCAGACGTCTACTGACATCTGTACTCATCGCTGTAGTCCCTACTGATTACTTCACGCCAATCTTAGGGAATACAAAACCTCGGGTCACTTAACTCGAACAATTGCCTGTTGCTCTGCTTGCCAGACCTCTACTGACATCTGTACTCATCGCTGTGGACCCTACTGATTACTTCACGCCAATCTTAGGGAATACAAAACCTCGGGTCACTTAACTCGAACAATTGCCTGTTACTCTGCCTGCCAGACGTCTACTGACATCTCTGTACTCATCGCTGTGGACCCTACTGATTACTTCACGCCAATCTTAGGGAATACAAAACCTCGGGTCACTTAACTCGAACAATTGCCTGTTACTCTGCCTGCCAGAAGTCTACTGACATCTGTACTCATCGCTGTGGACCCTACTGATTACTTCACGCCAATCTTAAGGAATACAAAACCTCGGGTCACTTAACTCGAACAATTGTCTGTTACTCTGCTTGCCAGAAGTCTACTGACATCTGTACTCATCGCTGTGGACCCTACTGATTACTTCACGCCAATCTTAGGGAATACAAAACCTCGGGTCACTTAACTCGAACAATTGCCTGTTACTCTGCCTGCCAGAAGTCTACTGACATCTGTACTCATCGCTGTGGACCCTACTGATTACTTCACGCCAATCTTAGGGAATACAAAACCTCGGGTCACTTAACTCGAACAATTGCCTGTTACTCTGCCTGCCAGAAGTCTACTGACATCTGTACTCATCGCTGTGGACCCTACTGATTACTTCACGCCAATCTTAGGGAATACAAAACCTCGGGTCACTTAACTCGAACAATTGCCTGTTACTCTGCTTGCCAGAAGTCTACTGACATCTGTACCCATCGCTGTGGACCCTACTGAGTACTTCACGCCAATCTTAGGGAATACAAAACCTCGGGTCACTTAACTCGAACAATTGCCTGTTACTCTGCTTGCCAGACGTCTACTGACATCTGTACTCATCGCTGTGGACCCTACTGATTACTTCACGCCAATCTTAGAGAATACAAAACCTCGGGTCACTTAACTCGAACAATTGCCTGTTACTCTGCCTGCCAGACGTCTACTGACATCTGTACTCATCGCTGTGGACCCTACTGATTACTTCACGCCAATCTTAGGGAATACAAAACCTCGGGTCACTTAACTCGAACAATTGCCTGTTACTCTGCTTGCCAGACGTCTACTGACATCTGTACTCATCGCTGTGGACCCTACTGATTACTTCACGCCAATCGTAAGGAATACAAAACCTCGGGTCACTTAACTCGAACAATTGCCTGTTGCTCTGCTTGCCAGACGTCTACTGACATCTGTACTCATCGCTGTGGACCCTACTGATTACTTCACGCCAATCTTAGGGAATACAAAACCTCGGGTCACTTAACTCGAACAATTGCCTGTTGCTCTGCTTGCCAGACGTCTACTGACATCTGTACTCATCGCTGTGGACCCTACTGATTACTTCACGCCAATCTTAGAGAATACAAAACCTCGGGTCACTTAACTCGAACAATTGCCTGTTACTCTGCTTGCCAGACGTCTACTGATATCTGTACTCATCGCTGTGGACCCTACTGATTACTTCACGCCAATCTTAAGGAATACACAACCTCGGGTCACTTAACTCGAACAATTGCCTGTTACTCTGCTTGCCAGACGTCTACTGACATCTGTACTCATCGCTGTAGTCCCTACTGATTACTTCACGCCAATCTTAGGGAATACAAAACCTCGGGTCACTTAACTCGAACAATTGCCTGTTGCTCTGCTTGCCAGACCTCTACTGACATCTGTACTCATCGCTGTGGACCCTACTGATTACTTCACGCCAATCTTAGGGAATACAAAACCTCGGGTCACTTAACTCGAACAATTGCCTGTTACTCTGCCTGCCAGACGTCTACTGACATCTCTGTACTCATCGCTGTGGACCCTACTGATTACTTCACGCCAATCTTAGGGAATACAAAACCTCGGGTCACTTAACTCGAACAATTGCCTGTTACTCTGCCTGCCAGAAGTCTACTGACATCTGTACTCATCGCTGTGGACCCTACTGATTACTTCACGCCAATCTTAAGGAATACAAAACCTCGGGTCACTTAACTCGAACAATTGTCTGTTACTCTGCTTGCCAGAAGTCTACTGACATCTGTACTCATCGCTGTGGACCCTACTGATTACTTCACGCCAATCTTAGGGAATACAAAACCTCGGATCACTTAACTCGAACAATTGCCTATTACTCTGCCTGCCAGAAGTCTACTGACATCTGTACTCATCGCTGTGGACCCTACTGATTACTTCACGCCAATCTTAGGGAATACAAAACCTCGGGTCACTTAACTCGAACAATTGCCTGTTACTCTGCCTGCCAGAAGTCTACTGACATCTGTACTCATCGCTGTGGACCCTACTGATTACTTCACGCCAATCTTAGGGAATACAAAACCTCGGGTCACTTAACTCGAACAATTGCCTGTTACTCTGCTTGCCAGAAGTCTACTGACATCTGTACCCATCGCTGTGGACCCTACTGAGTACTTCACGCCAATCTTAGGGAATACAAAACCTCGGGTCACTTAACTCGAACAATTACCTGTTACTCTGCTTGCCAGACGTCTACTGACATCTGTACTCATCGCTGTGGACCCTACTGATTACTTCACGCCAATCTTAGAGAATACAAAACCTCGGGTAACTTAACTCGAACAATTGCCTGTTACTCTGCCTGCCAGACGTCTACTGACATCTGTACTCATCGCTGTGGACCCTACTGATTACTTCACGCCAATCTTAGGGAATACAAAACCTCGGGTCACTTAACTCGAACAATTGCCTGTTACTCTGCTTGCCAGACGTCTACTGACATCTGTACTCATCGCTGTGGACCCTACTGATTACTTCACGCCAATCTTAAGGAATACAAAACCTCGGGTCACTTAACTCGAACAATTGCCTGTTGCTCTGCTTGCCAGACGTCTACTGACATCTGTACTCATCGCTGTGGACCCTACTGATTACTTCACGCCAATCTTAGGGAATACAAAACCTCGGGTCACTTAACTCGAACAATTGCCTGTTGCTCTGCTTGCCAGACGTCTACTGACATCTGTACTCATCGCTGTGGACCCTACTGATTACTTCACGCCAATCTTAGAGAATACAAAACCTCGGGTCACTTAACTCGAACAATTGCCTGTTACTCTGCTTGCCAGACGTCTACTGATATCTGTACTCATCGCTGTGGACCCTACTGATTACTTCACGCCAATCTTAGGGAATACAAAACCTCGGGTCACTTAACTCGAACAATTGCCTGTTCCTCTGCCTGCCAGAAGCCTACTGACATCTCTGTACTCATCTCTGTGGACCCTACTGATTACTTCACGCCAATCTTAGAGAATACAAAACCTCGGGTCACTTAACTCGAACAATTGCCTGTTACTCTGCTTGCCAGAAGTCTACTGACATCTCTGTACTCATCGCTGTGGACCCTACTGATTACTTCACGCCAATCTTAAGGAATACAAAACCTCCGGTCAAATAATTCGAAAAATTGCCTGTTGCTCTGCTTGCCAGACGTCTACTGACATCTGTACTCATCGCTGTGGACCCTACTGATTACTTCACGCCAATCTTAGGGAATACAAAACCTCGGGTCACTTAACTCTAACAATTGCCTGTTACTCTGCTTGCCAGAAGTCTACTGACATCTGTTCTCATCGCTGTGGACCCTACTGATTACTTCACGCCAATCTTAGGGAATACAAAACCTCGGGTCACTTAACTCGAACAATTGCCTGTTACTCTGCCTGACAGACGTCTACTGACATCTGTACTCATCGCTGTGGACCCTACTGATTACTTCACCCCAATCTTAAGGAATACAAAACCTCGGGTCACTTAACTCGAACAATTGCCTGTTACTCTGCTTGCCAGAAGGCTACTGACATCTGTTCTCATCGCTGTGGACCCTACTGATTACTTCACGCCAATCTTAGGGAATACAAAACCTCGGGTCACTTAACTCGAACAATTGCCTGTTACTCTGCCTGCCAGACGTCTACTGACATCTGTTCTCATCGCTGTGGACCCTACTGATTACTTCACACCAATCTTAAGGAATACAAAACCTCGGGTCACTTAACTCGAACAATTGCCTGTTACTCTGCTTGCCAGACGTCTACTGACATCTGTACTCATCGCTGTGGACCCTACTGATTACTTCACGCCAATCTTAAGGAATACAAAACCTCGGGTCACTTAACTCGAACAATTGCCTGTTACTCTGCCTGCCAGACGTCTACTGACACCTGTACTCATCGCTGTGGACCCTACTGATTACTTCACGCCAATCTTAAGGAATACAAAACCTCGGGTCACTTAACTCGGACAATTGCCTGTTACTCTGCCTGCCAGACGTCTACTGACATCTGTACTCATCGCTGTGGACCTTACTGATTACTTCACGCCAATCTTAAGGAATACAAAAACTCGGGTCACTCAACTCGGACAATTGCCTGTTACTCTGCTTGCCAGAAGTCTACTGACATCTGTTCTCATCGCTGTGGACCCTACTGATTACTTCACGCCAATCTTAAGGAATACAAAACCTCGGGTCACTCAACTCGGACAATTGCCTGTTACTCTGCTTGCCAGAAGTCTACTGACATCTGTTCTCATCGCTGTGGACCCTACTGATTACTTCACACCAATCTTAGGGAATACAAAACCTCGGGTCACTTAACTCGAACAATTGCCTGTTACTCTGCCTGCCAGACGTCTACTGACATCTGTACTCATCGCTGTGGACCCTACTGATTACTTCACGCCAATCTTAAGGAATACAAAACCTCGGGTCACTCAACTCGGACAATTGCCTGTTACTCTACTTGCCAGACGTCTACTGACATCTGTACTCATCGCTGTGGACCCTACTGATTACTTCACACCAATCTTAGGGAATACAAAACCTCGGGTCACTTAACTCGAACAACTGCCTGTTACTCTGCTTGCCAGAAGTCTACTGACATCTCTGTACTCATCGCTGTGGACCCTACTGATTACTTCACGCCAATCTTAGGGAATACAAAACCTCGGGTCACTTAACTCGGACAATTGCCTGTTACTCTGCTTGCCAGAAGTCTACTGACATCTGTACTCATCGCTGTGGACCCTACTGATTACTTCACGCCAATCTTAAGGAATACAAAACCTCGGGTCACTTAACTCGAACAATTGCCTGTTACTCTGCTTGCCAGAAGTCTACTGACATCTCTGTACTCATCGCTGTGGACCCTACTGATTACTTCACGTCAATCTTAGGGAATACAAAACCTCGGGTCACTTAACTCGAACAATTGCCTGTTGCTCTGCTTGCCAGAAGTCTACTGACATCTGTACTCATCGCTGTGGACCCTGCTGATTACTTCACGCCAATCTTAGGGAATACAAAACCTCGGGTCACTTAACTCGAACAATTGCCTGTTGCTCTGCTTGCCAGAAGTCTACTGACATCTCTGTACTCACCGCTGTGGACCCTACTGATTACTTCACACCAATCTTAGGGAATACAAAACCTCGGGTCACTTAACTCGAACAATTGCCTGTTACTCCCTGCTTGCCATACGTCTACTGACATCTGTACTCATCGCTGTGGACCCTACTGATTACTTCACACCAATCTTAGGGAATACAAAACCTCGGGTCACTTAACTCGAACAATTGCCTGTTACGCCCTGCTTGCCATACGTCTACTGACATCTGTACTCATCGCTGTGGACCCTGCTGATTACTTCACACCAATCTTAGGGAATACAAAACCTCGGGTCACTTAACCCGAACAATTGCCTGTTACTCTGCTTGCCAGAAGTCTACTGACATCTGTACTCATCGCTGTGGACCCTACTGATTACTTCACGCCAATCTTAGGGAATACAAAACCTCGGGTCACTTAACTCGAACAATTGCCTGTTACTCTACTTGCCAGACGTCTACTGACATCTCTGTACTCATCGCTGTGGACCCTACTGATTACTTCACACCAATCTTAGGGAATACAAAACCTCGGGTCACTTAACCCGAACAATTGCCTGTTACTCTGCTTGCCAGAAGTCTACTGACATCTCTGTACTCATCGCTGTGGACCCTACTGATTACTTCACGCCAATCTTAGGGAATACAAAACCTCGGGTCACTTAACTCGAACAATTGCCTGTTGCTCTGCTTGCCAGAAGTCTACTGACATCTCTGTACTCACCGCTGTGGACCCTACTGATTACTTCACACCAATCTTAGGGAATACAAAACCTCGGGTCACTTAACTCGAACAATTGCCTGTTACTCCCTGCTTGCCATACGTCTACTGACATCTGTACTCATCGCTGTGGACCCTACTGATTACTTCACACCAATCTTAGGGAATACAAAACCTCGGGTCACATAACTCGAACAATTGCCTGTTACTCCCTGCTTGCCATACGTCTACTGACATCTGTACTCATCGCTGTGGACCCTGCTGATTAGTTCACACCAATCTTAAGGAATACAAAATCTCGGGTCACTTAACTCGAACAATTGCCTGTTACTCCCTGCTTGCCATACGTCTACTGACATCTGTACTCATCGCTGTGGACCCTACTGATTACTTCACGCCAATCTTAGGGAATACAAAACCTCGGGTCACTTAACTCGAACAATTGCCTGTTACTCTACTTGCCAGACGTCTACTGACATCTCTGTACTCATCGCTGTGGACCCTACTGATTACTTCACACCAATCTTAGGGAATACAAAACCTCGGGTCACTTAACCCAAACAATTGCCTGTTACTCTGCTTGCCAGAAGTCTACTGACATCTCTGTACTCATCGCTGTGGACCCTACTGATTACTTCACGCCAATCTTAGGGAATACAAAACCTCGGGTCACTTAACTCGAACAATTGCCTGTTACTCTGCTTGCCAGAAGTCTACTGACATCTGTACTCAACGCTGTGGACCATACTGATTACTTCACACCAATCTTAAGGAATACAAAACCTCGGGTCACTTAACTCGAACAATTGCCTGTTACTCAGCTTGCCAGAAGTCTACTGACATCTCTGTACTCATCGCTGTGGACCCTACTGATTACTTCACGCCAATCTTAGGGAATACAAAATCTCGGGTCACTTAACTCGAACAATTGCCTGTTACTCTGCCTGCCAGACGTCTACTGACATCTGTACTCATCGCTGTGGACCCTACTGATTACTTCACGCCAATCTTAAGGAATACAAACCCTCGGGTCACTTAACTCGAACAATTGCCTGTTACTCTACTTGCCAGACGTCTACTGACATCTCTGTACTCATCGCTGTGGACCCTACTGATTACTTCACGCCAATCTTAAGGAATACAAAACCTCGGGTCACTTAACTCGAACAATTGCCTGTTACTCTGCTTGCCAGACGTCTACTGACATCTCTGTACTCATCGCTGTGGACCCTACTGATTACTTCACGCCAATCTTAAGGAATACAAAACCTCGGGTCACTTAACTCGTACAATTGCCTGTTACTCTGTCTTCCAGAAGTCTACTGACATCTCTGTACTCATCGTTGTGGACCCTACTGATTACTTCACGCCAATCTTAAGGAATACAAAAACTCGGGTCACTTAACTCGGACAATTACCTGTTACTCTGCTTGCCAGACGTCTACTGACATCTGTACTCATCGCTGTGTACCCTACTGATTACTTCACGCCAATCTTAGGGAATACAAAACCTCGAGTCACTTAACTCGAACAATTGCCTGTTACTCTACTTGCCAGACGTCTACTGACATCTGTACTCATCGCTGTGGACCCTACTGATTACTTCACGCCAATCTTAAGGAATACAAAACCTCGGGTCACTTAACTCGGACAATTAACTGTTACTCTGCTTGCCAGACTTCTACTGACATCTGTACCCATCGCTGTGGACCCTACTGATTACTTCACGCCAATCTTAAGGAATACAAAACCTCGAGTCACTTAACTCGAACAATTGCCTGTTACTCTACTTGCCAGACGTCTACTGACATCTGTACTCATCGCTGTGGACCCTACTGATTACTTCACGCCAATCTTAGGGAATACAAAACCTCGGGTCACTTAACTCGAACAATTGCCTGTTACTCTGCTTGCCAGACGTCTACTGACATCTGTACTCATCGCTGTGGACCCAACTGATTACTTCACGCCAATCTTAGGGAATACAAAACCTCGGGTCACTTAACTCGTACAATTGCCTGTTACTCTGCTTGCCAGAAGTCTACTGATATCTCTGTACTCATCGCTGTGGACCCTACTGATTACTTCACGCCAATCTTAAGGAATACAAAACCTCGGGTCACTCAACTCGTACAATTGCCTGTTACTCTGCTTGCCAGACGTCTACTGACATCTCTGTACTCATCGCTGTGGACCCTACTGATTACTTGACGCCAATCTTAAGGAATACAAAACCTCGGGTCACTTAACTCGTACAATTGCCTGTTACTCTGCTTGCCAGACGTCTACTGACATCTCCGTACTCATCGCTGTGGACCCTACTGATTACTTCGCGCCAATCTTAAGGAATACAAAACCTCGAGTCACTTAACTCGAACAATTGCCTGTTACTCTACTTGCCAGACGTCTACTGACATCTGTACTC
Source organism: Mantis religiosa (assembly GCA_030765055.1). NCBI lineage: Eukaryota > Metazoa > Arthropoda > Insecta > Mantodea > Mantidae > Mantis > Mantis religiosa. The sequence continues at coordinate 164,228,657 of CM060956.1, forward strand.
ATCGCTGTGGACCCTACTGATTACTTCACGCCAATCTTAGGGAATACAAAACCTCGGGTCATTTAACTCGAACAATTGCCTGTTACTCTGCTTGCCAGACGTCTACTGACATCTGTACTCATCGCTGTGGACCCTACTGATTACTTCACGCCAATCTTAGGGAATACAAAACCTCGGGTCACTTAACTCGAACAATTGCCTGTTACTCTGCTTGCCAGACGTCTACTGACATCTGTACTCATCGCTGTGGACCCTACTGATTACTTCACGCCAATCTTAGGGAATACAAAACCTCGGGTCACTTAACTCGAACAATTACCTGTTACTCTGCTTGCCAGAAGGCTACTGACATCTGTACTCATCGCTGTGGACCCTACTGATTACTTCACGCCAATCTTAAGGAATACAAAACCTCGGGTCACTTAACTCGAACAATTACCTGTTACTCTGCTTGCCAGAAGTCTACTGACATCTGTACTCATCGCTGTGGACCCTACAGATTACTTCACGCTAATCTTAGGGAATACAAAACCTCGGGTCACTTAACTCGTACAATTGCCTGTTACTCTGCTTGCCAGAAGTCTACTGACATCTGTACTCATCGCTGTGGACCCTACTGATTACTTCACGCCAATCTTAGGGAATACAAAACCTCGGGTCACTTAACTCGAACAATTGCCTGTTACTCTGCTTGCCAGACGTCTACTGACATCTGTACTCATCGCTGTGGACCCTACTGATTACTTCACGCCAATCTTAAGGAATACAAAACCTCGGGTCACTTAACTCGAACAATTGCCTGTTACTCTGCTTGCCAGAAGTCTACTGACATCTGTACTCACCGCTGTGGACCCTACTGATTACTTCACGCAAATCTTAAGGAATACAAAACCTCGGGTCACTTAACTCGAACAATTGCCTGTTACTCTGCTTGCCAGACGTCTACTGACATCTGTACTCATCGCTGTGGACCCTACTGATTACTTCACGCCAATCTTAAGGAATACAAAACCTCGGGTCACTTAACTCGAACAATTGCCTGTTACTCTGCTTGCCAGACGTCTACTGACATCTCTGTACTCACCGCTCTGGACCCTACTGATTACTTCACGCCAATCTTAGGGAATACAAAACATCGGGTCATTTAACTCGTACAATTGCCTGTTACTCTGCTTGCCAGAAGTCTACTGACATCTGTACTCATCGCTGTGGACCCTACTGATTACTTCACGCCAATCTTAAGGAATACAAAATATCGGGTCACTTAACTCGAACAATTACCTGTTACTCTGCTTGCCAGAAGTCTACTGACATTTGTATTCATCGCTGTGGACCCTACTGATTACTTCACGCCAATCTTAAGGAATACAAAACCTCGGGTCACTTAACTCGAACAATTACCTGTTGCTCTGCTTGCCAGACCTCTACTGACATCTGTACTCATCGCTGTGGACCCTACTGATTACTTCACGCCAATCTTAGGGAATACAAAACCTCGGGTCACTTAACTCGAACAATTGCCTGTTACTCTGCTTGCCAGAAGTCTACTGACATCTCTGTACTCATCGCTGTGGACCCTACTGTTTACTTCACGCCAATCTTAGGGAATACAAAACCTCGGGTCACTTAACTCGAACAATTGCCTGTTGCTCTGCTTGCCAGACGTCTACTGACATCTGTACCCATCGCCGTGGACCCTACTGATTACTTCACACCAATCTTAAGGAATACAAAACCTCGGGTCACTTAACTCGGACAATTGCCTGTTGCTCTGCTTGCCAGACGTCTACTGACATCTGTACTCATCGCTGTGGACCCTACTGATTACTTCACGCCAATCTTAAGGAATACAAAACCTCGGGTCACTTAACTCGGACAATTGCCTGATACTCTGCCTGCCAGACGTCTACTGACATCTGTACTCATCGCTGTGGACCCTACTGATTACTTCACGCCAATCTTAAGGAATACAAAACCTCGGGTCACTTAACTCGGACAATTGCCTGTTACTCTGCTTGCCAGAAGTCTACTGACATCTGTACTCATCGCTGTGGACCCTACTGATTACTTCACGCCAATCTTAGGGAATACAAAACCTCGGGTCACTTAACTCGAACAATTGCCTGTTGCTCTGCTTGCCAGACGTCTATTGACATCTGCACTCATCGCTGTGGACCCTACCGATTACTTCACGCCAATCTTAGGGAATAGAAAACCTCGGGTCACTTAACTCGGACAATTGCCTGTTAGTCTGCCTGCCGGACGTCTACTGACATCTGTACTCATCGCTGTGGACCCTACTGATTACTTCACGCCAATCTTAGGGAATACAAAACCTCGGGTCACTTAACTCGGACAATTGCCTGTTGCTCTGCCTGCCAGGCGTCTACTGACATCTGTACTCATCGCTGTGGACCCTACTGATTACTTCACGCCAATCTTAGGGAACACAAAACCTCGGGTCACTTAACTCGAACAATTACCTGTTACTCTGCCTGCCAGAAGTCTACTGACATCTGTACTCATCGCTGTGGACCCTACTGATTACTTCACGCCAATCTTAAGGAATACAAAACCTCGGGTCACTTAACTCGGACAATTGCCTGTTACTCTGCTTGCCAGAAGTCTACTGACATCTGTACTCATCGCTGTGGACCCTACTGATTACTTCACGCCAATCTTAAGGAATACAAAACCTCGGGTCACTTAACTCGAACAATTGCCTGTTACTCTGCTTGCCAGAAGTCTACTGACATCTCTGTACTCATCGCTGTGGACCCTACTGATTACTTCACGCCAATCTTAGGGAATACAAAACCTCGGGTCACTTAACTCGAACAATTGCCTGTTGCTCTGCTTGCCAGAAGTCTACTGACATCTGTACTCATCGCTGTGGACCCTGCTGATTACTTCACACCAATCTTAGGGAATACAAAACCTCGGGTCACTTAACTCGAACAATTGCCGGTTACTCTACTTGCCAGACGTCTACTGACATCTCTGTACTCATCGCTGTGGACCCTACTGATTACTTCACACCAATCTTAAGGAATACAAAACCTCGGGTCACTTAACCCGAACAATTGCCTGTTACTCTGCTTGCCAGAAGTCTACTGACATCTCTGTACTCATCGCTGTGGACCCTACTGATTACTTCACGCCAATCTTAGGGAATACAAAACCTCGGGTCACTTAACTCGAACAATTGCCTGTTACTCTGCTTGCCAGAAGTCTACTGACATCTGTACTCATCGCTGTGGACCATACTGATTACTTCACACCAATCTTAAGGAATACACAACCTCGGGTCACTTAACTCGAACAATTGCCTGTTACTCTGCTTGCCAGACGTCTACTGACATCTGTACTCATCGTTGTAGTCCCTACTGATTACTTCACGCCAATCTTAGGGAATACAAAACCTCGGGTCACTTAACTCGAACAATTGCCTGTTGCTCTGCTTGCCAGACCTCTACTGACATCTGTACTCATCGCTGTGGACCCTACTGATTACTTCACGCCAATCTTAGGGAATACAAAACCTCGGGTCACTTAACTCGAACAATTGCCTGTTACTCTGCCTGCCAGACGTCTACTGACATCTCTGTACTCATCGCTGTGGACCCTACTGATTACTTCACGCCAATCTTAGGGAATACAAAACCTCGGGTCACTTAACTCGAACAATTGCCTGTTACTCTGCCTGCCAGAAGTCTACTGACATCTGTACTCATCGCTGTGGACCCTACTGATTACTTCACGCCAATCTTAAGGAATACAAAACCTCGGGTCACTTAACTCGAACAATTGTCTGTTACTCTGCTTGCCAGAAGTCTACTGACATCTGTACTCATCGCTGTGGACCCTACTGATTACTTCACGCCAATCTTAGGGAATACAAAACCTCGGGTCACTTAACTCGAACAATTGCCTGTTACTCTGCCTGCCAGAAGTCTACTGACATCTGTACTCATCGCTGTGGACCCTACTGATTACTTCACGCCAATCTTAGGGAATACAAAACCTCGGGTCACTTAACTCGAACAATTGCCTGTTACTCCGCCTGCCAGAAGTCTACTGACATCTGTACTCATCGCTGTGGACCCTACTGATTACTTCTCGCCAATCTTAGGGAATACAAAACCTCGGGTCACTTAACTCGAACAATTGCCTGTTACTCTGCTTGCCAGAAGTCTACTGACATCTGTACCCATCGCTGTGGACCCTACTGAGTACTTCACGCCAATCTTAGGGAATACAAAACCTCGGGTCACTTAACTCGAACAATTGCCTGTTACTCTGCTTGCCAGACGTCTACTGACATCTGTACTCATCGCTGTGGACCCTACTGATTACTTCACGCCAATCTTAGAGAATACAAAACCTCGGGTCACTTAACTCGAACAATTGCCTGTTACTCTGCCTGCCAGACGTCTACTGACATCTGTACTCATCGCTGTGGACCCTACTGATTACTTCACGCCAATCTTAGGGAATACAAAACCTCGGGTCACTTAACTCGAACAATTGCCTGTTACTCTGCTTGCCAGACGTCTACTGACATCTGTACTCATCGCTGTGGACCCTACTGATTACTTCACGCCAATCTTAAGGAATACAAAACCTTGGGTCACTTAACTCGAACAATTGCCTGTTGCTCTGCTTGCCAGACGTCTACTGACATCTGTACTCATCGCTGTGGACCCTACTGATTACTTCACGCCAATCTTAGGGAATACAAAACCTCGGGTCACTTAACTCGAACAATTGCCTGTTACTCTGCCTGCCAGAAGTCTACTGACATCTCTGTACTCATCTCTGTGGACCCTACTGATTACTTCACGCCAATCTTAGAGAATACAAAACCTCGGGTCACTTAACTCGAACAATTGCCAGTTACTCTGCTTGCCAGAAGTCTACTGACATCTCTGTACTCATCGCTGTGGACCCTACTGATTACTTCACGCCAATCTTAAGGAATACAAAACCTCGGGTCAAATAATTCGAACAATTGCCTGTTGCTCTGCTTGCCAGACGTCTACTGACATCTGTACTCATCGCTGTGGACCCTACTGATTACTTCACGCCAATCTTAGGGAATACAAAACCTCGGGTCACTTAACTCTAACAATTGCCTGTTACTCTGCTTGCCAGAAGTCTACTGACATCTGTTCTCATCGCTGTGGACCCTACTGATTACTTCACGCCAATCTTAGGGAATACAAAACCTCGGGTCACTTAACTCGAACAATTGCCTGTTACTCTGCCTGACAGACGTCTACTGACATCTGTACTCATCGCTGTGGACCCTACTGATTACTTCACACCAATCTTAAGGAATACAAAACCTCGGGTCACTTAACTCGAACAATTGCCTGTTACTCTGCTTGCCAGAAGTCTACTGACATCTGTTCTCATCGCTGTGGACCCTACTGATTACTTCACGCCAATCTTAGGGAATACAAAACCTCGGGTCACTTAACTCGAACAATTGCCTGTTACTCTGCCTGCCAGACGTCTACTGACATCTGTTCTCATCGCTGTGGACCCTACTGATTACTTCACACCAATCTTAAGGAATACAAAACCTCGGGTCACTTAACTCGAACAATTGCCTGTTACTCTGCTTGCCAGACGTCTACTGACATCTGTACTCATCGCTGTGGACCCTACTGATTACTTCACGCCAATCTTAAGGAATACAAAACCTCGGGTCACTTAACTCGAACAATTGCCTGTTACTCTGCCTGCCAGACGTCTACTGACACCTGTACTCATCGCTGTGGACCCTACTGATTACTTCACGCCAATCTTAAGGAATACAAAACCTCGGGTCACTTAACTCGGACAATTGCCTGTTACTCTGCCTGCCAGACGTCTACTGACATCTGTACTCATCGCTGTGGACCCTACTGATTACTTCACGCCAATCTTAAGGAATACAAAAACTCGTGTCACTCAACTCGGACAATTGCCTGTTACTCTGCTTGCCAGAAGTCTACTGACATCTGTTCTCATCGCTGTGGACCCTACTGATTACTTCACGCCAATCTTAAGGAATACAAAACCTCGGGTCACTCAACTCGGACAATTGCCTGTTACTCTGCTTGCCAGAAGTCTACTGACATCTGTTCTCATCGCTGTGGACCCTACTGATTACTTCACACCAATCTTAGGGAATACAAAACCTCGGGTCACTTAACTCGAACAATTGCCTGTTACTCTGCCTGCCAGACGTCTACTGACATCTGTACTCATCGCTGTGGACCCTACTGATTACTTCACGCCAATCTTAAGGAATACAAAACCTCGGGTCACTCAACTCGGACAATTGCCTGTTACTCTACTTGCCAGACGTCTACTGACATCTGTACTCATCGCTGTGGACCCTACTGATTACTTCACACCAATCTTAGGGAATACAAAACCTCGGGTCACTTAACTCGAACAATTGCCTGTTACTCTGCTTGCCAGAAGTCTACTGACATCTCTGTACTCATCGCTGTGGACCCTACTGATTACTTCACGCCAATCTTAGGGAATACAAAACCTCGGGTCACTTAACTCGGACAATTGCCTGTTACTCTGCTTGCCAGAAGTCTACTGACATCTGTACTCATCGCTGTGGACCCTACTGATTACTTCACGCCAATCTTAAGGAATACAAAACCTCGGGTCACTTAACTCGAACAATTGCCTGTTACTCTGCTTGCCAGAAGTCTACTGACATCTCTGTACTCATCGCTGTGGACCCTACTGATTACTTCACGTCAATCTTAGGGAATACAAAACCTCGGGTCACTTAACTCGAACAATTGCCTGTTGCTCTGCTTGCCAGAAGTCTACTGACATCTGTACTCATCGCTGTGGACCCTGCTGATTACTTCACGCCAATCTTAGGGAATACAAAACCTCGGGTCACTTAACTCGAACAATTGCCTGTTGCTCTGCTTGCCAGAAGTCTACTGACATCTCTGTACTCACCGCTGTGGACCCTACTGATTACTTCACACCAATCTTAGGGAATACAAAACCTCGGGTCACTTAACTCGAACAATTGCCTGTTACTCCCTGCTTGCCATACGTCTACTGACATCTGTACTCATCGCTGTGGACCCTACTGATTACTTCACACCAATCTTAGGGAATACAAAACCTCGGGTCACTTAACTCGAACAATTGCCTGTTACGCCCTGCTTGCCATACGTCTACTGACATCTGTACTCATCGCTGTGGACCCTGCTGATTACTTCACACCAATCTTAAGGAATACAAAACCTCGGGTCACTTAACTCGAACAATTGCCTGTTACTCCCTGCTTGCCATACGTCTACTGACATCTGTACTCATCGCTGTGGACCCTACTGATTACTTCACGCCAATCTTAGGGAAAACAAAACCTCGGGTCACTTAACTCGAACAATTGCCTGTTACTCTACTTGCCAGACGTCTACTGACATCTCTGTACTCATCGCTGTTAACCCTACTGATTACTTCACACCAATCTTAGGGAATACAAAACCTCGGGTCACTTAACCCGAACAATTGCCTGTTACTCTGCTTGCCAGAAGTCTACTGACATCTCTGTACTCATCGCTGTGGACCCTACTGATTACTTCACGCCAATCTTAGGGAATACAAAACCTCGGGTCACTTAACTCGAACAATTGCCTGTTGCTCTGCTTGCCAGAAGTCTACTGACATCTCTGTACTCACCGCTGTGGACCCTACTGATTACTTCACACCAATCTTAGGGAATACAAAACCTCGGGTCACTTAACTCGAACAATTGCCTGTTACTCCCTGCTTGCCATACGTCTACTGACATCTGTACTCATCGCTGTGGACCCTACTGATTACTTCACACCAATCTTAGGGAATACAAAACCTCGGGTCACATAACTCGAACAATTGCCTGTTACTCCCTGCTTGCCATACGTCTACTGACATCTGTACTCATCGCTGTGGACCCTGCTGATTAGTTCACACCAATCTTAAGGAATACAAAATCTCGGGTCACTTAACTCGAACAATTGCCTGTTACTCCCTGCTTGCCATACGTCTACTGACATCTGTACTCATCGCTGTGGACCCTACTGATTACTTCACGCCAATCTTAGAGAATACAAAACCTCGGGTCACTTAACTCGAACAATTGCCTGTTACTCTACTTGCCAGACGTCTACTGACATCTCTGTACTCATCGCTGTGGACCCTACTGATTACTTCACGCCAATCTTAGGGAATACAAAACCTCGGGTCACTTAACCCAAACAATTGCCTGTTACTCTGCTTGCCAGAAGTCTACTGACATCTCTGTACTCATCGCTGTGGACCCTACTGATTACTTCACGCCAATCTTAGGGAATACAAAACCTCGGGTCACTTAACTCGAACAATTGCCTGTTACTCTGCTTGCCAGAAGTCTACTGACATCTGTACTCATCGCTGTGGACCATACTGATTACTTCACACCAATCTTAAGGAATACAAAACCTCGGGTCACTTAACTCGAACAATTGCCTGTTACTCTGCTTGCCAGAAGTCTACTGACATCTGTACTCATCGCTGTGTACCCTACTGATTACTTCACGCCAATCTTAGGGAATACAAAACCTCGAGTCACTTAACTCGAACAATTGCCTGTTACTCTACTTGCCAGACGTCTACTGACATCTGTACTCATCACTGTGGACCCTACTGATTACTTCACGCCAATCTTAAGGAATACAAAACCTCGGGTCACTTAACTCGGACAATTACCTGTTACTCTGCTTGCCAGACTTCTACTGACATCTGTTACTCATCGCTGTGGACCCTACTGATTACTTCACGCCAATCTTAAGGAATACAAAACCTCGAGTCACTTAACTCGAACAATTGCCTGTTACTCTACTTGCCAGACGTCTACTGACATCTGTACTCATCGCTGTGGACCCTACTGATTACTTCACGCCAATCTTAGGGAATACAAAACCTCGGGTCACTTAACTCGAACAATTGCCTGTTACTCTGCTTGCCAGACGTCTACTGACATCTGTACTCATCGCTGTGGACCCTACTGATTACTTCACGCCAATCTTAGGGAATACAAAACCTCGGGTCACTTAACTCGTACAATTGCCTGTTACTCTGCTTGCCAGAAGTCTACTGATATCTCTGTACTCATCGCTGTGGACCCTACTGATTACTTCACGCCAATCTTAAGGAATACAAAACCTCGGGTCACTCAACTCGTACAATTGCCTGTTACTCTGCTTGCCAGACGTCTACTGACATCTCTGTACTCATCGCTGTGGACCCTACTGATTACTTGACGCCAATCTTAAGGAATACAAAACCTCGGGTCACTTAACTCGTACAATTGCCTGTTACTCTGCTTGCCAGACGTCTACTGACATCTCCGTACTCATCGCTGTGGACCCTACTGATTACTTCGCGCCAATCTTAAGGAATACAAAACCTCGAGTCACTTAACTCGAACAATTGCCTGTTACTCTACTTGCCAGACGTCTACTGACATCTGTACTCATCGCTGTGGACCCTACTGATTACTTCACGCCAATCTTAGGGAATACAAAACCTCGGGTCATTTAACTCGAACAATTGCCTGTTACTCTGCTTGCCAGACGTCTACTGACATCTGTACTCATCGCTGTGGACCCTACTGATTACTTCACGCCAATCTTAGGGAATACAAAACCTCGGGTCACTTAACTCGAACAATTGCCTGTTACTCTGCTTGCCAGACGTCTACTGACATCTGTACTCATCGCTGTGGACCCTACTGATTACTTCACGCCAATCTTAGGGAATACAAAACCTCGGGTCACTTAACTCGAACAATTACCTGTTACTCTGCTTGCCAGAAGGCTACTGACATCTGTACTCATCGCTGTGGACCCTACTGATTACTTCACGCCAATCTTAAGGAATACAAAACCTCGGGTCACTTAACTCGAACAATTACCTGTTACTCTGCTTGCCAGAAGTCTACTGACATCTGTACTCATCGCTGTGGACCCTACTGATTACTTCACGCCAATCTTAGGGAATACAAAACCTCGGTTCACTTAACTCGTACAATTGCCTGTTACTCTGCTTGCCAGAAGTCTACTGACATCTGTACTCATCGCTGTGGACCCTACTGATTACTTCACGCCAATCTTAGGGAATACAAAACCTCGGGTCACTTAACTCGAACAATTGCCTGTTACTCTGCTTGCCAGACGTCTACTGACATCTGTACTCATCGCTGTGGACCCTACTGATTACTTCACGCCAATCTTAAGGAATACAAAACCTCGGGTCACTTAACTCGAACAATTGCCTGTTACTCTGCTTGCCAGAAGTCTACTGACATCTGTACTCACCGCTGTGGACCCTACTGATTACTTCACGCAAATCTTAAGGAATACAAAACCTCGGGTCACTTAACTCGAACTATTGCCTGTTACTCTGCTTGCCAGACGTCTACTGACATCTGTACTCATCGCTGTGGACCCTACTGATTACTTCACGCCAATCTTAAGGAATACAAAACCTCGGGTCACTTAACTCGAACAATTGCCTGTTACTCTGCTTGCCAGACGTCTACTGACATCTCTGTACTCACCGCTCTGGACCCTACTGATTACTTCACGCCAATCTTAGGGAATACAAAACATCGGGTCATTTAACTCGAACAATTGCCTGTTACTCTGCTTGCCAGACGTCTACTGACATCTGTACTCATCGCTGTGGACCCTACTGATTACTTCACGCCAATCTTAGGGAATACAAAACCTCGGGTCACTTATCTCGAACAATTGCCTGTTACTCTGCTTGCCAGACGTCTACTGACATCTGTACTGATCACTGTGGACCCTACTGATTACTTTACGCCAATCTTAGGGAATACAAAACCTCGGGTCACTTACCTCGTACAATTGCCTGTTACTCTGCCTGCCAGAAGTCTACTGACATCTGTACTCATCGCTGTGGACCCTACTGATTACTTCACGCCAATCTTAAGGAATACAAAACATCGGGTCACTTAACTCGAACAATTACCTGTTACTCTGCTTGCCAGAAGTCTACTGACATTTGTACTCATCGCTGTGGACCCTACTGATTACTTCACGCCAATCTTAAGGAATACAAAACCTCGGGTCACTTAACTCGAACAATTACCTGTTGCTCTGCTTGCCAGACCTCTACTGACATCTGTACTCATCGCTGTGGACCCTACTGATTACTTCACGCCAATCTTAGGGAATACAAAACATCGGGTCACTTAACTCGAACAATTGCCTGTTACTCTGCTTGCCAGAAGGCTACTGACATCTCTGTACTCATCGCTGTGGACCCTACTGTTTACTTCACGCCAATCTTAGGGAATACAAAACCTCGGGTCACTTAACTCGAACAATTGCCTGTTGCTCTGCTTGCCAGACGTCTACTGACATCTGTACCCATCGCTGTGGACCCTACTGATTACTTCACACCAATCTTAAGGAATACAAAACCTCGGGTCACTTAACTCGGACAATTGCCTGTTGCTCTGCTATCCAGACGTCTACTGACATCTGTACTCATCGCTGTGGACCCTACTGATTACTTCACGCCAATCTTAAGGAATACAAAACCTCGGGTCACTTAACTCGGACAATTGCCTGTTGCTCTGCTTGCCAGACGTCTACTGACATCTGTACTCATCGCTGTGGACCCTACTGATTACTTCACGCCAATCTTAGGGAATACAAAACCTCGGGTCACTTAACTCGAACAATTGCCTGTTGCTCTGCTTGCCAGACGTCTACTGACATCTGTACTCATCGCTGTGAACCCTACTGATTACTTCACGCCAATCTTAGGGAATACGAAACCTCGGGTCACTTAACTCGAACAATTGCCTGTTACTCTGCTTGCCAGACGTCTACTGACATCTGTACTCATCGCTGTGGACCCTACTGATTACTTCACGCCAATCTTAGGGAATACAATACCTCGGGTCACTTAACTCGAACAATTGCCTGTTGCTCTGCTTGCCAGACGTCTACTGACATCTGTACTCATCGCTGTGGACCCTACTGATTACTTCACGCCAATCTTAGGGAATACAAAACCTCGGGTCACTTAACTCGAACAATTGCCTGTTACTCTGCCTGCCAGACGTCTACTGACATCTGTACTCATCGCTGTGGACCCTACTGATTACTTCACGCCAATCTTAAGGAATACAAAACCTCGGGTCACTTAAATCGGACAATTGCCTGTTACTCTGCTTGCCAGACGTCTACTGACATCTGGAATCATCGCTGAGGACCGTACTGATTACTTCACGCCAATCTTAAGGAATACAAAACCTCGGGTCACATAACTCGAACAATTGCCTGTTACTCTGCCTGCCAGACGTCTACTGACATCTGTACTCATCGCTGTGGACCCTACTGATTACTTCACGCCAATCTTAGGGAATACAAAACCTCGGTTCACTTAACTCGAACAATTGCCTGTTGCTCTGCCTGCCAGGCGTCTACTGACATCTCTGTACTCATCGCTGTGGACCCTACTGATTACTTCACGCCAATCTTAAGGAATACAAAACCTCGGGTCACTTAACTCGAACAATTGCCTGTTACTCTGCTTGACAGACGTCTACTGACATCTGTACTCATCGCTGTGGACCCTACTGATTACTTCACGCCAATCTTAGGGAATACAAAACCTCGGGTCACTTAACTCGAACAATTGCCTGTTACTCTACTTGCCAGACGTCTACTGACATCTGTACTCATCGCTGTGGACCCTACTGATTACTTCACGCCAATCTTAAGGAATACAAAACCTCGGGTCACTTAACTCGAACAATTGCCTGTTACTCTACTTGCCAGACGTCTACTGACATCTCTGTACTCATCGCTGTGGACCCTACTGATTACTTCACGCCAATCTTAGGGAATACAAAACCTCGGGTCACTTAACTCGAACAATTGCCTGTTACTCTACTTGCCAGACGTCTACTGACATCTGTACTCATCGCTGTGGACCCTACTGATTACTTCACGCCAATCTTAGGGAATACAAAACCTCGGTTCACTTAACTCGAACAATTGCCTGTTGCTCTGCCTGCCAGACGTCTACTGACATCTGTACTCATCGCTGTGGACCCTACTGATTACTTCACGCTAATCTTAAGGAATACAAAACCTCGGGTCACTTAACTCGGACAATTGCCTGTTGCTCTGCCTGCCAGACGTCTACTGACATCTGTACTCATCGCTGTGGACCCTACTGATTACTTCACGCCAATCTTAGGGAATACAAAACCTCGGGTCACTTAACTCGGACAATTGCCTGTTACTCTGCCTGCCAGACGTCTACTGACATCTGTACTCATCGCTGTGGACCCTACTGATTACTTCACGCCAATCTTAAGGAATACAAAACCTCGGGTCACTTAAATCGGACAATTGCCTGTTACTCTGCTTGCCAGACGTCTACTGACATCTGTACTCATCGCTGAGGACCGTACTGATTACTTCACGCCAATCTTAAGGAATACAAAACCTCGGCTCACTTAACTCGAACAATTGCCTGTTACTCTGCCTGCCAGACGTCTACTGACATCTGTACTCATCGCTGTGGACCCTACTGATTACTTCACGCCAATCTTAGGGAATACAAAACCTCGGTTCACTTAACTCGAACAATTGCCTGTTGCTCTGCCTGCCAGACGTCTACTGACATCTCTGTACTCATCGCTGTGGACCCTACTGATTACTTCACGCCAATCTTAAGGAATACAAAACCTCGGGTCACTTAACTCGAACAATTGCCTGTTACTCTGCTTGACAGACGTCTACTGACATCTGTACTCATCACTGTGGACCCTACTGATTACTTCACGCCAATCTTAGGGAATACAAAACCTCGGGTCACTTAACTCGAACTATTGCCTGTTACTCTACTTGCCAGACGTCTACTGACATCTGTACTCATCGCTGTGGACCCTACTGATTACTTCACGCCAATCTTAGGGAATACAAAACCTCGGGTCACTTAACTCGAACAATTGCCTGTTACTCTACTTGCCAGACGTCTACTGACATCTCTGTACTCATCGCTGTGGACCCTACTGATTACTTCACGCCAATCTTAGGGAATACAAAACCTCGGGTCACTTAACTCGAAAAATTGCCTGTTACTCTACTTGCCAGACGTCTACTGACATCTGTACTCATCGCTGTGGACCCTACTGATTACTTCACGCCAATCTTAGGGAATACAAAACCTCGGGTCACTTAACTCGAACAATTGCCTGTTGCTCTGCCTGCCAGACGTCTACTGACATCTGTACTCATCGCTGTGGACCCTACTGATTACTTCACGCCAATCTTAAGGAATACAAAACCTCGGGTCACTTAACTCGGACAATTGCCTGTTGCTCTGCCTGCCAGACGTCTACTGACATCTGTACTCATCGCTGTGGACCCTACTGATTACTTCACGCCAATCTTAGGGAATACAAAACCTCGGGTCACTTAACTCGGACAATTGCCTGTTGCTCTGCCTGCCAGAAGTCTACTGACATCTCTGTACTCATCGCTGTGGACCCTACTGATTACTTCATGCCAATCTTAGGGAATACAAAACCTCGGGTCACTTAACTCGGACAATTGCCTGTTGCTCTGCCTGCCAGACGTCTACTGACATCTCTGTACTCATCGCTGTGGACCCTACTGATTACTTCACGCCAATCTTAGGGAATACAAAACCTCGGGTCACTTAACTTGAACAATTGCCTGTTACTCTACTTGCCAGACGTCTACTGACATCTGTACTCATCGCTGTGGACCCTACTGATTACTTCACGCCAATCTTAGGGAATACAAAACCTCGGTTCACTTAACTCGAACAATTGCCTGTTACTCTACTTGCCAGAAGTCTACTGACACCTCTGTACTCATCGCTGAGGACCCTACTGATTACTTCACGCCAAACTTAGGGAATACATAACCTCGGTTCACTTAACTCGAACAATTGCCTGTTACTCTACTTGCCAGACGTCTACTGACATCTCTGTACTCATCGCTGAGGACCCTACTGATTACTTCACGCCAATCTTAGGGAATACATAACCTCGGTTCACTTAACTCGAACAATTGCCGGTTACTCTGCTGCCAGAAGTCTACTGACATCTCTGTACTCATCGCTGTGGACCCTACTGATTACTTCACGCCAATCTTAGGGAATACAAAACCTCGGGTCACTTAACTCGAACAATTGCCTGTTGCTCTGCTTGCCAGACGTCTACTGACATCAGTACTCATCGCTGTGGACCCTACTGATTACTTCACACCAATCTTAAGGAATACAAAACCTCGGGTCACTTAACTCGGACAATTGCCTGTTACTCTGCTTGCCAGACGTCTACTGACATCTATACTCATCGCTGTGGACCCTACTGATTACTTCACGCCAAACTTAGGGAATTCAAAACCTCGGGTCACTTAACTCGGACAATTGCCTGTTACTCTGCTTGCCAGACGTCTACTGACATCTGTACTCATCGCTGTGGACCCTACTGATTACTTCACACCAATCTTAAGGAATACAAAACCTCGGCTCACTTAACTCGGACAATTGCCTGTTACTCTGCTTGCCAGACGTCTACTGACATCTGTACTCATCGCTGTGGACCCTACTGACTACTTCACGCCAATCTTAAGGAATACAAAACCTCGGGTCACTTAACTCGGACAATTGCCTGTTACTCTGCTGCCAGACGTCTGCTGACATCTCTGTACTCACCGCTTTAGATCGTAGTGACTACTTCCGGCCAATCTTAAGGAATACAAAACCTCGGGTCACTTAACTCGGACAATTGCCTGTTACTCTGCTGCCAGAAGTCTACTGACATCTCTGTACTCACCGCTTTAGATCGTACTGATTACTTCACGCCAAGCTTAGAGAATACAAAACCTCGGGTCACTTAACTCGGACAATTGCCTGTTACTCTGCTGCCAGAAGTCTACTGACATCTCTGTACTCACCGCTTTAGATCGTACTGATTACTTCACACCAATCTTAAGTGATACAAAACCTCGGGTCACTTAACTCGGACAATTGCCTGTTACTCTGCTGCCAGAAGTCTACTGACATCTCTGTACTCATCGCTGTGGACACTACTGATTACTTCACGCCAATCTTAAGGAATACAAAACCTCGGGTCACTTAACTCGAACAATTGCCTGTTACTCTGCTTGCCAGACGTCTACTGACATCTGTTCTCATCGCTGTGGACCCTACTGATTACTTCACACCAATCTTAAGGAATACAAAACCTCGGGTCACTTACTTCGAACAATTGCCTGTTGCTCTGCTTGCCAGACGTCTACTGACATCTGTACTCAACGCTGTGGACCCTACTGATTACTTCACACCAATCTTAAGGAATACAAAACCTCGGGTCACTTAACTCGTACAATTGCCTGTTGCTCTGCTTGCCAGACGTCTACTGACATCTGTACTCATCGCTGTGGACCCTACTGATTACTTCACGCCAATCTTAGGGAATACAAAACCTCGGGTCACTTAACTCGAACAATTGCCTGTTACTCTACTTGCCAGACGTCTACTGACATCTGTACTCAACGCTGTGGACCCTACTGATTACTTCACGCCAATCTTAAGGAATACAAAACCTCGGGTCACTTAACTCGAACAATTGCCTGTTACTCTACTTGCCAGACGTCTACTGACATCTCTGTACTCATCGCTGTAGACCCTACTGATTACTTCACGCCAATCTTAGGGAATACAAAACCTCGGGTCACTTAACTCGAACAATTGCCTGTTACTCTACTTGCCAGACGTCTACTGACATCTGTACTCATCGCTGTGGACCCTACTGATTACTTCACGCCAATCTTAGGGAATACAAAACCTCGGGTCACTTAACTCGAACAATTGCCTGTTGCTCTGCCTGCCAGACGTCTACTGACATCTGTACTCATCGCTGTGGACCCTACTGATTACTTCACGCTAATCTTAAGGAATACAAAACCTCGGGTCACTTAACTCGGACAATTGCCTGTTGCTCTGCCTGCCAGACGTCTACTGACATCTGTACTCATCGCTGTGGACCCTACTGATTACTTCACGCCAATCTTAGGGAATACAAAACCTCGGGTCACTTAACTCGGACAATTGCCTGTTACTCTGCCTGCCAGACGTCTACTGACATCTGTACTCATCGCTGTGGACCCTACTGATTACTTCACGCCAATCTTAAGGAATACAAAACCTCGGGTCACTTAAATCGGACAATTGCCTGTTACTCTGCTTGCCAGACGTCTACTGACATCTGTACTCATCGCTGAGGACCGTACTGATTACTTCACGCCAATCTTAAGGAATACAAAACCTCGGGTCACTTAAGTCGAACAATTGCCTGTTACTCTGCCTGCCAGACGTCTACTGACATCTGTACTCATCGCTGTGGACCCTACTGATTACTTCACGCCAATCTTAGGGAATACAAAACCTCGGTTCACTTAACTCGAACAATTGCCTGTTGCTCTGCCTGCCAGACGTCTACTGACATCTCTGTACTCATCGCTGTGGACCCTACTGATTACTTCACGCCAATCTTAAGGAATACAAAACCTCGGGTCACTTAACTCGAACAATTGCCTGTTACTCTGCTTGACAGACGTCTACTGACATCTGTACTCATCGCTGTGGACCCTACTGATTACTTCACGCCAATCTTAGGGAATACAAAACCTCGGGACACTTAACTCGAACTATTGCCTGTTACTCTACTTGCCAGACGTCTGCTGACATCTGTACTCATCGCTGTGGACCCTACTGATTACTTCACGCCAATCTTAGGGAATACAAAACCTCGGGTCACTTAACTCGAACAATTGCCTGTTACTCTACTTGCCAGACGTCTACTGACATCTCTGTACCCATCGCTGTGGACCCTACTGATTACTTCACGCCAATCTTAGGGAATACAAAACCTCGGGTCACTTAACTCGAAAAATTGCCTGTTACTCTACTTGCCAGACGTCTACTGACATCTGTACTCATCGCTGTGGACCCTACTGATTACTTCACGCCAATCTTAGGGAATACAAAACCTCGGGTCACTTAACTCGAACAATTGCCTGTTGCTCTGCCTGCCAGACGTCTACTGACATCTGTACTCATCGCTGTGGACCCTACTGATTACTTCACGCCAATCTTAAGGAATACACAACCTCGGGTCACTTAACTCGAACAATTGCCTGTTACTCTGCTTGCCAGACGTCTACTGACATCTGTACTCATCGCTGTAGTCCCTACTGATTACTTCACGCCAATCTTAGGGAATACAAAACCTCGGGTCACTTAACTCGAACAATTGCCTGTTGCTCTGCTTGCCAGACCTCTACTGACATCTGTACTCATCGCTGTGGACCCTACTGATTACTTCACGCCAATCTTAGGGAATACAAAACCTCGGGTCACTTAACTCGAACAATTGCCTGTTACTCTGCCTGCCAGACGTCTACTGACATCTCTGTACTCATCGCTGTGGACCCTACTGATTACTTCACGCCAATCTTAGGGAATACAAAACCTCGGGTCACTTAACTCGAACAATTGCCTGTTACTCTGCCTGCCAGAAGTCTACTGACATCTGTACTCATCGCTGTGGACCCTACTGATTACTTCACGCCAATCTTAAGGAATACAAAACCTCGGGTCACTTAACTCGAACAATTGTCTGTTACTCTGCTTGCCAGAAGTCTACTGACATCTGTACTCATCGCTGTGGACCCTACTGATTACTTCACGCCAATCTTAGGGAATACAAAACCTCGGATCACTTAACTCGAACAATTGCCTATTACTCTGCCTGCCAGAAGTCTACTGACATCTGTACTCATCGCTGTGGACCCTACTGATTACTTCACGCCAATCTTAGGGAATACAAAACCTCGGGTCACTTAACTCGAACAATTGCCTGTTACTCTGCCTGCCAGAAGTCTACTGACATCTGTACTCATCGCTGTGGACCCTACTGATTACTTCACGCCAATCTTAGGGAATACAAAACCTCGGGTCACTTAACTCGAACAATTGCCTGTTACTCTGCTTGCCAGAAGTCTACTGACATCTGTACCCATCGCTGTGGACCCTACTGAGTACTTCACGCCAATCTTAGGGAATACAAAACCTCGGGTCACTTAACTCGAACAATTACCTGTTACTCTGCTTGCCAGACGTCTACTGACATCTGTACTCATCGCTGTGGACCCTACTGATTACTTCACGCCAATCTTAGAGAATACAAAACCTCGGGTAACTTAACTCGAACAATTGCCTGTTACTCTGCCTGCCAGACGTCTACTGACATCTGTACTCATCGCTGTGGACCCTACTGATTACTTCACGCCAATCTTAGGGAATACAAAACCTCGGGTCACTTAACTCGAACAATTGCCTGTTACTCTGCTTGCCAGACGTCTACTGACATCTGTACTCATCGCTGTGGACCCTACTGATTACTTCACGCCAATCTTAAGGAATACAAAACCTCGGGTCACTTAACTCGAACAATTGCCTGTTGCTCTGCTTGCCAGACGTCTACTGACATCTGTACTCATCGCTGTGGACCCTACTGATTACTTCACGCCAATCTTAGGGAATACAAAACCTCGGGTCACTTAACTCGAACAATTGCCTGTTGCTCTGCTTGCCAGACGTCTACTGACATCTGTACTCATCGCTGTGGACCCTACTGATTACTTCACGCCAATCTTAGAGAATACAAAACCTCGGGTCACTTAACTCGAACAATTGCCTGTTACTCTGCTTGCCAGACGTCTACTGATATCTGTACTCATCGCTGTGGACCCTACTGATTACTTCACGCCAATCTTAGGGAATACAAAACCTCGGGTCACTTAACTCGAACAATTGCCTGTTCCTCTGCCTGCCAGAAGTCTACTGACATCTCTGTACTCATCTCTGTGGACCCTACTGATTACTTCACGCCAATCTTAGAGAATACAAAACCTCGGGTCACTTAACTCGAACAATTGCCTGTTACTCTGCTTGCCAGAAGTCTACTGACATCTCTGTACTCATCGCTGTGGACCCTACTGATTACTTCACGCCAATCTTAAGGAATACAAAACCTCCGGTCAAATAATTCGAAAAATTGCCTGTTGCTCTGCTTGCCAGACGTCTACTGACATCTGTACTCATCGCTGTGGACCCTACTGATTACTTCACGCCAATCTTAGGGAATACAAAACCTCGGGTCACTTAACTCTAACAATTGCCTGTTACTCTGCTTGCCAGAAGTCTACTGACATCTGTTCTCATCGCTGTGGACCCTACTGATTACTTCACGCCAATCTTAGGGAATACAAAACCTCGGGTCACTTAACTCGAACAATTGCCTGTTACTCTGCCTGACAGACGTCTACTGACATCTGTACTCATCGCTGTGGACCCTACTGATTACTTCACCCCAATCTTAAGGAATACAAAACCTCGGGTCACTTAACTCGAACAATTGCCTGTTACTCTGCTTGCCAGAAGTCTACTGACATCTGTTCTCATCGCTGTGGACCCTACTGATTACTTCACGCCAATCTTAGGGAATACAAAACCTCGGGTCACTTAACTCGAACAATTGCCTGTTACTCTGCCTGCCAGACGTCTACTGACATCTGTTCTCATCGCTGTGGACCCTACTGATTACTTCACACCAATCTTAAGGAATACAAAACCTCGGGTCACTTAACTCGAACAATTGCCTGTTACTCTGCTTGCCAGACGTCTACTGACATCTGTACTCATCGCTGTGGACCCTACTGATTACTTCACGCCAATCTTAAGGAATACAAAACCTCGGGTCACTTAACTCGAACAATTGCCTGTTACTCTGCCTGCCAGACGTCTACTGACACCTGTACTCATCGCTGTGGACCCTACTGATTACTTCACGCCAATCTTAAGGAATACAAAACCTCGGGTCACTTAACTCGGACAATTGCCTGTTACTCTGCCTGCCAGACGTCTACTGACATCTGTACTCATCGCTGTGGACCCTACTGATTACTTCACGCCAATCTTAAGGAATACAAAAACTCGGGTCACTCAACTCGGACAATTGCCTGTTACTCTGCTTGCCAGAAGTCTACTGACATCTGTTCTCATCGCTGTGGACCCTACTGATTACTTCACGCCAATCTTAAGGAATACAAAACCTCGGGTCACTCAACTCGGACAATTGCCTGTTACTCTGCTTGCCAGAAGTCTACTGACATCTGTACTCATCGCTGTGGACCCTACTGATTACTTCACACCAATCTTAGGGAATACAAAACCTCGGGTCACTTAACTCGAACAATTGCCTGTTACTCTGCCTGCCAGACGTCTACTGACATCTGTACTCATCGCTGTGGACCCTACTGATTACTTCACGCCAATCTTAAGGAATACAAAACCTCGGGTCACTCAACTCGGACAATTGCCTGTTACTCTACTTGCCAGACGTCTACTGACATCTGTACTCATCGCTGTGGACCCTACTGATTACTTCACACCAATCTTAGGGAATACAAAACCTCGGGTCACTTAACTCGAACAACTGCCTGTTACTCTGCTTGCCAGAAGTCTACTGACATCTCTGTACTCATCGCTGTGGACCCTACTGATTACTTCACGCCAATCTTAGGGAATACAAAACCTCGGGTCACTTAACTCGGACAATTGCCTGTTACTCTGCTTGCCAGAAGTCTACTGACATCTGTACTCATCGCTGTGGACCCTACTGATTACTTCACGCCAATCTTAAGGAATACAAAACCTCGGGTCACTTAACTCGAACAATTGCCTGTTACTCTGCTTGCCAGAAGTCTACTGACATCTCTGTACTCATCGCTGTGGACCCTACTGATTACTTCACGTCAATCTTAGGGAATACAAAACCTCGGGTCACTTAACTCGAACAATTGCCTGTTGCTCTGCTTGCCAGAAGTCTACTGACATCTGTACTCATCGCTGTGGACCCTGCTGATTACTTCACGCCAATCTTAGGGAATACAAAACCTCGGGTCACTTAACTCGAACAATTGCCTGTTGCTCTGCTTGCCAGAAGTCTACTGACATCTCTGTACTCACCGCTGTGGACCCTACTGATTACTTCACACCAATCTTAGGGAATACAAAACCTCGGGTCACTTAACTCGAACAATTGCCTGTTACTCCCTGCTTGCCATACGTCTACTGACATCTGTACTCATCGCTGTGGACCCTACTGATTACTTCACACCAATCTTAGGGAATACAAAACCTCGGGTCACTTAACTCGAACAATTGCCTGTTACGCCCTGCTTGCCATACGTCTACTGACATCTGTACTCATCGCTGTGGACCCTGCTGATTACTTCACACCAATCTTAGGGAATACAAAACCTCGGGTCACTTAACCCGAACAATTGCCTGTTACTCTGCTTGCCAGAAGTCTACTGACATCTGTACTCATCGCTGTGGACCCCACTGATTACTTCACGCCAATCTTAGGGAATACAAAACCTCGGGTCACTTAACTCGAACAATTGCCTGTTACTCTACTTGCCAGACGTCTACTGACATCTCTGTACTCATCGCTGTGGACCCTACTGATTACTTCACACCAATCTTAGGGAATACAAAACCTCGGGTCACTTAACCCGAACAATTGCCTGTTACTCTGCTTGCCAGAAGTCTACTGACATCTCTGTACTCATCGCTGTGGACCCTACTGATTACTTCACGCCAATCTTAGGGAATACAAAACCTCGGGTCACTTAACTCGAACAATTGCCTGTTGCTCTGCTTGCCAGAAGTCTACTGACATCTCTGTACTCACCGCTGTGGACCCTACTGATTACTTCACACCAATCTTAGGGAATACAAAACCTCGGGTCACTTAACTCGAACAATTGCCTGTTACTCCCTGCTTGCCATACGTCTACTGACATCTGTACTCATCGCTGTGGACCCTACTGATTACTTCACACCAATCTTAGGGAATACAAAACCTCGGGTCACATAACTCGAACAATTGCCTGTTACTCCCTGCTTGCCATACGTCTACTGACATCTGTACTCATCGCTGTGGACCCTGCTGATTAGTTCACACCAATCTTAAGGAATACAAAATCTCGGGTCACTTAACTCGAACAATTGCCTGTTACTCCCTGCTTGCCATACGTCTACTGACATCTGTACTCATCGCTGTGGACCCTACTGATTACTTCACGCCAATCTTAGGGAATACAAAACCTCGGGTCACTTAACTCGAACAATTGCCTGTTACTCTACTTGCCAGACGTCTACTGACATCTCTGTACTCATCGCTGTGGACCCTACTGATTACTTCACACCAATCTTAGGGAATACAAAACCTCGGGTCACTTAACCCAAACAATTGCCTGTTACTCTGCTTGCCGGAAGTCTACTGACATCTCTGTACTCATCGCTGTGGACCCTACTGATTACTTCACGCCAATCTTAGGGAATACAAAACCTCGGGTCACTTAACTCGAACAATTGCCTGTTACTCTGCTTGCCAGAAGTCTACTGACATCTGTACTCAACGCTGTGGACCATACTGATTACTTCACACCAATCTTAAGGAATACAAAACCTCGGGTCACTTAACTCGAACAATTGCCTGTTACTCTGCTTGCCAGAAGTCTACTGACATCTCTGTACTCATCGCTGTGGACCCTACTGATTACTTCACGCCAATCTTAGGGAATACAAAATCTCGGGTCACTTAACTCGAACAATTGCCTGTTACTCTGCCTGCCAGACGTCTACTGACATCTGTACTCATCGCTGTGGACCCTACTGATTACTTCACGCCAATCTTAAGGAATACAAACCCTCGGGTCACTTAACTCGAACAATTGCCTGTTACTCTACTTGCCAGACGTCTACTGACATCTCTGTACTCATCGCTGTGGACCCTACTGATTACTTCACGCCAATCTTAAGGAATACAAAACCTCGGGTCACTTAACTCGAACAATTGCCTGTTACTCTGCTTGCCAGACGTCTACTGACATCTCTGTACTCATCGCTGTGGACCCTACTGATTACTTCACGCCAATCTTAAGGAATACAAAACCTCGGGTCATTTAACTCGTACAATTGCCTGTTACTCTGTCTTCCAGAAGTCTACTGACATCTCTGTACTCATCGTTGTGGACCCTACTGATTACTTCACGCCAATCTTAAGGAATACAAAAACTCGGGTCACTTAACTCGGACAATTACCTGTTACTCTGCTTGCCAGACGTCTACTGACATCTGTACTCATCGCTGTGTACCCTACTGATTACTTCACGCCAATCTTAGGGAATACAAAACCTCGAGTCACTTAACTCGAACAATTGCCTGTTACTCTACTTGCCAGACGTCTACTGACATCTGTACTCATCGCTGTGGACCCTACTGATTACTTCACGCCAATCTTAAGGAATACAAAACCTCGGGTCACTTAACTCGGACAATTACCTGTTACTCTGCTTGCCAGACTTCTACTGACATCTGTACCCATCGCTGTGGACCCTACTGATTACTTCACGCCAATCTTAAGGAATACAAAACCTCGAGTCACTTAACTCGAACAATTGCCTGTTACTCTACTTGCCAGACGTCTACTGACATCTGTACTCATCGCTGTGGACCCTACTGATTACTTCACGCCAATCTTAGGGAATACAAAACCTCGGGTCACTTAACTCGAACAATTGCCTGTTACTCTGCTTGCCAGACGTCTACTGACATCTGTACTCATCGCTGTGGACCCAACTGATTACTTCACGCCAATCTTAGGGAATACAAAACCTCGGGTCACTTAACTCGTACAATTGCCTGTTACTCTGCTTGCCAGAAGTCTACTGATATCTCTGTACTCATCGCTGTGGACCCTACTGATTACTTCACGCCAATCTTAAGGAATACAAAACCTCGGGTCACTCAACTCGTACAATTGCCTGTTACTCTGCTTGCCAGACGTCTACTGACATCTCTGTACTCATCGCTGTGGACCCTACTGATTACTTGACGCCAATCTTAAGGAATACAAAACCTCGGGTCACTTAACTCGTACAATTGCCTGTTACTCTGCTTGCCAGACGTCTACTGACATCTCCGTACTCATCGCTGTGGACCCTACTGATTACTTCGCGCCAATCTTAAGGAATACAAAACCTCGAGTCACTTAACTCGAACAATTGCCTGTTACTCTACTTGCCAGACGTCTACTGACATCTGTACTCATCGCTGTGGACCCTACTGATTACTTCACGCCAATCTTAGGGAATACAAAACCTCGGGTCATTTAACTCGAACAATTGCCTGTTACTCTGCTTGCCAGACGTCTACTGACATCTGTACTCATCGCTGTGGACCCTACTGATTACTTCACGCCAATCTTAGGGAATACAAAACCTCGGGTCACTTAACTCGAACAATTGCCTGTTACTCTGCTTGCCAGACGTCTACTGACATCTGTACTCATCGCTGTGGACCCTACTGATTACTTCACGCCAATCTTAGGGAATACAAAACCTCGGGTCACTTAACTCGAACAATTACCTGTTACTCTGCTTGCCAGAAGGCTACTGACATCTGTACTCATCGCTGTGGACCCTACTGATTACTTCACGCCAATCTTAAGGAATACAAAACCTCGGGTCACTTAACTCGAACAATTACCTGTTACTCTGCTTGCCAGAAGTCTACTGACATCTGTACTCATCGCTGTGGACCCTACTGATTACTTCACGCCAATCTTAGGGAATACAAAACCTCGGGTCACTTAACTCGTACAATTGCCTGTTACTCTGCTTGCCAGAAGTCTACTGACATCTGTACTCATCGCTGTGGACCCTACTGATTACTTCACGCCAATCTTAGGGAATACAAAACCTCGGGTCACTTAACTCGAACAATTGCCTGTTACTCTGCTTGCCAGACGTCTACTGACATCTGTACTCATCGCTGTGGACCCTACTGATTACTTCACGCCAATCTTAAGGAATACAAAACCTCGGGTCACTTAACTCGAACAATTGCCTGTTACTCTGCTTGCCAGAAGTCTACTGACATCTGTACTCACCGCTGTGGACCCTACTGATTACTTCACGCAAATCTTAAGGAATACAAAACCTCGGGTCACTTAACTCGAACAATTGCCTGTTACTCTGCTTGCCAGACGTCTACTGACATCTGTACTCATCGCTGTGGACCCTACTGATTACTTCACGCCAATCTTAAGGAATACAAAACCTCGGGTCACTTAACTCGAACAATTGCTTGTTACTCTGCTTGCCAGACGTCTACTGACATCTCTGTACTCACCGCTCTGGACCCTACTGATTACTTCACGCCAATCTTAGGGAATACAAAACATCGGGTCATTTAACTCGAACAATTGCCTGTTACTCTGCTTGCCAGACGTCTACTGACATCTGTACTCATCGCTGTGGACCCTACTGATTACTTCACGCCAATCTTAGGGAATACAAAACCTCGGGTCACTTATCTCGAACAATTGCCTGTTACTCTGCTTGCCAGACGTCTACTGACATCTGTACTGATCACTGTGGACCCTACTGATTACTTTACGCCAATCTTAGGGAATACAAAACCTCGGGTCACTTACCTCGTACAATTGCCTGTTACTCTGCCTGCCAGAAGTCTACTGACATCTGTACTCATCGCTGTGGACCCTACTGATTACTTCACGCCAATCTTAAGGAATACAAAATATCGGGTCACTTAACTCGAACAATTACCTGTTACTCTGCTTGCCAGAAGTCTACTGACATTTGTATTCATCGCTGTGGACCCTACTGATTACTTCACGCCAATCTTAAGGAATACAAAACCTCGGGTCACTTAACTCGAACAATTACCTGTTGCTCTGCTTGCCAGACCTCTACTGACATCTGTACTCATCGCTGTGGACCCTACTGATTACTTCACGCCAATCTTAGGGAATACAAAACCTCGGGTCACTTAACTCGAACAATTGCCTGTTACTCTGCTTGCCAGAAGTCTACTGACATCTCTGTACTCATCGCTGTGGACCCTACTGTGTACTTCACGCCAATCTTAGGGAATACAAAACCTCGGGTCACTTAACTCGAACAATTGCCTGTTGCTCTGCTTGCCAGACGTCTACTGACATCTGTACCCATCGCCGTGGACCCTACTGATTACTTCACACCAATCTTAAGGAATACAAAACCTCGGGTCACTTAACTCGGACAATTGCCTGTTGCTCTGCTTGCCAGACGTCTACTGACATCTGTACTCATCGCTGTGGACCCTACTGATTACTTCACGCCAATCTTAAGGAATACAAAACCTCGGGTCACTTAACTCGGACAATTGCCTGATACTCTGCCTGCCAGACGTCTACTGACATCTGTACTCATCGCTGTGGACCCTACTGATTACTTCACGCCAATCTTAAGGAATACAAAACCTCGGGTCACTTAACTCGGACAATTGCCTGTTACTCTGCTTGCCAGAAGTCTACTGACATCTGTACTCATCGCTGTGGACCCTACTGATTACTTCACGCCAATCTTAGGGAATACAAAACCTCGGGTCACTTAACTCGAACAATTGCCTGTTGCTCTGCTTGCCAGACGTCTATTGACATCTGCACTCATCGCTGTGGACCCTACCGATTACTTCACGCCAATCTTAGGGAATAGAAAACCTCGGGTCACTTAACTCGGACAATTGCCTGTTAGTCTGCCTGCCGGACGTCTACTGACATCTGTACTCATCGCTGTGGACCCTACTGATTACTTCACGCCAATCTTAGGGAATACAAAACCTCGGGTCACTTAACTCGGACAATTGGCTGTTGCTCTGCCTGCCAGGCGTCTACTGACATCTGTACTCATCGCTGTGGACCCTACTGATTACTTCACGCCAATCTTAGGGAATACAAAACCTCGGGTCACTTAACTCGAACAATTACCTGTTACTCTGCCTGCCAGAAGTCTACTGACATCTGTACTCATCGCTGTGGACCCTACTGATTACTTCACGCCAATCTTAAGGAATACAAAACCTCGGGTCACTTAACTCGGACAATTGCCTGTTACTCTGCTTGCCAGAAGTCTACTGACATCTGTACTCATCGCTGTGGACCCTACTGATTACTTCACGCCAATCTTAAGGAATACAAAACCTCGGGTCACTTAACTCGAACAATTGCCTGTTACTCTGCTTGCCAGAAGTCTACTGACATCTCTGTACTCATCGCTGTGGACCCTACTGATTACTTCACGCCAATCTTAGGGAATACAAAACCTCGGGTCACTTAACTCGAACAATTGCCTGTTGCTCTGCTTGCCAGAAGTCTACTGACATCTGTACTCATCGCTGTGGACCCTGCTGATTACTTCACACCAATCTTAGGGAATACAAAACCTCGGGTCACTTAACTCGAACAATTGCCGGTTACTCTACTTGCCAGACGTCTACTGACATCTCTGTACTCATCGCTGTGGACCCTACTGATTACTTCACACCAATCTTAAGGAATACAAAACCTCGGGTCACTTAACCCGAACAATTGCCTGTTACTCTGCTTGCCAGAAGTCTACTGACATCTCTGTACTCATCGCTGTGGACCCTACTGATTACTTCACGCCAATCTTAGGGAATACAAAACCTCGGGTCACTTAACTCGAACAATTGCCTGTTACTCTGCTTGCCAGAAGTCTACTGACATCTGTACTCATCGCTGTGGACCATACTGATTACTTCACACCAATCTTAAGGAATACACAACCTCGGGTCACTTAACTCGAACAATTGCCTGTTACTCTGCTTGCCAGACGTCTACTGACATCTGTACTCATCGCTGTAGTCCCTACTGATTACTTCACGCCAATCTTAGGGAATACAAAACCTCGGGTCACTTAACTCGAACAATTGCCTGTTGCTCTGCTTGCCAGACCTCTACTGACATCTGTACTCATTGCTGTGGACCCTACTGATTACTTCACGCCAATCTTAGGGAATACAAAACCTCGGGTCACTTAACTCGAACAATTGCCTGTTACTCTGCCTGCCAGACGTCTACTGACATCTCTGTACTCATCGCTGTGGACCCTACTGATTACTTCACGCCAATCTTAGGGAATACAAAACCTCGGGTCACTTTTCTCGAACAATTGCCTGTTACTCTGCCTGCCAGAAGTCTACTGACATCTGTACTCATCGCTGTGGACCCTACTGATTACTTCACGCCAATCTTAAGGAATACAAAACCTCGGGTCACTTAACTCGAACAATTGTCTGTTACTCTGCTTGCCAGAAGTCTACTGACATCTGTACTCATCGCTGTGGACCCTACTGATTACTTCACGCCAATCTTAGGGAATACAAAACCTCGGGTCACTTAACTCAAACAATTGCCTGTTACTCTGCCTGCCAGAAGTCTACTGACATCTGTACTCATCGCTGTGGACCCTACTGATTACTTCACGCCAATCTTAGGGAATACAAAACCTCGGGTCACTTAACTCGAACAATTGCCTGTTACTCCGCCTGCCAGAAGTCTACTGACATCTGTACTCATCGCTGTGGACCCTACTGATTACTTCTCGCCAATCTTAGGGAATACAAAACCTCGGGTCACTTAACTCGAACAATTGCCTGTTACTCTGCTTGCCAGAAGTCTACTGACATCTGTACCCATCGCTGTGGACCCTACTGAGTACTTCACGCCAATCTTAGGGAATACAAAACCTCGGGTCACTTAACTCGAACAATTGCCTGTTACTCTGCTTGCCAGACGTCTACTGACATCTGTACTCATCGCTGTGGACCCTACTGATTACTTCACGCCAATCTTAGAGAATACAAAACCTCGGGTCACTTAACTCGAACAATTGCCTGTTACTCTGCCTGCCAGACGTCTACTGACATCTGTACTCATCGCTGTGGACCCTACTGATTACTTCACGCCAATCTTAGGGAATACAAAACCTCGGGTCACTTAACTCGAACAATTGCCTGTTACTCTGCTTGCCAGACGTCTACTGACATCTGTACTCATCGCTGTGGACCCTACTGATTACTTCACGCCAATCTTAAGGAATACAAAACCTTGGGTCACTTAACTCGAACAATTGCCTGTTGCTCTGCTTGCCAGACGTCTACTGACATCTGTACTCATCGCTGTGGACCCTACTGATTACTTCACGCCAATCTTAGGGAATACAAAACCTCGGGTCACTTAACTCGAACAATTGCCTGTTGCTCTGCTTGCCAGACGTCTACTGACATCTGTACTCATCGCTGTGGACCCTACTGATTACTTCACGCCAATCTTAGAGAATACAAAACCTCGGGTCACTTAACTCGAACAATTGCCTGTTACTCTGCTTGCCAGACGTCTACTGATATCTGTACTCATCGCTGTGGACCCTACTGATTACTTCACGCCAATCTTAGGGAATACAAAACCTCGGGTCACTTAACTCGAACAATTGCCTGTTACTCTGCCTGCCAGAAGTCTACTGACATCTCTGTACTCATCTCTGTGGACCCTACTGATTACTTCACGCCAATCTTAGAGAATACAAAACCTCGGGTCACTTAACTCGAACAATTGCCTGTTACTCTGCTTGCCAGAAGTCTACTGACATCTCTGTACTCATCGCTGTGGACCCTACTGATTACTTCACGCCAATCTTAAGGAATACAAAACCTCGGGTCAAATAATTCGAACAATTGCCTGTTGCTCTGCTTGCCAGACGTCTACTGACATCTGTACTCATCGCTGTGGACCCTACTGATTACTTCACGCCAATCTTAGGGAATACAAAACCTCGGGTCACTTAACTCTAACAATTGCCTGTTACTCTGCTTGCCAGAAGTCTACTGACATCTGTACTCATCGCTGTGGACCCTGCTGATTACTTCACACCAATCTTAGGGAATACAAAACCTCGGGTCACTTAACTCGAACAATTGCCGGTTACTCTACTTGCCAGACGTCTACTGACATCTCTGTACTCATCGCTGTGGACCCTACTGATTACTTCACACCAATCTTAAGGAATACAAAACCTCGGGTCACTTAACCCGAACAATTGCCTGTTACTCTGCTTGCCAGAAGTCTACTGACATCTCTGTACTCATCGCTGTGGACCCTACTGATTACTTCACGCCAATCTTAGGGAATACAAAACCTCGGGTCACTTAACTCGAACAATTGCCTGTTACTCTGCTTGCCAGAAGTCTACTGACATCTGTACTCATCGCTGTGGACCATACTGATTACTTCACACCAATCTTAAGGAATACACAACCTCGGGTCACTTAACTCGAACAATTGCCTGTTACTCTGCTTGCCAGACGTCTACTGACATCTGTACTCATCGCTGTAGTCCCTACTGATTACTTCACGCCAATCTTAGGGAATACAAAACCTCGGGTCACTTAACTCGAACAATTGCCTGTTGCTCTGCTTGCCAGACCTCTACTGACATCTGTACTCATCGCTGTGGACCCTACTGATTACTTCACGCCAATCTTAGGGAATACAAAACCTCGGGTCACTTAACTCGAACAATTGCGTGTTACTCTGCCTGCCAGACGTCTACTGACATCTCTGTACTCATCGCTGTGGACCCTACTGATTACTTCACGCCAATCTTAGGGAATACAAAACCTCGGGTCACTTAACTCGAACAATTGCCTGTTACTCTGCCTGCCAGAAGTCTACTGACATCTGTACTCATCGCTGTGGACCCTACTGATTACTTCACGCCAATCTTAAGGAATACAAAACCTCGGGTCACTTAACTCGAACAATTGTCTGTTACTCTGCTTGCCAGAAGTCTACTGACATCTGTACTCATCGCTGTGGACCCTACTGATTACTTCACGCCAATCTTAGGGAATACAAAACCTCGGGTCACTTAACTCGAACAATTGCCTGTTACTCTGCCTGCCAGAAGTCTACTGACATCTGTACTCATCGCTGTGGACCCTACTGATTACTTCACGCCAATCTTAGGGAATACAAAACCTCGGGTCACTTAACTCGAACAATTGCCTGTTACTCCGCCTGCCAGAAGTCTACTGACATCTGTACTCATCGCTGTGGACCCTACTGATTACTTCTCGCCAATCTTAGGGAATACAAAACCTCGGGTCACTTAACTCGAACAATTGCCTGTTACTCTGCTTGCCAGAAGTCTACTGACATCTGTACCCATCGCTGTGGACCCTACTGAGTACTTCACGCCAATCTTAGGGAATACAAAACCTCGGGTCACTTAACTCGAACAATTGCCTGTTACTCTGCTTGCCAGACGTCTACTGACATCTGTACTCATCGCTGTGGACCCTACTGATTACTTCACGCCAATCTTAGAGAATACAAAACCTCGGGTCACTTAACTCGAACAATTGCCTGTTACTCTGCCTGCCAGACGTCTACTGACATCTGTACTCATCGCTGTGGACCCTACTGATTACTTCACGCCAATCTTAGGGAATACAAAACCTCGGGTCACTTAACTCGAACAATTGCCTGTTACTCTGCTTGCCAGACGTCTACTGACATCTGTACTCATCGCTGTGGACCCTACTGATTACTTCACGCCAATCTTAAGGAATACAAAACCTTGGGTCACTTAACTCGAACAATTGCCTGTTGCTCTGCTTGCCAGACGTCTACTGACATCTGTACTCATCGCTGTGGACCCTACTGATTACTTCACGCCAATCTTAGGGAATACAAAACCTCGGGTCACTTAACTCGAACAATTGCCTGTTGCTCTGCTTGCCAGACGTCTACTGACATCTGTACTCATCGCTGTGGACCCTACTGATTACTTCACGCCAATCTTAGAGAATACAAAACCTCGGGTCACTTAACTCGAACAATTGCCTGTTACTCTGCTTGCCAGACGTCTACTGATATCTGTACTCATCGCTGTGGACCCTACTGATTACTTCACGCCAATCTTAGGGAATACAAAACCTCGGGTCACTTAACTCGAACAATTGCCTGTTACTCTGCCTGCCAGAAGTCTACTGACATCTCTGTACTCATCTCTGTGGACCCTACTGATTACTTCACGCCAATCTTAGAGAATACAAAACCTCGGGTCACTTAACTCGAACAATTGCCTGTTACTCTGCTTGCCAGAAGTCTACTGACATCTCTGTACTCATCGCTGTGGACCCTACTGATTACTTCACGCCAATCTTAAGGAATACAAAACCTCGGGTCAAATAATTCGAACAATTGCCTGTTGCTCTGCTTGCCAGACGTCTACTGACATCTGTACTCATCGCTGTGGACCCTACTGATTACTTCACGCCAATCTTAGGGAATACAAAACCTCGGGTCACTTAACTCTAACAATTGCCTGTTACTCTGCTTGCCAGAAGTCTACTGACATCTGTTCTCATCGCTGTGGACCCTACTGATTACTTCACGCCAATCTTAGGGAATACAAAACCTCGGGTCACTTAACTCGAACAATTGCCTGTTACTCTGCCTGACAGACGTCTACTGACATCTGTACTCATCGCTGTGGACCCTACTGATTACTTCACACCAATCTTAAGGAATACAAAACCTCGGGTCACTTAACTCGAACAATTGCCTGTTACTCTGCTTGCCAGAAGTCTACTGACATCTGTTCTCATCGCTGTGGACCCTACTGATTACTTCACGCCAATCTTAGGGAATACAAAACCTCGGGTCACTTAACTCGAACAATTGCCTGTTACTCTGCCTGCCAGACGTCTACTGACATCTGTTCTCATCGCTGTGGACCCTACTGATTACTTCACACCAATCTTAAGGAATACAAAACCTCGGGTCACTTAACTCGAACAATTGCCTGTTACTCTGCTTGCCAGACGTCTACTGACATCTGTACTCATCGCTGTGGACCCTACTGATTACTTCACGCCAATCTTAAGGAATACAAAACCTCGGGTCACTTAACTCGAACAATTGCCTGTTACTCTGCCTGCCAGACGTCTACTGACACCTGTACTCATCGCTGTGGACCCTACTGATTACTTCACGCCAATCTTAAGGAATACAAAACCTCGGGTCACTTAACTCGGACAATTGCCTGTTACTCTGCCTGCCAGACGTCTACTGACATCTGTACTCATCGCTGTGGACCCTACTGATTACTTCACGCCAATCTTAAGGAATACAAAAACTCGTGTCACTCAACTCGGACAATTGCCTGTTACTCTGCTTGCCAGAAGTCTACTGACATCTGTTCTCATCGCTGTGGACCCTACTGATTACTTCACGCCAATCTTAGGGAATACAAAACCTCGGGTCACTCAACTCGGACAATTGCCTGTTACTCTGCTTGCCAGAAGTCTACTGACATCTGTTCTCATCGCTGTGGACCCTACTGATTACTTCACACCAATCTTAGGGAATACAAAACCTCGGGTCACTTAACTCGAACAATTGCCTGTTACTCTGCCTGCCAGACGTCTACTGACATCTGTACTCATCGCTGTGGACCCTACTGATTACTTCACGCCAATCTTAAGGAATACAAAACCTCGGGTCACTCAACTCGGACAATTGCCTGTTACTCTACTTGCCAGACGTCTACTGACATCTGTACTCATCGCTGTGGACCCTACTGATTACTTCACACCAATCTTAGGGAATACAAAACCTCGGGTCACTTAACTCGAACAATTGCCTGTTACTCTGCTTGCCAGAAGTCTACTGACATCTCTGTACTCATCGCTGTGGACCCTACTGATTACTTCACGCCAATCTTAGGGAATACAAAACCTCGGGTCACTTAACTCGGACAATTGCCTGTTACTCTGCTTGCCAGAAGTCTACTGACATCTGTACTCATCGCTGTGGACCCTACTGATTACTTCACGCCAATCTTAAGGAATACAAAACCTCGGGTCACTTAACTCGAACAATTGCCTGTTACTCTGCTTGCCAGAAGTCTACTGACATCTCTGTACTCATCGCTGTGGACCCTACTGATTACTTCACGTCAATCTTAGGGAATACAAAACCTCGGGTCACTTAACTCGAACAATTGCCTGTTGCTCTGCTTGCCAGAAGTCTACTGACATCTGTACTCATCGCTGTGGACCCTGCTGATTACTTCACGCCAATCTTAGGGAATACAAAACCTCGGGTCACTTAACTCGAACAATTGCCTGTTGCTCTGCTTGCCAGAAGTCTACTGACATCTCTGTACTCACCGCTGTGGACCCTACTGATTACTTCACACCAATCTTAGGGAATACAAAACCTCGGGTCACTTAACTCGAACAATTGCCTGTTACTCCCTGCTTGCCATACGTCTACTGACATCTGTACTCATCGCTGTGGACCCTACTGATTACTTCACACCAATCTTAGGGAATACAAAACCTCGGGTCACTTAACTCGAACAATTGCCTGTTACGCCCTGCTTGCCATACGTCTACTGACATCTGTACTCATCGCTGTGGACCCTGCTGATTACTTCACACCAATCTTAAGGAATACAAAACCTCGGGTCACTTAACTCGAACAATTGCCTGTTACTCCCTGCTTGCCATACGTCTACTGACATCTGTACTCATCGCTGTGGACCCTACTGATTACTTCACGCCAATCTTAGGGAATACAAAACCTCGGGTCACTTAACTCGAACAATTGCCTGTTACTCTACTTGCCAGACGTCTACTGACATCTCTGTACTCATCGCTGTGGACCCTACTGATTACTTCACACCAATCTTAGGGAATACAAAACCTCGGGTCACTTAACCCGAACAATTGCCTGTTACTCTGCTTGCCAGAAGTCTACTGACATCTCTGTACTCATCGCTGTGGACCCTACTGATTACTTCACGCCAATCTTAGGGAATACAAAACCTCGGGTCACTTAACTCGAACAATTGCCTGTTGCTCTGCTTGCCAGAAGTCTACTGACATCTCTGTACTCACCGCTGTGGACCCTACTGATTACTTCACACCAATCTTAGGGAATACAAAACCTCGGGTCACTTAACTCGAACAATTGCCTGTTACTCCCTGCTTGCCATACGTCTACTGACATCTGTACTCATCGCTGTGGACCCTACTGATTACTTCACACCAATCTTAGGGAATACAAAACCTCGGGTCACATAACTCGAACAATTGCCTGTTACTCCCTGCTTGCCATACGTCTACTGACATCTGTACTCATCGCTGTGGACCCTGCTGATTAGTTCACACCAATCTTAAGGAATACAAAATCTCGGGTCACTTAACTCGAACAATTGCCTGTTACTCCCTGCTTGCCATACGTCTACTGACATCTGTACTCATCGCTGTGGACCCTACTGATTACTTCACGCCAATCTTAGAGAATACAAAACCTCGGGTCACTTAACTCGAACAATTGCCTGTTACTCTACTTGCCAGACGTCTACTGACATCTCTGTACTCATCGCTGTGGACCCTACTGATTACTTCACGCCAATCTTAGGGAATACAAAACCTCGGGTCACTTAACCCAAACAATTGCCTGTTACTCTGCTTGCCAGAAGTCTACTGACATCTCTGTACTCATCGCTGTGGACCCTACTGATTACTTCACGCCAATCTTAGGGAATACAAAACCTCGGGTCACTTAACTCGAACAATTGCCTGTTACTCTGCTTGCCAGAAGTCTACTGACATCTGTACTCATCGCTGTGGACCATACTGATTACTTCACACCAATCTTAAGGAATACAAAACCTCGGGTCACTTAACTCGAACAATTGCCTGTTACTCTGCTTGCCAGAAGTCTACTGACATCTCTGTACTCATCGCTGTGGACCCTACTGATTACTTCACGCCAATCTTAGGGAATACAAAATCTCGGGTCACTTAACTCGAACAATTGCCTGTTACTCTGCCTGCCAGATGTCTACTGACATCTGTACTCATCGCTGTGGACCCTACTGATTACTTCACGCCAATCTTAAGGAATACAAACCCTCGGGTCACTTAACTCGAACAATTGCCTGTTACTCTACTTGCCAGACGTCTACTGACATCTCTGTACTCATCGCTGTGGACCCTACTGATTACTTCACGCCAATCTTAAGGAATACAAAACCTCGGGTCACTTAACTCGAACAATTGCCTGTTACTCTGCTTGCCAGACGATTACTGACATCTCTGTACTCATCGCTGTGGACCCTACTGATTACTTCACGCCAATCTTAAGGAATACAAAACCTCGGGTCACTTAACTCGTACAATTGCCTGTTACTCTGCCTTCCAGAAGTCTACTGACATCTCTGTACTCATCGTTGTGGACCCTACTGATTACTTCACGCCAATCTTAAGGAATACAAAAACTCGGGTCACTTAACTCGGACAATTACCTGTTACTCTGCTTGCCAGACGTCTACTGACATCTGTACTCATCGCTGTGTACCCTACTGATTACTTCACGCCAATCTTAGGGAATACAAAACCTCGAGTCACTTAACTCGAACAATTGCCTGTTACTCTCTTTGCCAGACGTCTACTGACATCTGTACTCATCGCTGTGGACCCTACTGATTACTTCACGCCAATCTTAAGGAATACAAAACCTCGGGTCACTTAACTCGGACAATTACCTGTTACTCTGCTTGCCAGACTTCTACTGACATCTGTTACTCATCGCTGTGGACCCTACTGATTACTTCACGCCAATCTTAAGGAATACAAAACCTCGAGTCACTTAACTCGAACAATTGCCTGTTACTCTACTTGCCAGACGTCTACTGACATCTGTACTCATCGCTGTGGACCCTACTGATTACTTCACGCCAATCTTAGGGAATACAAAACCTCGGGTCACTTAACTCGAACAATTGCCTGTTACTCTGCTTGCCAGACGTCTACTGACATCTGTACTCATCGCTGTGGACCCTACTGATTACTTCACGCCAATCTTAGGGAATACAAAACCTCGGGTCACTTAACTCGTACAATTGCCTGTTACTCTGCTTGCCAGAAGTCTACTGATATCTCTGTACTCATCGCTGTGGACCCTACTGATTACTTCACGCCAATCTTAAGGAATACAAAACCTCGGGTCACTCAACTCGTACAATTGCCTGTTACTCTGCTTGCCAGACGTCTACTGACATCTCTGTACTCATCGCTGTGGACCCTACTGATTACTTGACGCCAATCTTAAGGAATACAAAACCTCGGGTCACTTAACTCGTACAATTGCCTGTTACTCTGCTTGCCAGACGTCTACTGACATCTCCGTACTCATCGCTGTGGACCCTACTGATTACTTCGCGCCAATGTTAAGGAATACAAAACCTCGAGTCACTTAACTCGAACAATTGCCTGTTACTCTACTTGCCAGACGTCTACTGACATCTGTACTCATCGCTGTGGACCCTACTGATTACTTCACGCCAATCTTAGGGAATACAAAACCTCGGGTCATTTAACTCGAACAATTGCCTGTTACTCTGCTTGCCAGACGTCTACTGACATCTGTACTCATCGCTGTGGACCCTACTGATTACTTCACGCCAATCTTAGGGAATACAAAACCTCGGGTCACTTAACTCGAACAATTGCCTGTTACTCTGCTTGCCAGACGTCTACTGACATCTGTACTCATCGCTGTGGACCCTACTGATTACTTCACGCCAATCTTAGGGAATACAAAACCTCGGGTCACTTAACTCGAACAATTACCTGTTACTCTGCTTGCCAGAAGGCTACTGACATCTGTACTCATCGCTGTGGACCCTACTGATTACTTCACGCCAATCTTAAGGAATACAAAACCTCGGGTCACTTAACTCGAACAATTACCTGTTACTCTGCTTGCCAGAAGTCTACTGACATCTGTACTCATCGCTGTGGACCCTACTGATTACTTCACGCCAATCTTAGGGAATACAAAACCTCGGTTCACTTAACTCGTACAATTGCCTGTTACTCTGCTTGCCAGAAGTCTACTGACATCTGTACTCATCGCTGTGGACCCTACTGATTACTTCACGCCAATCTTAGGGAATACAAAACCTCGGGTCACTTAACTCGAACAATTGCCTGTTACTCTGCTTGCCAGACGTCTACTGACATCTGTACTCATCGCTGTGGACCCTACTGATTACTTCACGCCAATCTTAAGGAATACAAAACCTCGGGTCACTTAACTCGAACAATTGCCTGTTACTCTGCTTGCCAGAAGTCTACTGACATCTGTACTCACCGCTGTGGACCCTACTGATTACTTCACGCAAATCTTAAGGAATACAAAACCTCGGGTCACTTAACTCGAACAATTGCCTGTTACTCTGCTTGCCAGACGTCTACTGACATCTGTACTCATCGCTGTGGACCCTACTGATTACTTCACGCCAATCTTAAGGAATACAAAACCTCGGGTCACTTAACTCGAACAATTGCCTGTTACTCTGCTTGCCAGACGTCTACTGACATCTCTGTACTCACCGCTCTGGACCCTACTGATTACTTCACGCCAATCTTAGGGAATACAAAACATCGGGTCATTTAACTCGAACAATTGCCTGTTACTCTGCTTGCCAGACGTCTACTGACATCTGTACTCATCGCTGTGGACCCTACTGATTACTTCACGCCAATCTTAGGGAATACAAAACCTCGGGTCACTTATCTCGAACAATTGCCTGTTACTCTGCTTGCCAGACGTCTACTGACATCTGTACTGATCACTGTGGACCCTACTGATTACTTTACGCCAATCTTAGGGAATACAAAACCTCGGGTCACTTACCTCGTACAATTGCCTGTTACTCTGCCTGCCAGAAGTCTACTGACATCTGTACTCATCGCTGTGGACCCTACTGATTACTTCACGCCAATCTTAAGGAATACAAAACATCGGGTCACTTAACTCGAACAATTACCTGTTACTCTGCTTGCCAGAAGTCTACTGACATTTGTACTCATCGCTGTGGACCCTACTGATTACTTCACGCCAATCTTAAGGAATACAAAACCTCGGGTCACTTAACTCGAACAATTACCTGTTGCTCTGCTTGCCAGACCTCTACTGACATCTGTACTCATCGCTGTGGACCCTACTGATTACTTCACGCCAATCTTAGGGAATACAAAACCTCGGGTCACTTAACTCGAACAATTGCCTGTTACTCTGCTTGCCAGAAGTCTACTGACATCTCTGTATTCATCGCTGTGGACCCTACTGTTTACTTCACGCCAATCTTAGGGAATACAAAACCTCGGGTCACTTAACTCGAACAATTGCCTGTTGCTCTGCTTGCCAGACGTCTACTGACATCTGTACCCATCGCTGTGGACCCTACTGATTACTTCACACCAATCTTAAGGAATACAAAACCTCGGGTCACTTAACTCGGACAATTGCCTGTTGCTCTGCTTGCCAGACGTCTACTGACATCTGTACTCATCGCTGTGGACCCTACTGATTACTTCACGCCAATCTTAAGGAATACAAAACCTCGGGTCACTTAACTCGGACAATTGCCTGTTGCTCTGCTTGCCAGACGTCTACTGACATCTGTACTCATCGCTGTGGACCCTACTGATTACTTCACGCCAATCTTAGGGAATACAAAACCTCGGGTCACTTAACTCGAATAATTGCCTGTTGCTCTGCTTGCCAGACGTCTACTGACATCTGTACTCATCGCTGTGAACCCTACTGATTACTTCACGCCAATCTTAGGGAATACGAAACCTCGGGTCACTTAACTCGAACAATTGCCTGTTACTCTGCTTGCCAGACGTCTACTGACATCTGTACTCATCGCTGTGGACCCTACTGATTACTTCACGCCAATCTTAGGGAATACAATACCTCGGGTCACTTAACTCGAACAATTGCCTGTTGCTCTGCTTGCCAGACGTCTACTGACATCTGTACTCATCGCTGTGGACCCTACTGATTACTTCACGCCAATCTTAGGGAATACAAAACCTCGGGTCACTTAACTCGAACAATTGCCTGTTACTCTGCCTGCCAGACGTCTACTGACATCTGTACTCATCGCTGTGGACCCTACTGATTACTTCACGCCAATCTTAAGGAATACAAAACCTCGGGTCACTTAAATCGGACAATTGCCTGTTACTCTGCTTGCCAGACGTCTACTGACATCTGGAATCATCGCTGAGGACCGTACTGATTACTTCACGCCAATCTTAAGGAATACAAAACCTCGGGTCACATAACTCGAACAATTGCCTGTTACTCTGCCTGCCAGACGTCTACTGACATCTGTACTCATCGCTGTGGACCCTACTGATTACTTCACGCCAATCTTAGGGAATACAAAACCTCGGTTCACTTAACTCGAACAATTGCCTGTTGCTCTGCCTGCCAGGCGTCTACTGACATCTCTGTACTCATCGCTGTGGACCCTACTGATTACTTCACGCCAATCTTAAGGAATACAAAACCTCGGGT
The DNA here is from genome assembly GCA_030765055.1 of Mantis religiosa. NCBI lineage: Eukaryota > Metazoa > Arthropoda > Insecta > Mantodea > Mantidae > Mantis > Mantis religiosa. The sequence continues at coordinate 164,270,199 of CM060956.1, forward strand.
CACTTAACTCGAACAATTGCCTGTTACTCTACTTGCCAGACGTCTACTGACATCTGTACTCATCGCTGTGGACCCTACTGATTACTTCACGCCAATCTTAAGGAATACAAAACCTCGGGTCACTTAACTCGAACAATTGCCTGTTACTCTACTTGCCAGACGTCTACTGACATCTCTGTACTCATCGCTGTGGACCCTACTGATTACTTCACGCCAATCTTAGGGAATACAAAACCTCGGGTCACTTAACTCGAACAATTGCCTGTTACTCTACTTGCCAGACGTCTACTGACATCTGTACTCATCGCTGTGGACCCTACTGATTACTTCACGCCAATCTTAGGGAATACAAAACCTCGGGTCACTTAACTCGAACAATTGCCTGTTGCTCTGCCTGCCAGACGTCTACTGACATCTGTACTCATCGCTGTGGACCCTACTGATTACTTCACGCTAATCTTAAGGAATACAAAACCTCGGGTCACTTAACTCGGACAATTGCCTGTTGCTCTGCCTGCCAGACGTCTACTGACATCTGTACTCATCGCTGTGGACCCTACTGATTACTTCACGCCAATCTTAGGGAATACAAAACCTCGGGTCACTTAACTCGGACAATTGCCTGTTACTCTGCCTGCCAGACGTCTACTGACATCTGTACTCATCGCTGTGGACCCTACTGATTACTTCACGCCAATCTTAAGGAATACAAAACCTCGGGTCACTTAAATCGGACAATTGCCTGTTACTCTGCTTGCCAGACGTCTACTGACATCTGTACTCATCGCTGAGGACCGTACTGATTACTTCACGCCAATCTTAAGGAATACAAAACCTCGGGTCACTTAACTCGAACAATTGCCTGTTACTCTGCCTGCCAGACGTCTACTGACATCTGTACTCATCGCTGTGGACCCTACTGATTACTTCACGCCAATCTTAGGGAATACAAAACCTCGGTTCACTTAACTCGAACAATTGCCTGTTGCTCTGCCTGCCAGACGTCTACTGACATCTCTGTACTCATCGCTGTGGACCCTACTGATTACTTCACGCCAATCTTAAGGAATACAAAACCTCGGGTCACTTAACTCGAACAATTGCCTGTTACTCTGCTTGACAGACGTCTACTGACATCTGTACTCATCACTGTGGACCCTACTGATTACTTCACGCCAATCTTAGGGAATACAAAACCTCGGGTCACTTAACTCGAACTATTGCCTGTTACTCTACTTGCCAGACGTCTACTGACATCTGTACTCATCGCTGTGGACCCTACTGATTACTTCACGCCAATCTTAGGGAATACAAAACCTCGGGTCACTTAACTCGAACAATTGCCTGTTACTCTACTTGCCAGACGTCTACTGACATCTCTGTACTCATCGCTGTGGACCCTACTGATTACTTCACGCCAATCTTAGGGAATACAAAACCTCGGGTCACTTAACTCGAAAAATTGCCTGTTACTCTACTTGCCAGACGTCTACTGACATCTGTACTCATCGCTGTGGACCCTACTGATTACTTCACGCCAATCTTAGGGAATACAAAACCTCGGGTCACTTAACTCGAACAATTGCCTGTTGCTCTGCCTGCCAGACGTCTACTGACATCTGTACTCATCGCTGTGGACCCTACTGATTACTTCACGCCAATCTTAAGGAATACAAAACCTCGGGTCACTTAACTCGGACAATTGCCTGTTGCTCTGCCTGCCAGACGTCTACTGACATCTGTACTCATCGCTGTGGACCCTACTGATTACTTCACGCCAATCTTAGGGAATACAAAACCTCGGGTCACTTAACTCGGACAATTGCCTGTTGCTCTGCCTGCCAGAAGTCTACTGACATCTCTGTACTCATCGCTGTGGACCCTACTGATTACTTCACGCCAATCTTAGGGAATACAAAACCTCGGGTCACTTAACTCGGACAATTGCCTGTTGCTCTGCCTGCCAGACGTCTACTGACATCTCTGTACTCATCGCTGTGGACCCTACTGATTACTTCACGCCAATCTTAGGGAATACAAAACCTCGGGTCACTTAACTTGAACAATTGCCTGTTACTCTACTTGCCAGACGTCTACTGACATCTGTACTCATCGCTGTGGACCCTACTGATTACTTCACGCCAATCTTAGGGAATACAAAACCTCGGTTCACTTAACTCGAACAATTGCCTGTTACTCTACTTGCCAGAAGTCTACTGACACCTCTGTACTCATCGCTGAGGACCCTACTGATTACTTCACGCCAAACTTAGGGAATACATAACCTCGGTTCACTTAACTCGAACAATTGCCTGTTACTCTACTTGCCAGACGTCTACTGACATCTCTGTACTCATCGCTGAGGACCCTACTGATTACTTCACGCCAATCTTAGGGAATACATAACCTCGGTTCACTTAACTCGAACAATTGCCGGTTACTCTGCTGCCAGAAGTCTACTGACATCTCTGTACTCATCGCTGTGGACCCTACTGATTACTTCACGCCAATCTTAGGGAATACAAAACCTCGGGTCACTTAACTCGAACAATTGCCTGTTGCTCTGCTTGCCAGACGTCTACTGACATCAGTACTCATCGCTGTGGACCCTACTGATTACTTCACACCAATCTTAAGGAATACAAAACCTCGGGTCACTTAACTCGGACAATTGCCTGTTACTCTGCTTGCCAGACGTCTACTGACATCTATACTCATCGCTGTGGACCCTACTGATTACTTCACGCCAATCTTAGGGAATTCAAAACCTCGGGTCACTTAACTCGGACAATTGCCTGTTACTCTGCTTGCCAGACGTCTACTGACATCTGTACTCATCGCTGTGGACCCTACTGATTACTTCACACCAATCTTAAGGAATACAAAACCTCGGCTCACTTAACTCGGACAATTGCCTGTTACTCTGCTTGCCAGACGTCTACTGACATCTGTACTCATCGCTGTGGACCCTACTGACTACTTCACGCCAATCTTAAGGAATACAAAACCTCGGGTCACTTAACTCGGACAATTGCCTGTTACTCTGCTGCCAGACGTCTACTGACATCTCTGTACTCACCGCTTTAGATCGTAGTGACTACTTCCGGCCAATCTTAAGGAATACAAAACCTCGGGTCACTTAACTCGGACAATTGCCTGTTACTCTGCTGCCAGAAGTCTACTGACATCTCTGTACTCACCGCTTTAGATCGTACTGATTACTTCACGCCAAGCTTAGAGAATACAAAACCTCGGGTCACTTAACTCGGACAATTGCCTGTTACTCTGCTGCCAGAAGTCTACTGACATCTCTGTACTCACCGCTTTAGATCGTACTGATTACTTCACACCAATCTTAAGGGATACAAAACCTCGGGTCACTTAACTCGGACAATTGCCTGTTACTCTGCTGCCAGAAGTCTACTGACATCTCTGTACTCATCGCTGTGGACACTACTGATTACTTCACGCCAATCTTAAGGAATACAAAACCTCGGGTCACTTAACTCGAACAATTGCCTGTTACTCTGCTTGCCAGACGTCTACTGACATCTGTTCTCATCGCTGTGGACCCTACTGATTACTTCACACCAATCTTAAGGAATACAAAACCTCGGGTCACTTACTTCGAACAATTGCCTGTTGCTCTGCTTGCCAGACGTCTACTGACATCTGTACTCAACGCTGTGGACCCTACTGATTACTTCACACCAATCTTAAGGAATACAAAACCTCGGGTCACTTAACTCGTACAATTGCCTGTTGCTCTGCTTGCCAGACGTCTACTGACATCTGTACTCATCGCTGTGGACCCTACTGATTACTTCACGCCAATCTTAGGGAATACAAAACCTCGGGTCACTTAACTCGAACAATTGCCTGTTACTCTACTTGCCAGACGTCTACTGACATCTGTACTCAACGCTGTGGACCCTACTGATTACTTCACGCCAATCTTAAGGAATACAAAACCTCGGGTCACTTAACTCGAACAATTGCCTGTTACTCTACTTGCCAGACGTCTACTGACATCTCTGTACTCATCGCTGTAGACCCTACTGATTACTTCACGCCAATCTTAGGGAATACAAAACCTCGGGTCACTTAACTCGAACAATTGCCTGTTACTCTACTTGCCAGACGTCTACTGACATCTGTACTCATCGCTGTGGACCCTACTGATTACTTCACGCCAATCTTAGGGAATACAAAACCTCGGGTCACTTAACTCGAACAATTGCCTGTTGCTCTGCCTGCCAGACGTCTACTGACATCTGTACTCATCGCTGTGGACCCTACTGATTACTTCACGCTAATCTTAAGGAATACAAAACCTCGGGTCACTTAACTCGGACAATTGCCTGTTGCTCTGCCTGCCAGACGTCTACTGACATCTGTACTCATCGCTGTGGACCCTACTGATTACTTCACGCCAATCTTAGGGAATACAAAACCTCGGGTCACTTAACTCGGACAATTGCCTGTTACTCTGCCTGCCAGACGTCTACTGACATCTGTACTCATCGCTGTGGACCCTACTGATTACTTCACGCCAATCTTAAGGAATACAAAACCTCGGGTCACTTAAATCGGACAATTGCCTGTTACTCTGCTTGCCAGACGTCTACTGACATCTGTACTCATCGCTGAGGACCGTACTGATTACTTCACGCCAATCTTAAGGAATACAAAACCTCGGGTCACCTAACTCGAACAATTGCCTGTTACTCTGCCTGCCAGACGTCTACTGACATCTGTACTCATCGCTGTGGACCCTACTGATTACTTCACGCCAATCTTAGGGAATACAAAACCTCGGTTCACTTAACTCGAACAATTGCCTGTTGCTCTGCCTGCCAGACGTCTACTGACATCTCTGTACTCATCGCTGTGGACCCTACTGATTACTTCACGCCAATCTTAAGGAATACAAAACCTCGGGTCACTTAACTCGAACAATTGCCTGTTACTCTGCTTGACAGACGTCTACTGACATCTGTACTCATCGCTGTGGACCCTACTGATTACTTCACGCCAATCTTAGGGAATACAAAACCTCGGGACACTTAACTCGAACTATTGCCTGTTACTCTACTTGCCAGACGTCTGCTGACATCTGTACTCATCGCTGTGGACCCTACTGATTACTTCACGCCAATCTTAGGGAATACAAAACCTCGGGTCACTTAACTCGAACAATTGCCTGTTACTCTACTTGCCAGACGTCTACTGACATCTCTGTACTCATCGCTGTGGACCCTACTGATTACTTCACGCCAATCTTAGGGAATACAAAACCTCGGGTCACTTAACTCGAAAAATTGCCTGTTACTCTACTTGCCAGACGTCTACTGACATCTGTACTCATCGCTGTGGACCCTACTGATTACTTCACGCCAATCTTAGGGAATACAAAACCTCGGGTCACTTAACTCGAACAATTGCCTGTTGCTCTGCCTGCCAGACGTCTACTGACATCTGTACTCATCGCTGTGGACCCTACTGATTACTTCACGCCAATCTTAAGGAATACAAAACCTCGGGTCACTTAACTCGGACAATTGCCTGTTGCTCTGCCTGCCAGACGTCTACTGACATCTGTACTCATCGCTGTGGACCCTACTGATTACTTCACGCCAATCTTAGGGAATACAAAACCTCGGGTCACTTAACTCGGACAATTGCCTGTTGCTCTGCCTGCCAGGAGTCTACTGACATCTCTGTACTCATCGCTGTGGACCCTACTGATTACTTCACGCCAATCTTAGGGAATACAAAACCTCGGGTCACTTAACTCGGACAATTGCCTGTTGCTCTGCCTGCCAGACGTCTACTGACATCTCTGTACTCATCGCTGTGGACCCTACTGATTACTTCACGCCAATCTTAGGGAATACAAAACCTCGGGTCACTTAACTCGAACAATTGCCTGTTACTCTACTTGCCAGACGTCTACTGACATCTGTACTCATCGCTGTGGACCCTACTGATTACTTCATGCCAATCTTAGGGAATACAAAACCTCGGTTCACTTAACTCGAACAATTGCCTGTTACTCTACTTGCCAGAAGTCTACTGACACCTCTGTACTCATCGCTGAGGACCCTACTGATTACTTCACGCCAAACTTAGGGAATACATAACCTCGGTTCACTTAACTCGAACAATTGCCTGTTACTCTACTTGCCAGACGTCTACTGACATCTCTGTACTCATCGCTGAGGACCCTACTGATTACTTCACGCCAATCTTAGGGAATACATAACCTCGGTTCACTTAACTCGAACAATTGCCGGTTACTCTGCTGCCAGAAGTCTACTGACATCTCTGTACTCATCGCTGTGGGCCCTACTGATTACTTCACGCCAATCTTAGGGAATACAAAACCTCGGGTCACTTAACTCGAACAATTGCCTGTTGCTCTGCTTGCCAGACGTCTACTGACATCTGTACTCATCGCTGTGGACCCTACTGATTACTTCACACCAATCTTAAGGAATACAAAACCTCGGGTCACTTAACTCGGACAATTGCCTGTTACTCTGCTTGCCAGACGTCTACTGACATCTATACTCATCGCTGTGGACCCTACTGATTACTTCACGCCAATCTTAGGGAATTCAAAACCTCGGGTCACTTAACTCGGACAATTGCCTGTTACTCTGCTTGCCAGACGTCTACTGACATCTGTACTCATCGCTGTGGTCCCTACTGATTACTTCACACCAATCTTAAGGAATACAAAACCTCGGCTCACTTAACTCGGACAATTGCCTGTTACTCTGCTTGCCAGACGTCTACTGACATCTGTACTCATCGCTGTGGACCCTACTGACTACTTCACGCCAATCTTAAGGAATACAAAACCTGGGGTCACTTAACTCGGACAATTGCCTGTTACTCTGCTGCCAGACATCTACTGACATCTCTGTACTCACCGCTTTAGATCGTAGTGACTACTTCCGGCCAATCTTAAGGAATACAAAACCTCGGGTCACTTAACTCGGACAATTGCCTGTTACTCTGCTGCCAGAAGTCTACTGACATCTCTGTACTCACCGCTTTAGATCGTACTGATTACTTCACGCCAAGCTTAGAGAATACAAAACCTCGGGTCACTTAACTCGGACAATTGCCTGTTACTCTGCTGCCAGAAGTCTACTGACATCTCTGTACTCACCGCTTTAGATCGTACTGATTACTTCACACCAATCTTAAGGAATACAAAACCTCGGGTCACTTAACTCGGACAATTGCCTGTTACTCTGCTGCCAGAAGTCTACTGACATCTCTGTACTCATCGCTGTGGACACTACTGATTACTTCACGCCAATCTTAAGGAATACAAAACCTCGGGTCACTTAACTCGAACAATTGCCTGTTACTCTGCTTGCCAGACGTCTACTGACATCTGTTCTCATCGCTGTGGACCCTACTGATTACTTCACGCCAATCTTAAGGAATACAAAACCTCGGGTCACTTAACTCGGACAATTGCCTGTTACTCTGCTTGCCAGAAGTCTACTGACATCTCTGTACTCATCGCTGTGGACCCTACTGATTACTTCACACCAATCTTAAGGAATACAAAACCTCGGGTCACTTAACTCGAACAATTGCCTGTTAGTCTGCTGCCAGACGTCTACTGACATCTCTGTACTCATCGCTGTGAACCCTACTGATTACTTCACGCCAATCTTAAGGAATACAAAACCTCGGGTCACTTAACTCGAACAATTGCCTGTTGCTCTGCTTGCCAGACGTCTACTGACATCTGTACCCATCGCTGTGGACCCTACTGATTACTTCACACCAATCTTAAGGAATACAAAACCTCGGGTCACTTAACTCGGACAATTGCCTGTTGCTCTGCTTGCCAGACGTCTACTGACATCTGTACCCATCGCTGTGGACCCTACTGATTACTTCACGCCAATCTTAAGGAATACAAAACCTCGGGTCACTTAACTCGGACAATTGCCTGATACTCTGCCTGCCAGACGTCTACTGACATCTGTACTCATCGCTGTGGACCCTACTGATCACTTCACGCCAATCTTAAGGAATACAAAACCTCGGGTCACTTAACTCGGACAATTGCCTGTTACTCTGCTTGCCAGAAGTCTACTGACATCTGTACTCATCGCTGTGGACCCTACTGATTACTTCACGCCAATCTTAGGGAATACAAAACCTCGGGTCACTTAACTCGAACAATTGCCTGTTGCTCTGCTTGCCAGACGTCTACTGACATCTGTACTCATCGCTGTGGACCCTACTGATTACTTCACGCCAATCTTAGGGAATAGAATACCTCGGGTCACTTAACTCGGACAATTGCCTGTTACTCTGCCTGCCAGACGTCTACTGACATCTGTACTCATCGCTGTGGACCCTACTGATTACTTCACGCCAATCTTAGGGAATACAAAACCTCGGGTCACTTAACTCGGACAATTGCCTGTTACTCTGCCTGCCAGACGTCTACTGACATCTGTACTCATCGCTGTGGACCCTACTGATTACTTCACGCCAATCTTAGGGAATACAAAACCTCGGGTCACTTAACTCGAACAATTACCTGTTACTCTGCCTGCCAGAAGTCTACTGACATCTGTACTCATCGCTGTGGACCCTACTGATTACTTCACGCCAATCTTAGGGAATACAAAACCTCGGGCCACTTAACTCGAACAATTGCCTGTTACTCTGCCTGCCAGACGTCTACTGACATCTGTACTCATCGCTGTGGACCCTACTGATTACTTCACACCAATCTTAAGGAATACAAAACCTCGGGTCACTTACTTCGAACAATTGCCTGTTGCTCTGCTTGCCAGACGTCTACTGACATCTGTACTCAACGCTGTGGACCCTACTGATTACTTCACACCAATCTTAAGGAATACAAAACCTCGGGTCACTTAACTCGTACAATTGCCTGTTGCTCTGCTTGCCAGACGTCTACTGGCATCTGTACTCATCGCTGTGGACCCTACTGATTACTTCACGCCAATCTTAGGGAATACAAAACCTCGGGTCACTTAACTCGAACAATTGCCTGTTGCTCTGCTTGCCAGGTGTCTACTGACATCTGTACTCATCGCTGTGGACCCTACTGATTACTTCACGCCAATCTTAGGGAATACAAAACCTCGGGTCACTTAACTCGAACAATTGCCTGTTACTCTGCCTGCCAGACGTCTACTGACATCTGTACTCATCGCTGTGGACCCTACTGATTACTTCACGCCAATCTTAGGGAACACAAAACCTCGGGTCACTTAACTCGAACAATTGCCTGTTACTCTGCTTGCCAGACGTCTACTGACATCTGTACTCATCGCTGTGGACCCTACTGATTACTTCACGCCAATCTTAGGGAATACAAAACCTCGGGTCACTTAACTCGAACAATTGCCTGTTGCTCTGCTTGCCAGACGTCTACTGACATCTGTACTCATCGCTGTGGACCCTACTGATTACTTCACGCCAATCTTAGGGAATACAAAACCTCGGGTCACTTAACTCGAACAATTACCTGTTACTCTGCCTGCCAGAAGTCTACTGACATCTGTACTCATCGCTGTGGACCCTACTGATTACTTCACGCCAATCTTAGGGAATACAAAACCTCGGGTCACTTAACTCGAACAATTGCCTGTTACTCTACTTGCCAGACGTCTACTGACATCTCTGTACTCATCGCTGTGGACCCTACTGATTACTTCACGCCAATCTTAGGGAATACAAAACCTCGGGTCACTTAACTCAAACAATTGCCTGTTACTCTACTTGCCAGACGTCTACTGACATCTGTACTCATCGCTGTGGACCCTACTGATTACTTCACGCCAATCTTAGGGAATACAAAACCTCGGGTCACTTAACTCGAACAATTGCCTGTTGCTCTGCCTGCCAGACGTCTACTGACATCTGTACTCATCGCTGTGGACCCTACTGATTACTTCACGCCAATCTTAAGGAATACAAAACCTCGGGTCACTTAACTCGGACAATTGCCTGTTGCTCTGCCTGCCAGACGTCTACTGACATCTGTACTCATCGCTGTGGACACTACTGATTACTTCACGCCAATCTTAGGGAATACAAAACCTCGGGTCACTTAACTCGGACAATTGCCTGTTGCTCTGCCTGCCAGAAGTCTACTGACATCTCTGAACTCATCGCTGTGGACCCTACTGATTACTTCACACCAATCTTAAGGAATACAAAACCTCGGGTCACTTAACTCGGACAATTGCCTGTTGCTCTGCCTGCCAGACGTCTACTGACATCTCTGTACTCATCGCTGTGGACCCTACTGATTACTTCACGCCAATCTTAGGGAATACAAAACCTCGGGTCACTTAACTCGAACAATTGCCTGTTACTCTACTTGCCAGACGTCTACTGACATCTGTACTCATCGCTGTGGACCCTACTGATTACTTCACGCCAATCTTAGGGAATACAAAACCTCGGTTCACTTAACTCGAACAATTGCCTGTTACTCTACTTACCAGAAGTCTACTGACACCTCTGTACTCATCGCTGAGGACCCTACTGATTACTTCACGCCAATCTTAGGGAATACATAACCTCGGTTCACTTAACTCGAACTATTGCCGGTTACTCTGCTGCCAGAAGTCTACTGACATCTCTGTACTCATCGGTGTGGACCCTACTGATTACTTCACGCCAATCTTAGGGAATACAAAACCTCGGGTCACTTAACTCGAACAATTGCCTGTTGCTCTGCTTGCCAGACGTCTACTGACATCTGTACTCATCGCTGTGGACCCTACTGATTACTTCACACCAATCTTAAGGAATACAAAACCTCGGGTCACTTAACTCGGACAATTGCCTGTTACTCTGCTTGCCAGACGTCTACTGACATCTATACTCATCGCTGTGGACCCTACTGATTACTTCACGCCAATCTTAGGGAATTCAAAACCTCGGGTCACTTAACTCGGACAATTGCCTGTTACTCTGCTTGCCAGACGTCTACTGACATCTGTACTCATCGCTGTGGACCCTACTGATTACTTCACACCAATCTTAAGGAATACAAAACCTCGGCTCACTTAACTCGGACAATTGCCTGTTACTCTGCTTGCCAGACGTCTACTGACATCTGTACTCATCGCTGTGGACCCTACGGATACTTCACGCCAATCTTAAGGAATACAAAACCTCGGGTCACTTAACTCGGACAATTGCCTGTTACTCTGCTGCCAGACGTCTACTGACATCTCTGTTCTCACCGCTTTAGATCGTAGTGACTACTTCCGGCCAATCTTAAGGAATACAAAACCTCGGGTCACTTAACTCGGACAATTGCCTGTTACTCTGCTGCCAGAAGTCTACTGACATCTCTGTACTCACCGCTTTAGATCGTACTGATTACTTCACGCCAAGCTTAGAGAATACAAAACCTCGGGTCACTTAACTCGGACAATTGCCTGTTACTCTGCTGCCAGAAGTCTACTGACATCTCTGTACTCACCGCTTTGGATCGTACTGATTCCTTCACACCAATCTTAAGGAATACAAAACCTCGGGTCACTTAACTCGGACAATTGCCTGTTACTCTGCTGCCAGAAGTCTACTGACATCTCTGTACTCACCGCTTTAGATCGTACTGATTACTTCACGCCAATCTTAAGGAATACAAAACCTCGGGTCACTTAACTCGTACAATTGCCTGTTACTCTGCCTGCAAGACGTCTACTGACATCTCTGTACTCATCGCTGTGGACCCTACTGACTACTTCACGCCAATCTTAAGGAATACAAAACCTCGGGTCACTTAACTCGGACAATTGCCTGTTACTCTGCTGCCAGACGTCTACTGACATCTCTGCACTCACCGCTTTAGATCGTACTGACTACTTCCGGCCAATCTTAAGGAATACAAAACCTCGGGTCACTTAACTCGGACAATTGCCTGTTACTCTGCTGCCAGAAGTCTACTGACATCTCTGTACTCACCGCTTTAGATCGTACTGATTACTTCACGCCAATCTTAGAGAATACAAATCCTCGGGTCACTTAACTCGGACAATTGCCTGTTACTCTGCTGCCAGAAGTCTACTGACATCTCTGTACTCACCGCTTTAGATCGTACTGATTACTTCACACCAATCTTAAGGAATACAAAACCTCGGGTCACTTAACTCGGACAATTGCCTGTTACTCTGCTGCCAGAAGTCTACTGACATCTCTGTACTCACCGCTTTAGATCGTACTGATTACTTCACGCCAATCTTAAGGAATACAAAACCTCGGGTCACTTAACTCGGACAATTGCCTGTTACTCTGCCTGCCAGACGTCTACTGACATCTCTGTACTCATCGCTGTGGACCCTAGTGATTACTTCACACCAATCTTAAGGAATACAAAACCTCGGGTCACTTAACTCGGACAATTGCCTGTTACTCTGCCTGCCAGACGTCTACTGACATCTCTGTACTCATCGCTGTGGACCCTACTGAATACTTCACGCCAATCTTAGGGAATACAAAACATCGGGTCACTTAACTCGAACAATTGCCGGTTACTCTGCCTGCCAAACGTCTACTGACATCTGTACTCATCGCTGTGGACCCTACTGATTACTTCACACCAATCTTAAGGAATACAAAACCTCGGGTCACTTAACTCGGACAATTGCCTGTTACTCTGCCTGCCAGACGTCTACTGACATCTCTGTACTCATCGCTGTGGACCCTACTGATTACTTCACGCCAATCTTAGGGAATACAAAACCTCGGGTCACTTAACTCGAACAATTACCTGTTACTCTGCTTGCCAGACGTCTACTGACATCTCTGTACTCATCGCTGTGGACCCTACTGATTACTTCACGCCAATCTTAGGGAATACAAAACCTCGGGTCACTTAACTCGAACAATTGCCTGTTACTCTGCGTGCCAGACGTCTACTGACATCTCTGTAGTCACCGCTTTAGATCGTACTGACTACTTCACGCCAATCTTAGGGAATACAAAACCTCGGGTCACTTAACTCGGACAATTGCCTGTTACTCTGCTTGCCAGAAGTCTACTGACATCTCTGTACTCATCGCTGTGGACCCTACTGATTACTTCACGCCAATCTTAGGGAATACAAACTCGGACAATTGCCTGTTACTCTGCTTGCCAGAAGTCTACTGACATCTGTACTCATCGCTGTGGACCCTACTGATTACTTCACGCCAATCTTAGGAAATACTATATCTCGGGTCACTTAACTCGAACAATTGTCTGTTACTCTGCTTGCCAGAAGTCTACTGACATCTCTGTACTCACCGCTTTAGATCGTACTGACTACTTCCGGCCAATCTTAGGGAATACAAAACCTCGGGTCACTTAACTCGGGCAATTGCCTGTTACTCTGCCTGCCAGAAGTCTACTGACATCTCTGTACTCACCGCTTTAGATCCTACTGACTACTTCACGCCAATCTTAGGGAATACTATATCTCGGGTCACTTAACTCGTACAATTGCCTGTTACTCTGCTTGCCAGAAGTCTACTGACATCTCTGTACTCATCGCTGTGGACCCTACTGATTACTTCACGCCAATCTTAAGGAATACAAACTCGGACAATTGCCTGTTACTCTGCCTGCCAGAAGTCTACTGACATCTCTGTACTCACCGCTTTAGATCGTACTGACTACTTCACGCCAATCTTAGGGAATACTATATCTCGGGTCACTTAACTCGAACAATTGCCTGTTACTCTGCTTGCCAGAAGTCTACTGACATCTTTGTACTCACCGCTTTAGATCCTACTGACTACTTCACGCCAATCTTAGGGAATACTATATCTCGGGTCACTTAACTCGAACAATTGCCTGTTACTCTGCTTGCCAGAAGTCTACTGTCATCTCTGTACTCACCGCTTTAGATCGTACTGACTACTTCACGCCAATCTTAGGAAATACTATATCTCGGGTCACTTAACTCGTTCAATTGCCTGTTACTCTGCTTGCCAGAAGTCTACTGACATCTCTGTACTCACCGCTTTAGATCCTACTGACTACTTCACGCCAATCTTAGGGAATACTATATCTCGGGTCACTTAACTCGTACAATTGCCTGTTACTCTGCTTGCCAGAAGTCTACTGACATCTCTGTACTCATCGCTGTGGACCCTACTGACTACTTCACGCCAATCTTAGGGAATACTATATCTCGGGTCACTTAACTCGGACAATTGCCTGTTACTCTGCTTGTCAGAAGTCTACTGACATCTCTGTACTCTCCGCTTTAGATCGTACTGACTCCTTAACGCCAATCTTAGGAAATACTATATCTCGGGTCACTTAACTCGTACAATTGCCTGTTACTCTGCTTGTCAGAAGTCTACTGGCATCTCTGTACTCACCGCTTTAGATCGTACTGACTACTTCACGCCAATCTTAGGAAATACTATATCTCGGGTCACTTAACTCGAATAATTGCCTGTTACTCTGCTTGCCAGTAGTCTACTGACATCTCTGTACTCACCGCTTTGGATTCTACTAACTACTTAGTGAATACAGTAGATTTTAAGTGATAGTCAGATGTTTTGGTGCTTATGTATTGACTTTTAAAATACTTGTCTCTGTCTTTCCAACGTTCAAGAGATACGAATACCAATTTTTGTTTCGAAAAAGCTTGCAGGTATTGAAAAATGCAAACAAATACAAGAGGCATCTCAAAATTGTTTCACTTGAGTGTAAATATTGGATATAAATTGTGTGTACCTTTGTATACAGGAACCTCTATGCTGTATGGTGTCTGTACGATTTAGAGAATGTAAAAAGGTAAATGGATATCTTGCTTTCAAACTTTTACATCCATACATTTTTGAAAGGCTACCTTCTAGTAATGATGCGTACTTTAGGAACATGGATTTTATAATGTTGAAGGTTGTACTCGCCCGTTTTATCTTTAGTTTTAGGGAACAAAAAGAAACAACGAGGTGATCTAGGCACTCAGTTGTTTCTTTTGTTGTATACGATATTATAACGTACAGTCATTTTACTTTTTGTACCATTTTCTCATCTTTTAAAAAAATATGGATATTTGTGTACTTAATGATTAGCAGTATCGGTACGTTTGTTTTCTAACAATACAGCAATTACAGATCAACGATATTCTGACAACTACATTAGACTTTTCTACACCTTAAAACCCCATTGTGGCCAATTCACTTTTGTTTTTGGGGTCTTACACATCAAATCCAGCACTAAGTATATTCCAAACAAATTTGAAGTTGTTGTGCACTAGTCAGTGTACTGGACATTATATCGACTGTTAATGTAAAATGTTTTGTATTTAAGTCATGCCAATTACTCCAACAAATTAATCACTAAGGAAATAGTGATCTCTTTTACATATTCCTTCATATTACTTGGCGCTTAACATACCGCCAGGGAACGCTTTCTACACAAATTCATGTTTGGATGTACACTAAATCATTACCTGAGGATAATACACAATTTGAAGAGAAGGTAGCTATTGCGAGAAGATGAACTTATTTTGCAGACATCCTGTGGTAGGCAGTGCGCTTCACTGCCGTGTAAACTAATAAAATTATCAAAGGATCTGCGCAGAGCATGTGCTACTACTGTAATAAAGAGAAACAGCTTGTGTACTTACGGAACCCAATCATCCTTCCATCCAGCTCCACTTGGGGTCAGTATTAACATTGTGTGTTGCTACAGCATTGTCCAAAATGACTAACAATTTCATTTAAAACACTCTGTGTTTCAGATATTCATAACAAATGTATATCTTGAATTTTCTGTGAATGTACTCAGAAGTTCTCTTTATTCTGAATGACTTTTGTATAACTGATAAACTGTAAGAGATAGACAAAATATTACTACACAACAAATGTATATCTTGAATTTTCTGTGAATGTACTCAGAAGTTCTCTTTATTCTGAATGACTTTTGTATAACTGATAAACTGTAAGAGATAGACAAAATATTACTACACATCAAATGTATATCTTGAATTTTCTGTGAATGTACTCAGAAGTTCTCTTTATTCTGAATGACTTTTGTATAACTGATAAACTGTAAGAGATAGACAAAATATTACTACATAACAAATGTATATCTTGAATTTTCTGTGAATGTACTCAGAAGTTCTCTTTATTCTGAATGACTTTTGAATAACTGATAAACTGTAAGAGATAGACAAAATATTACTACATAACAAATGTATATCTTGAATTTTCTGTGAATGTACTCAGAAGTTCTCTTTATTCTGAATGACTTTTGTATAACTGATAAACTGTAAGAGATAGACAAAATATTACTACACAATAAATGTATATCTTGAATTTTCTGTGAATGTACTCAGAAGTTCTCTTTATTCTCAATGACTTTTGAATAACTGATAAACTGTAAGAGATAGACAAAATATTACTACATAACAAATGTATATCTTGAATTTTCTGTGAATCTACTCAGAAGTTCTCTTTATTCTGAATGACTTTTGTATAACTGATAAACTGTAAGAGATAGACAAAATATTACTACACAACAAATGTATATCTTGAATTTTCTGTGAATGTACTCAGAAGTTCTCTTTATTCTGAATGACTTTTGAATAACTGATAAACTGTAAGAGATAGACAAAATATTACTACATAACAAATGTATATCTTGAATTTTCTGTGAATGTACTCAGAAGTTCTCTTTATTCTGAATGACTTTTGTATAACTGATAAACTGTAAGAGATAGACAAAATATTACTACATAACAAATGTATATCTTGAATTTTCTATGAATGTACTCAGAAGTTCTCTTTATTCTGAATGACTTTTGAATAACTGATAAACTGTAAGAGATAGACAAAATATTACTACATACAAATGTATATCTTGAATTTTCTGTGAATGTACTCAGAAGTTCTCTTTATTCTCAATGACTTTTGTATAACTGATAAACTGTAAGAGATAGACAAAATATTACTACACAACAAATGTATATCTTGAATTTTCTGTGAATGTACTCAGAAGTTCTCTTTATTCTGAATGACTTTTGTATAACTGATAAACTGTAAGAGATAGACAAAATATTGCTACACGGCTTTTCTCCGGGACCTGTGGTTTCCTCCGCCAACTTATTCCACCAATTACTTCATTATCATCTTTCCTTTCATCCACTTCGCCCTCATTCCGTTTATCTACTTCCAGGGCTGAACATTTATACCTGTCTCTCTCTCTCTCTCTCTCTCTCTCTCTCTCTCTCTCTCTCTCTCTCTCTCTCTCTCTCTCTCTCTCTCTCTCTCTCTCTCTCTCTCTCTCTCTCTCTCTCTCTCTCTCTCTCTCTCTCTCTCTCTCTCTCTCTCTCTCTCTCTCTCTGATCCATAGTTTTGGCTCCATCACCAGACCCCTTTGGGGTAGAGGATCATATATGAACAGGACTGTGTCCTATACCAAGAGAACAGAATTCTTTTCTCAATAAATGGGAAGTGTTATTCAGTTGTTTATCCTTTGGACATTCAAAGATTATGTAGTTTGAAAGGCAATACATAACGACAAAAACTTTTGACTATCACTTAAAGTCTACTGTATTCCCTTGTAACTACAATAAGATAATGTTTATCTTGAAGTAGATAGAGCAATAAGTGTTTGTACAAGAGTAGAGAAAGTGTATACATCACACAACGACCAAAAGATTTGACTATCACTTAAAGTCTACTGTATTCCCTTGTAACTACAATAAGATAAAGTTTATCTTGAAGTAGATAGAGCAATAAGTGTTTGTACAAGAGTAAAGTCATGTATACATCACATAATGACCAAAAGATTTGACTATCACTTAAAGTCTACTGTATTCCCTTGTAACTACAATAAGATAATGTTTATCTTGAAGTAGATAGAGCAATAAGTGTTTGTACAAGAGTAGAGAAAGTCATGTATACATCACATAACGACCAAAAGATTTGACTATCACTTAAAGTCTACTGTATTCCCTTGTAACTACAATAAGATAAAGTTTATCTTGAAGTAGATAGAGCAATAAGCGTTTGTACAAGAGTAGAGAAAGTCATGTATACATCACATAACGACCAAAAGATTTGACTATCACTTAAAGTCTACTGTATTCCCTTGTAACTACAATAAGATAAAGTTTATCTTGAAGTAGATAGAGCAATAAGCGTTTGTACAAGAGTAGAGAAAGTCATGTATACATCACATAACGACCAAAAGATTTGACTATCACTTAAAGTCTACTGTATTCCCTTGTAACTACAATAAGATAAAGTTTATGTTGAAGTAGATAGAGCAATAAGTGTTTGTACAAGAGTAAAGTCATGTATACATCACATAATGACCAAAACATTTGACTATCACTTAAAGTCTACTGTATTCCCTTGTAACTACAATAAGATAATGTTTATCTTGAAGTAGATAGAGCAATAAGTGTTTGTACAAGAGTAGAAAGTCATGTATACATCACATAGCGACCAAAAGATTTGACTATCACTTAAAGTCTACTGTATTCCCTTGTAACTACAATAAGATAAAGTTTATCTTGAAGTAGAAAGAGCAATAAGTGTTTGTATAAGAGTAGAGAAAGTCATGTATACATCACATAACGACCAAAAGATTTGACTATCACTTAAAGTCTACTGTATTCCCTTGTAACTACAATAAGATAAAGTTTATGTTGATGTAGATAGAGCAATAAGTGTTTGTACAAGAGTAAAGTCATGTATACATCACATAATGACCAAAACATTTGCCTATCACTTAAAGTCTACTGTATTCCCTTGTAACTACAATAAGATAATGTTTATCTTGAAGTAGATAGAGCAATAAGTGTTTGTACGAGAGTAGAGAAAGTCATGTATACATCACATAGCGACCAAAAGATTTGACTATCACTTAAAGTCTACTGTATTCCCTTGTAACTACAATAAGATAAAGTTTATCTTGAAGTAGAAAGAGCAATAAGTGTTTGTATAAGAGTAGAGAAAGTCATGTATACATCACATAACGACCAAAAGATTTGACTATCACTTAAAGTCTACTGTATTCCCTTGTAACTACAATAAGATAATGTTTATCTTGCAGTAGATAGAGCAATAAGTGTTTGTACAAGAGTAGAGAGTCATGTATACATCACATAATGACCAAAACATTTGACTATCACTTAAAGTCTACTGTATTCCCTTGTAACTACAATAAGATAATGTGTATCTTGAAGTAGATAGAGCAGTAAGTGTTTGTACAAGAGTAGAGAAAGTCATGTATACATCACATAATGACCAAAACATTTGACTATCACTTAAAGTCTACTGTATTCCCTTGTAACTACAATAAGACAATGTTTATGTTGCAGTAGGTAGAGCAATAAGTGTTTGTACAAGAGTAGAAAGTCATGTATACATCACATAATGACCAAAACATTTGACTATCACTTAAAGTCTACTGTATTCCCTTGTAACTACAATAAGACAATGTTTATGTTGGAGTAGATAGAGCAATAAGTGTTTGTACAAGAGTAGAAAGTCATGTATACATCACATAGCGACCAAAACATTTGACTATCACTTAAAGTCTACTGTATTCCCTTGTAACTACAATAAGACAATGTTTATGTTGCAGTAGATAGAGCAATAAGTGTTTGTACAAGGGTAGAGAAAGTCATGTATACATCACATAGCGACCATAACATTTGACTATCACTTAAAGTTTACTGTATTCCCTTGTAACTACAATAAGACAATGTTTATGTTGCAGTAGATAGAGCAATAAGTGTTTGTACAAGAGTAGAAAGTCATGTATACATCACATAATGTCCAAAACATTTGGCTATCACTTAAAGCCTACTGTGTTCCCTTGTAACTACAATAAGATGTTTATCTTGCAGTAGATAGAGCAACAAGTGTTTGTATAAGAGTAGAGAAAGTCATGTGATTGTAACTGATATGATAGTAGGTGTAATTTGCTGTGTAGAGCTACGGATTTTGGTATGTTAACCTCGTTTCGCATGAATAGACGTTTGTACGAATATTTTGCTGAAGAATGGTATTTTATGAAATGATTGTGTAAGAAATTAAAATAAAGCAATAAATTATTCATGATACGGCTGCTGGGTTTAAAATGACATTAAAATAGGAGAGATGGCGTGCGTCTGTTGCGTAAGCAAGGAGGTAATTAGCGTTTCTGTTTACTTGGCCGAGTGGAAAAAGAGTTTCCAAAGAGCGAGTCTACGTGCTTGGCCTACTCTTTACGACAAACAGTCACGTAACAATGCTGCTATAAATCTTTCATCTTCATTCTTGCATTCCCAACTAACATTTGAACTGTCAATTCGCTTTCACTTCACTAATATCATGTCAGTTTTCTAATAACTAATATGGTGTAACAAATCAAGGGTGAATTGTTGCACTGCAGTAAACGTCCACATTGCATTTTACATCTTACTAACAATTTTACTTTTATTTGAACATACCATTTTGAAGCTGCAGTTTTCACGAAATTTTCGAATAAAAATAACCTAATATGAATATTTAAGAATGTGTAGGTGAGTCTGTGATGTTTTGCTGAAAATATGACGAGTTAATCGGTGAAACATTGTGAAAATAGGAGCGTTTTAGCTACTGAAAATTGTGACATTCTCTGCTTACTGTTGATAGAGTATTGTTAGGTAGGTATTCGTAGATAAGCATTAGACTTTAAGAGATAGTTGTTTGTTTGGGTTGATATTTGAGGGCTTGTAACTCCATTGTATTTGTAGTAGAGAAGGGATATCCAAGTTTTGTTTGAGAAACTCAAACATATTTGAACATTTGAGTCAGTAACAAGCAATATCTTAGAAATTGTTAACTGCATAGAGAATGTATTTCACAAATCGTTTGCTTGAACAAGGGGTGCATATCCATGAAATCGTAAGTTTAAACAATTAATTAATATTTAGTACGTAATTGTTGTTGGTTTGGTGAGAATGACTTCAACGTTCTTTATTGTCACACAACAACTTCTCCCACGTTTTTAGAGAACATGAAAGACGTGCACGCGTACAGTAACCTCAAAACATATCGCCTGTTCCTAAGTCTTAGACATTCTTTCTAGATGCTCAAGTTAATTTTCTCTAAACATAATTAACGTTCAATTCATTTGTAAATTGGTCTTCTGTAGTATATGGCAGCGTATTTCTGCTGCTTGTACAGTAATTCCGTGAGACTTGCCAGTAAGGCAATGCATGTCAGGTTACATTTTGGGGTTAGCCTTACTTGCCCCACTAGAGCACTGGGACCTGGGATGAGCTAACATTTCTCTTAATAACTGAAATTGTTGGTCTCTAAGTGAAGTAAATATTAATGTAATGTCAGTGAATGCAGCATCACACCGATCCCTCCATTTCTTGGACAAAACGTCACAGTTCTCTCTCTGCTCCCTAAGACTTTTTCCCTCTCCCAAAACAACTTGGTCAGAGGGATGCAGAATTCAATAGTTGTGAAAGTTAGGTCATAGAGCTTAGAGTGACACCTCGGTCCCAGGTACCAACCCCAAAAGGAAGGGATTAACCAGAGGGTACCATGGTCATCGAGAAGTCAATCACCATTTCACTCCTGTTATAAATTAACTGATGTGGAAAAGCTGCTTGATGCTAAACTCTTTTATGCAATCAAACTCATTGTGTGAGTTGGTAACGAGTTATCCGAGAAGGATGGCTCAGCTGGTTTCGAGAGGTCTGGGTTCTATTCCCGTGGCCGAACTACCTGACCCATGGAGTTTTCGGGGATATTTCTGGGTCGCCAGGCAAATGCTGCGTAGATTAACTACATCCGTCGAATTCCCTGTCCCTCCGTTATCATTTCACACTATCTCTCTTCTGATACAAGTGTCGGCGGGTGTCTTGGCGTTGCATGGCAGGATGATATGTTCCCGGTAAACACTTTCACCTTTGATCCCGGTTCTTCGGCTGGTAAGCCGTCTGGCCTGCTGGGGAGTTTCCGATTGGTAAAGTGTAGGGACTGTGCCCATTGCACTGTGCATAGGTACAATAGATCAAGACTGGTAACGTAATACAGTCCAATGAGGTAAGTTTGCACTCAAAATAAGAAAGCTAAAAGTGATATCGTCTTACGGAGGAGACTTGCCAACGTATTAAAGAGCGTTGGCTCAACCACAATTCTCCAACAGACCTGGTGACTAAACATGGAGCACCAGTCATGTCAAGTCTGCAGTTATTTATGTTACGTTGAATTTTAACAATGGGTTGTTCACTAGTTTCAGAATGCATATTGCTCGAGGAGTCTTTGGGTTCAGTTCCCAGTAATGTTACAGGTATTTTGGTGGTGGGTTCTCTTGCGCTTAGAAAGGCTTGTTTGAATTATCGATTTATCACCGGTTTCACCAGAGGGAAGCCTTTTCTAAGTTCTGAGGGTGCCAAGCACGTTGACTTAGTTCTGGTACTAGATAAAGCACTATTAATTATCCTGATTCAACACATACATCGTCGCATTTATACAAATACTACACAACTCTATTCCTGCCGGCCTCGGTAGCGTAGATGGTAGCGTGTTCGAATCTCGGTCAGGATGAGTTACCTGGATAAGACTTATCCTTAAAGACGAATGTTTCACCCATTTCATTCAGCGTCCGATATGACTTGACGTTGAAGGACGTAAATTACAAAAAACCTCTACCCCATACAAAGTAGACATTCGGCCAAAAGTTCGATATCCGTTGGTTCCACTGAACCCAGAAAGAGCACTTTTACAAACATTATAAGCGTTTGTGTATGAATAAACACGAGGAAACGAAGAAATGCCAAATTTGAACCTAATGTCAACGTCTTCCAAGAATGAGACACTAAAATTTTGAAGAAAATCCTCCCACCCCAAAATGCCCCGTACAGGTAGAACATAAACTAATATACCTACATCTTCAAGTTTCTGTAAATGTCCGCAGCTGATAAACTGTAAGAAATACACAAAATATTACTACATAACAAATATATATTGTTAAAACACACAATTTAAAATATATTTTTTATTATTTCTATTTTTAAGTGAATTGTTTCCAACATGTTCCTTGTTCGTATGGAATTTCTATGCCATCACATAGCGACCAAAACATTTGACCATCAACTAAAGTCTACTGTATTGTATCTACAATAAAATCATGTTTATCTTTATTAACATGAAGTAGGTAGAGAAACAAGAGCAGACAGAAACTTCTTTATAATCAGGTTTGATATTAAGTTCTTCATTCCTTTCAACTGAAAATTTGCAATAACTGATGCCAAATAATGCTCAAAACAGGAATTGACAAGGAAGGTCTGACTGGACAATGGAGGTGCGCCCCTTCGCCGGAAGTAACCCAACGATCTACCGGGCGTCCAAATCGGGTGTTCGACTGGACTTTTGTCGACGATCAGGGTTGAAATAAATGTCCTGGGAAACATGCGACGTTAGAACAAGCACATACAACAACCCGTTTGTCCAGCCGCCATTTAAGGCTCTCTTGTCCCATTACAACAGATGGTCGGTCGGCATTCCAAAGGCATTTCCGCCGCTTATTGCGCCTTCTCTCTTTTGTCATTTCTCGACCGATACAAACTCAAAATAATTCCATCACTTACTTTGTGTAACCTTAAAAACCAACGAAATACTTCAATCCATAAAAAGGTTCGATACACAAAGCTTCTTCACATTATTCTCTCTAATCACTCTTCCCCTAACGTATGCTCGTGAAATAACAATTAAACTGTTTAGAAAAAATATATATTATTTGTGTCTGCATAATTGAAAAATAAAAACTCCATAAAATACCACATTCTCCCAACGATGTGAGATGAAAAATTACCAATAAGAAATCCAACCCTCTCAAATTACATTTTACCTGAAAAATGATTCAAAACTTTTCATTGTCGAAAACGTCTTTGGCGAAATTCATTGAAATACTATATATTTGAGATATTGTTATGAAAAACTAAACGTATGTAGGTTATGTTGAATTTTCTGTTAATGTACTCAGAAGTTCTCTTTATTCTGAATGACTTTTGTATAACTGATAAACTGTAAGAGATAGACAAAATATTACTACATAACAAATGTATATCTTGAATTTTCTGTGAATGTACTCAGAAGTTCTCTTTATTCTCAATGACTTTTGTATAACTGATAAACTGTAAGAGATAGACAAAATATTACTACACAACAAATGTATATCTTGAATTTTCTGTGAATGTACTCAGAAGTTCTCTTTATTCTGAATGACTTTTGTATAACTGATAAACTGTAAGAGATAGACAAAATATTACTACACAACAAATGCATATCTTGAATTTTCTGTGAATGTACTTAGAAGTTCTCTTTATTCTGAATGACTTTTGTATAACTGATAAACTGTAAGAGATAGACAAAATATTACTACACAACAAATGTATATCCTGAATTTTCTGTGAATGTACTCAAAAGTTCTCTTTATTCTCAATGACTTTTATATAACTGATAAACTGTAAGAGATAGACAAAATATTACTACATAACAAATGTATATCTTCAATTTTCTGTGAATGTACTCAGAAGTTCTCTTTATTCTCAATGACTTTTGTATAACTGATAAACTGTAAGAGATAGACAAAATATTACTACACAACAAATGTATATCTTGAATTTTCTGTGAATGTACTTAGAAGTTCTTTATTCTGAATGACTTTTGTATAACTGATAAACTGTAAGAGATAGACAAAATATTACTACATAACAAATGTATATCTTGAATTTTCTGTGAATGTACTTAGAAGTTCTCTTTATTCTGAATGACTTTTGTATAACTGATAAACTGTAAGAGATAGACAAAATATTACTACACAACAAATGTATATCTTGAATTTTCTGTGAATGTACTTAGAAGTTCTCTTTATTCTGAATGACTTTTGTATAACTGATAAACTGTAAGAGATAGACAAAATATTACTACACAACAAATGTATATCTTGAATTTTCTGTGAATGTACTTAGAAGTTCTCTTTATTCTGAATGACTTTTGTATAACTGATAAACTGTAAGAGATAGACAAAATATTACTACACAACAAATGTATATCTTGAATTTTCTGTGAATGTACTCAGAAGTTCTCTTTATTCTCAATGACTTTTGTATAACCGATAAACTGTAAGAGATAGACAAAATATTACTACACAACAAATGTATATCTTGAATTTTCTGTGAATGTACTCAGAAGTTCTCTTTATTCTCAATGACTTTTGTATAACTGATAAACTGTAAGAGATAGACAAAATATTGCCACACAACAAATGTATATCTTGAATTTTCTGTGAATGTGCTCAGAAGTTCTCTTTATTCTGAATGACTTTTGTATAACTGATAAACTGTAAGAGATAGACAAAATATTACTACACAACAAATGTATATCTTGAATTTTCTGTGAATGTACTCAAAAGTTCTCTTTATTCTCAATGACTTTTGTATAACTGATAAACTGTAAGAGATAGACAAAATATTACTACATAACAAATGTATATCTTGAATTTTCTGTGAATGTACTCAAAAGTTCTCTTTATTCTCAATGACTTTTGTATAACTGATAAACTGTAAGAGATAGACAAAATATTACTACACAACAAATGTATATCTTGAATTTTCTGTGAATGTACTCAGAAGTTCTCTTTATTCTCAATGACTTTTGTATAACTGATAAACTGTAAGAGATAGACAAAATATTACTACACAACAAATGTATATCTTGAATTTTCTGTGAATGTACTCAGAAGTTCTCTTTATTCTGAATGACTTTTGTATAACTGATAAACTGTAAGAGATAGGCAAAATATTACTACACAACAAATGTATATCTTGAATTTTCTGTGAATGTACTCAGAAGTTCTCTTTATTCTGAATGACTTTTGTATAACTGATAAACTGTAAGAGATAGACAAAATATTACTACACAACAAATGTATATCTTGAATTTTCTGTGAATGTACTTAGAAGTTCTCTTTATTCTGAATGACTTTTGTATAACTGATAAACTGTAAGAGATAGACAAAATATTACTACACAACAAATGTATATCTTGAATTTTCTGTGAATGTACTTAGAAGTTCTCTTTATTCTGAATGACTTTTGTATAACTGATAAACTGTAAGAGATAGACAAAATATTACTACACAACAAATGTATATCTTGAATTTTCTGTGAATTTACTCAGAAGTTCTCTTTATTCTCAATGACTTTTGTATAACTGATAAACTGTAAGAGATAGACAAAATATTACTACACAACAAATGTATATCTTGAATTTTCTGTGAATGTACTCAGAAGTTCTCTTTATTCTATATGACTTTTGTATAACTGATAAACTGTAAGAGATAGACAAAATATTGCCACACAACAAATGTATATCTTGAATTTTCTGTGAATGTGCTCAGAAGTTCTCTTTATTCTGAATGACTTTTGTATAACTGATAAACTGTAAGAGATAGACAAAATATTACTACACAACAAATGTATATCTTGAATTTTCTGTGAATGTACTCAAAAGTTCTCTTTATTCTGAATGACTTTTGTATAACTGATAAACTGTAAGAGATAGACAAAATATTACTACATAACAAATGTATATCTTGAATTTTCTGTGAATGTACTCAAAAGTTCTCTTTCTTCTCAATGACTTTTGTATAACTGATAAACTGTAAGAGATAGACAAAATATTACTACAAAACAAATGTATATCTTGAATTTTCTGTGAATGTACTCAGAAGTTCTCTTTATTCTCAATGACTTTTGTATAACTGATAAACTGTAAGAGATAGACAAAATATTACTACATAACAAATGTATATCTTGAATTTTTTGTGAATGTACTTAGAAGTTCTCTTTATTCTGAATGACTTTTGTATAACTGATAAACTGTAAGAGATAGACAAAATATTACTACATAACAAATGTATATCTTGAATTTTCTGTGAATGTACTCGGAAGTTCTCTTTATTCTGAATGGCTTTTGTATAACTGATAAACTGTAAGAGATAAACAAAATATTACTACACAACAAATGTATATCTTGAATTTTCTGTGAATGTACTCAAAAGTTCTCTTTATTCTCAATGACTTTTGTATAACTGATAAACTGTAAGAGATAGACAAAATATTACTACACAACAAATGTATATCTTGAATTTTCTGTGAATGTACTTAGAAGTTCTCTTTATTCTCAATGACTTTTGTATAACTGATAAACTGTAAGAGATAGACAAAATATTACTACACAACAAATGTATATCTTGAATTTACTGTGAATGTACTCAGAAGTTCTCTTTATTCTCAATGACTTTTGTATAACTGATAAACTGTAAGAGATAGACAAAATATTGCCACACAACAAATGTATATCTTGAATTTTCTGTGAATGTGCTCAGAAGTTCTCTTTATTCTGAATGACTTTTGTATAACTGATAAACTGTGAGAGATAGACAAAATATTACTACACAACAAATGTATATCTTGAATTTTCTGTGAATGTACTCAGAAGTTCTCTTTATTCTGAATGACTTTTGTATAACTGATAAACTGTAAGAGATAGGCAAAATATTACTACACAACAAATGTATATCTTGAATTTTCTGTGAATGTACTCAGAAGTTCTCTTTATTCTGAATGACTTTTGTATAACTGATAAACTGTAAGAGATAGACAAAATATTACTACACAACAAATGTATATCTTGAATTTTCTGTGAATGTACTCAGAAGTTCTCTTTATTCTGAATGACTTTTGTATAACTGATAAACTGTAAGAGATAGACAAAATATTACTACACAACAAATGTATGTCTTGAATTTTCTGTGAATGTACTCAGAAGTTCTCTTTATTCTCAATGACTTTTGTGTAACTGGTAAACTGTAAGAGATAGACAAAATATTACTACATAACAAATGTATGTCTTGAATTTTCTGTGAATGTACTCAGAAGTTCTCTTTATTCTGAATGACTTTTGTATAACTGATAAACTGTAAGAGATAGACAAAATATTACTACATAACAAATGTATTGTCACCCAGTTATCGGGAAGCACCACAAACAGCTGAGAAGGGGCCGGAGGCCACGCCACGCCCACTCATCTGTCTCCTGTCACTAGCTGAGGGGTGATTTGCGTTAGTGTCACCGGTCCCTCGTTGTTTCTCTCCCCTTCTCCGGTGGTCTGGAACGTTCGGTGATTAGAGACTTCTAGAAAAACACTGACATTCCTATAAAAAGGGTTTCAGAGAGACAGTTAGTGTTTGACGTGCTAGTGAAGTAGCGCCGTGTACGTGCATCGGAACGATAACGGACGAACTGGTGAATCGTAATTGTGTGCATTACGTAATTTTGTGTAATTGGCAAGTGTTTAACTGTAAGTCGGCGGAAATAAAGAACATTTTTGAGTGGTGAAATTGGACTTTTCATTTCACGAACCCACAAAGTCACACTGGTGTCAGGAAGCGGGAAGATAACATCACCGAACACTACAGCCATGGAATCCGCATTGGAAATGCTTTTGGCGAAGATGAACGAGTTAACAGAGAAAACAGAAGCGGCAAACAACAACCTCACCGCCGAGTTGAAACAAATGAAGACGGCCAACGACAACATCACCGCGGAACTGAAACAAATGAAGACGGCCAACGACAACATCACCGCGGAACTGAAACAAATGAAGACGGCCAACGACAACATCACCGCGGAACTGAAACAAATGAAGACGGCCAACGATAACATCACCGAGAAGATGGAAGAAATGAAGGCCGAGTTAACCACAGAAATGAGAGCAGCGAACGGCAGTCTGGCCACGGAAATGAAGGCGGCGAACGAGGCTCTCGCCGCAAAGTTCGAAGAACAGTTGGCCGGCGTAAAAGAGGACGTCACAGAGTTAGGCGAGCGCGTCGAAGACCTGGCGAGCCGCGTTAATGAGCTGGAAGGAAAAGCCGACAGCAGCGTGAAGTCCCTGAACGCCATGGTGGAGGACGTCGTCGGCAGGAAGCTGAAGGATTTAAAGACCGACGCGCCGGGACGCGACACAACATCTGCGCGCGTCAAACCTCCCAAGTATGACGGCGCGTCAACGTTTGAGGTCTTCCGCCGCCAGTTCGACACAGTGGCCAGGCACAACGGATGGTCACTGGAGGAGGAGGCCACACAGTTAATAGCCAGCCTCCAGGGAAGAGCCGCGGAAGTCCTAAACGCGGTGCAGACGACGGCGGCGCCCAAGGACATCTGGGAAGCCCTGGAGAATCGCTTCGGGAACCACCGCTTAGCCGCAGCATACCGCAGCCAGCTAAAGGCAAGGTCACAGCAGCCGGGGGAGACGCTGCAGGAGTTCGCCATTGCGATCGAGCAGCTGGCTAGCAAGGCCTTGGTTGACCTGCCACTGGAGTTCGTATCCCGGGAAGCCGCCTACAATTTTGTCGATGGGGTACGGGACACGGAGATTCGTCAGCGCCTAATGCTCGGGGAATATAAAACCATCCACGAGTCGCTGACAGCGGCATTAAGGATGGAGGCGGCCAAAATAACATCCATCCCGACGTCGAGAACGAGGAGTGTCCGCTACGCCGGAGACAGAAGACCAGCTGAGGGACGCCGGCGAACACCTCGTGGCCTGTGTTGGGGGTGTGGACAGCTCGGACACCTGCAGAGAGACTGCCCACACCAGGAAGAGCAGCCGGAAAACGAGTAAGGGCCGTCGTGGAGAGGGGCACGTCGGCGCCATCACCACCATCCCCTCGAGTGACACTGCGCGCCGTCAGCCGGCGTATGGATGACAGCCTCATCGCGGACGGTTGGATAAGAGGAAAGCCGTGCCGCGTGCTGGTGGACACCGGGGCGGCCGTGACCATCATCAGACCTGACGTGGCGAAGGGTTTGCCGACAAGGAAGCCAAGCCGGCCATACCAGCTTGTCACGGCATCGGGCGACACCTTGCCTGTGGAGAGGGAGGCCCTGCTGGAGCTGAATTTGGGACGGAGTGCCGTGCGTCTGTGGGTGTTCGTCGCGAAGGTGGCTGAGGAGGTGATTCTGGGACTGGATGCCCTCAGGAGCCACGAGGCGACGGTCGACGTCGGCAAGAAGGTCCTGCGGCTTAACGGAGAAGAGGTTATACTCCGTCAACCTGAAGAGCGCCTTGTAATTTGCAGGGTCGTCTTGGACGAAGACGTGGTTGTCCCCGCGAGGAGCGAGGTGGTGGTGACGGCGCGACTGGAGGGCCAGAGAACCAGGAACATGATGCTGGACCAGAAGACGCCTGTAAACGGACTGTGTGTAGCCAGGGCATTGCTGCCGTGCCGAGAGGAGGTGCCCGTGAGACTGCTAAATCCTACGGACGCCGATCACGACGTCCAGGCCGGGACGGAGTTGGGAATGTGCGAGCCCGTGGTGAGCGTAACAGCTATCGACGAGACACAGGAGCCGGCGCCGAAGCAACACCTGGGGCCCCGGCTAGAAGGCTTGGTGGAGAGGGCGGCCGACCACCTGACCACAGAACAGCTGGAGAAGGTTCGACAACTGCTAAGGCGGTATCAGCGCGTCTTCAGCCAAGGTGATAGTGACTACGGCCGCACGGACAAAGTGCTTCACCGCATCGACACCGGGGACGCCCGGCCTATTCGGCAACCACATAGACGCGTTCCGCTGGCGAAGCAAGGGGCGGTACGAGACATGCTGGAGGACATGAGATCCAGGGGAGTGATTGAAGAGTCTGACAGCCCTTGGTGTTCCCCTGTAGTCTTGGTGACAAAGAAGAACGGCGAGCTGCGCTTCTGCGTAGACTACAGAAAGTTGAACGCCGTCGCCCGGAAGGACTGTTTTCCCTTACCCCGGATTGACGAC
Source organism: Mantis religiosa (assembly GCA_030765055.1). Classification (NCBI taxonomy): domain Eukaryota; kingdom Metazoa; phylum Arthropoda; class Insecta; order Mantodea; family Mantidae; genus Mantis; species Mantis religiosa. Next base: position 164,301,067 of record CM060956.1, read on the forward strand.
ACCCTAGACACGCTAGCTGGTGCACAGTGGTTCTCGACCCTGGACCTGAAGTCGGGCTACTGGCAGGTAGCTCTAGACCCGAGAGACAAGGAGAAGACTGCATTCTCGACGGGCCAAGGGCTCTGGCAGTTCACGGTTATGCCCTTTGGCCTCTGCAACGCACCAGCTACCTTCCAGCGCCTTATGGAGTCAGTGATGAGAGGGCTGACTTACGATGCCTGCCTGCTATACCTGGACGACATCATCATCGTCGGGAAGACTTTTAAAGATCACCTCGAGAACCTGAGTAAGGTGCTACAGAGACTGCAAGCGACCAACTTGAAGCTGAACGCGAAGAAGTGCCAGCTCTTCCGCAAGGAAGTTAACTACTTGGGCCACATAGTCTCGGCAACCGGAGTGGCCACAGACCCGGAGAAGACACAGGCTGTGAGAGATTGGCCTCGCCCAAAGGATAGGAAAGAGTTGCGCAGTTTCCTGGGGCTGTGCAGTTATTACCGCCGCTTCATAAAGGGGTTCTCCAACATCGCAAAACCCCTCACCCGCCTGACGGAGGAACACCGGCCTTATGTGTGGACAGAGGACGCCGAAAACGCTTTCCAGCACCTAAAGGAGACCCTGTGCAGTGCTCCAATTTTGGGTTTCCCACAACCGGGTGGCGCCTTCATTGTGGACACCGACGCCAGCGACCATTGCATTGGAGGCGTCCTGTCGCAGATCCAGGACGACCATGAGCGGGTGATAGCCTATTACAGCAAGACGCTATCCAAGGCAGAGAAGAACTACTGCGTCACCCGACGGGAGTTACTGGCGGTAGTAAAGACATTGGAGCACTTCCACAAGTACCTGTACGGTCAGCCATTCCACCTGAGGACTGACCATTCCGCCCTAACCTGGCTATTGAGCTTTAAGAACCTGGAAGGCCAGACAGCACGTTGGGTCCAGAGGCTACAGGAGTACGACTTCACCTCGGAACATCGTAGAGGGAAGAGCCACGGTAACGCTGACGCCATGTCCCGAAGACCCTGTCCGGAAGAGTGCGGCCAGTGTACAAGAGTGGAGGAGAAGGAGCGTGCCGCAGCAGTCCGAGTAGTCACGGCAGTGCCTGCGGATGGCTGGGATAGCGCAGGCCTGAGGAGGGAGCAGCTGGCGGACGCAGACTTGGGGCCACTCTTGAGGGAAGTGGAGGCAGGGACGAGACCAACCTGGGAGGACATCGCACCGAGGAGCGCCACCTACAAGTCGTATTGGGCCCAATGGGACTCGTTGAAGACCAAAGAGGGCGTGCTGTTCCGGGTATGGGAGTCACCCGATGGGAAGACGCAGAGAGAACAGTTAGTACTTCCCCGGAGTAAGGTCCCGGAAGTCTTGGAGGAAGTGCACGCTGGTACTTCGGGAGGACATCTGGGAGCGAACCGAACGATCGACAAACTTCGGCAGCGATACTACTGGCTGAGACTCCGAGCAGATGCCGAGAGATGGTGCCGTCAGTGTCACGTGTGCGCGGCGAGTCGTGGCCCCCAGACTAGGAGCCGGGGTCTCATGCAGCAGTACAACGTCGGAGCCCCATTCGAACGGATCGCCGTTGACATTGCTGGACCGTTCCCAGTTTCCGACCGAGGCAACAAGTACCTAATGGTGGTCGTGGACTACTTCACCAAGTGGCCGGAGGTGTATGCCATCCCAAACCAAGAGGCAAAGACAATCACAGACTGCCTCGTGGAGCAAGTGTTCTGCCGATTTGGGATGCCGTTAGAGCTACACAGTGACCAGGGTACCAACTTTGAGTCCAACCTAATGAAGGAGGCACTACAAAGGCTTGGGGTGAACAAGACCCGCACGACACCTCTACATCCCCAGTCGGATGGCATGGTCGAAAGGTACATCAAGACCTTAGAGGAACACCTGAGGAAGGTCGTGGCCAGCCATCAGCGAGACTGGGACGTCAAGGTGCCACTGTTCTTGCTGGCCTACCGCTCATCTACACACGACACAACTGGGATGACGGCAGCCAGCTTAATGTTCGGCCGAGAGTTACGCCTCCCTTGTGACCTGGCTTTTGGAAGCCCTCCGGAAGCGAAACAGCCAGCGATCGAGTATGTGGAGAACTTGGTGGACCATCTCCACGACATGCACGAGATGGCTCGCCAGAACATCCAGAAGGCGAGCGACCGCATGAAGACCAGGTATGACAGGCAAGCCAACAGCCAAGGGTTCCAGCAAGGTGACCTAGTCTGGTTGTACCGTCCTACCCGGACCAAGGGACGGTGCCCGAAGCTCCAGCAGCCATGGCAAGGACCGTACCGGGTGGTGAAGAGGATTAACGACGTGGTCTACCGCATCCAGAAGGTTCCCGAGGGAAGATGTTAGTGGTACACCTGGATCGTCTAGCCCGCTATGATGGTGCTGTTCGGGACGACCAGCTTTGAGGAGGGAGCAGTGTCACCCAGTTATCGGGAAGCACCACAAACAGCTGAGAAGGGGCCGGAGGCCACGCCACGCCCACTCATCTGTCTCCTGTCACTAACTGAGGGGTGATTTGCGGTAGTGTCACCGGTCCCTCGTTGTTTCTCTCCCCTTCTCCGATGGTCTGGAACGTTCGGTGATTAGAGACTTCTAGAAAAACACTGACATTCCTATAAAAAGGGTTTCAGAGAGACAGTTAGTTAGTGTTTGACGTGCTAGTGAAGTAGCGCCGTGTACGTGCATCGGAACGATAACGGACGAACTGGTGAATCGTAATTGTGTGCATTACGTAATTTTGTGTAATTGGCAAGTGTTTAACTGTAAGTCGGCGGAAATAAAGAACATTTTTGAGTGGTGAAATTGGACTTTTCATTTCACGAACCCACAAAGTCACAGTATGTCTTGAATTTTCTGTGAATGTACTCAGAAGTTCTCTTTATTCTGAATGACTTTTGTATAACTGATAAACTGTAAGAGATAGACAAAATATTACTACACAACAAATGTATATCTTGAATTTTCTGTGAATGTACTCAGAAGTTCTCTTTATTCTGAATGACTTTTGTATAACTGATAAACTGTAAGAGAGAGACAAAATATTACTACACAACAAATGTATATCTTGAATTTTCTGTGAATGTACTCAGAAGTTCTCTTTATTCTGAATGACTTTTGTATAACTGATAAACTGTAAGAGATAGACAAAATATTACTACACAACAAATGTATATCTTGAATTTTCTGTGAATGTACTCAGAAGTTCTCTTTATTCTGAATGACTTTTGTATAACTGATAAACTGTAAGAGATAGACAAAATATTACCATACAATAAATGTACGTATATCTTGGTAAAATAGGCAGTTTAGGTTAAACATTTTTTGGGTCCTATAATGAAATATTTCCTTGCAACTCTGTCATTTGTTTTATATTCCGGCACTTATATTTTTGTCAAATGGGAAGTCGTTATTCATTTTTATGCCTTGCTCATGCAAGCAGAACGGAATGTCAAAGCTATCATTTGGTCCTGGATTTTATGTAATATGAAATAAAGAAATATGGACATATATATGTAATAAAGCAATTATATGTAACATCGAAATTTTTGTATATTTTCTAGAAAACATTAACTTCTTGGTAGGCTAGTTAAATATCTATGTTTATAATCAGTTCAATTTTACTTCGAGTAGAAGTTCTCCCATCCATGGGTTTAAGCTACAGTACAACTGTATGCACAATTAATAATAGTTTTCCAAATGATCTGTTGTCATGCACAGTCTTCTGTCTGACAATATTTCATTTTATAAATAGAGGAAGATGACCCAAGTTCGGAGGTGCATATTTATAGACACAAAATAACACGACCTACCTCACCTGACACAACACTCACCTTGAAGAGGCATACCTGAAGTTCCCAGTTTCTTGACACTGTAGGGAAGCCAGCTGAAGTGACTTCCGATTAGTGCCTGGGTTTGGAATGAATTCTCGGACCAATGACTTATGTCTACGAGCTAGAATATGACTTTACTCTTTAAATATTTTGATTAATTATGTTCGATTGTTAATATCTTATTGTAACACAGCACTCCGTTTCTGAGAGAACGTAAGCTTTCGCGGCCGGAGTCCATAATACAATTAATTATTTCCGGGCTGTTTTGCCGTGATCTGTTGGTGTAAGAACGTCCAAAAGTTTCGTCAACAACTGCGGTAGACATCATCAGTGGCGCGGTCGAAGGTTCCTTGCAGAGAGTTTCGCTGCGTCTGCAATGACGGAAAATTTGAAAGTATTTACTTCCATTTGACAATTAATTTGACTATAAATTGACTATTGATCTGACAAGTTTCCACTTCTTGATTAAAACAAAAGTTCTCCATCATTGACTTCACAGCTTCGAAGTGCTTACTGTAGAAAATGACAGCTTGAATACCTTGGTATCATGGGCTCCGGGGGCAGCGGTTAGTGGTGAGAGGGCTTAGGCCAAATGACCAAACAACTTTGGTCCATATCAGTATTTGACCCATAAACTTTACCTCTCTGACGAGTCTGGTGGATACCAAGCATGGGAAGCGCAGGGAGTGACTAGGTAACGCATAAGTATCAGCCCCTGGTTATTATGTAGGACTGTGTTCGTATGCGCTGATACACGTCAGTCCCGGGGAGGGTCTTATGCATGAGCTGGCGCTTGGGCCCTTCTGTCTTTACATTGGGAGGTGAGACCCTGAGGCGAACAAGTTCCAGGCTAGGACTCTCACCTAAGCGGGGGTGGCGTCCAGAACGTGAGCACGCAATCGGAGATGTTTGCCACGGTAGGCACTGTCGCCAATAACAAAATCAATGAAACTAAAACAGCAATGCAGCCGAATCATGTGGTCCTCGCTACTTGGTCATTAATAGAACAGAGAAAGGCCGTAAGTTTAACTCATTTAAACTATTTCTTATACAGAAAGGTTTAGACAATATTGCTGGTCCTGTAAAGTCATGTAAATGATCTCGCAATGGCACGCTACTGGTCGAAGCTGATCCACCGACACAGGCTGCGACAGTTATGAAGACCAATAAGCTTGCGGGCAATCCGGTGTGAGTTGAAATGCATAGGACTGTGAACGCCTCGCGTGGTGTAGTAAACGATGTATCCAGTGAGGAGATACACACGACTCTGCACTACTAGTGACGTCATGTTATGTACGATAAGTAGATATATAGTACTCTGTACTACTAGTGACGTCATGTTATATACGATAAGTAGATACATAGTACTCAGTACTACTAGCGTCTCCAGCTGCCGGCCAGCTTGGGAGAGATACTCGTGGTTGACGAGACGGCGGTAGACAAAGTTTTAGCGTTCATTTTAACTACAAATTTTACGATTTAGCCCTAAAATTTTGGGTATTTTAACCATTTTAACTCCTTTAAGGTTTAATAGTCTTAGTTTCTAATTTAGACTTTGCCACATCGTTGAGTGTGTGTATTTTATATATATATTGCATTTTAGTCTTTTAGTCTTACACCTTTTAATTACATTTCAACCCCATTGGTTTTTTATGGGCGCTGATGACCCAGTAGTTGAGCGCCCTTAAAAAACCATCATCATCACCATCTACTACTAGCGTGATATTGTATACCATATATCCAATGAGTAATAATATATATATATATTAATATACATCAGTAATTTATCTTTTCACAGAAACAAATAATAATTAGTGTAGTATTTACTGTAGCAACATAGACATTTGCACGCAAATTTAAAATAGAACCACAATCGCTTTTTAAGCATTATTCTTTGCAGTCGCTGTTGATAATCTCCTTTAATTTTTGCCTCACTTAAGAAATAGCGCATAGACAGTATGTCTCTGGGGGATCTAAAGTCGGAGCTCATCTACACGGCCGTTTCCGGCAATCGCTACCCGTCCTCTGACTTTTAATAGACAGATGGAAACTACAAAATAATTGCCTTGCTATTTCAAATGCAATAGGATTGGTGTTTTTCCTATATTTTTGAGGAAATGCTACAAGAGTATTCCAAACAATAAAAACGTGTTTCCCATATGATAGCTCTGTACTAGTCTAAAACGAAGATTCAACTTAATATATCAGTTTTTTGTCGCGTAGAGTATTTTTAGTTTTTACATTCTCTTAACAGAAATAAATAATAATTAGTGAAATATTTACTGTAGCAACATACACATTTGCACGCAAATTTGAAATGACACTCTAATGATGTGGTTAAATTTTCATTATAATACGTTTATTATTATAGAATTAGGAATTTTCAGTGTAGTATCAAAATTATGACACCTTTCCTGCGTTGCTAAGACCTTCCCAACATCGAATACGGTAACAAACAGCACGTACGTATCGCAATATTCACGGTTCATGAACCGAATCAGGAACCGGAGCTAGGATCCGCAAGTATCGAGGTGAACAGAACCGTATTCAGCATGCACAAGTTGGCGATGGACTTGTAGTCAGCTGTCGTCACGCAACATGGCTGGTGTTTCATATTAGTGTATTTAAAGTGTAATTTAGCAATTATCGAGCTGTTTCATCGCTACAAGAGTGCATTCCTACATTGAAATTGCGGTGAGTGTTGTATTTTCTCTCATAAGTGTCTCTTTCAGTGTGTACTTTGAGTAAATCGCAGTGTGCATGTCACTTAACCTCTCGCGCCAAGCAGCCACATTGGCGCCAAACCCACGAGACCACGTGGAGACAGAAATACATTGATATCTACTCAGGTAGGCGTCCCGGAACGCTGCTAACACTCACGGTTGGCCGGCATGTCTTCCTAAACGTCTTGCAGTGTCTTCGTGGTTTCTACCTACTCAAATATGAGAGAAATCACGATTTTTCTGCGGACCCTTTTAGAGGCCATGTTCCGCCCGCGAGCGGCTAGGGTCGCGCCCTCCCCGCCCGTTTAGGCCGTTTTTGCATGTAGAAACTATCTCCTGGGGGCATGCGCACTACGCTCTGCCAACCCACTTCTCGGCAACCAAATAGCCTTACCTCGGTCAACTTTACCTTCGTCATTGGGCAGTGCCGTCTGCTAGGCGAACCTCTCGTTCGATATATCGATGATGAACCGACTCCAGCTCCAGTTCCGGATCCGTACCTTCGCGGGGTAGTACTAGCGTGATGTTATATACGATATATACAATAAGTAGATATATAGTACTCTGTACTACTAGTGACGTCATGTTGTATACAATAAGTAGATATATAGTACTCTGTACTACTAGCGTCTCCAGCTGCCGGTCAGATTGGCAGAGATACTCGCGGATGACGAGATGGCGGTGGAAAAAGTTTTATCGTTCATTTTATCTACAAATTTTAGGATTTAGCCTTAAAGTTTTGGATATTTTAACCATTTTATCTCCTTTGTTGTTTTAACAGTCTTAGTTTCTATTTTAGTCTTTGCCACATCGTTGAGTGTGAGTTTTATCTTTGCTTTTTTTATTTATTGCATTTTAGTCCTTTAGTCTTTCACGTTTTAATTACATTTTAAACCCATTGGTTTTTTATGGGCGCTGATGACCCAGTAGTTAGGCGCCCTTAAAAAACCATCATCATCACCATCTACTACTAGCGTGATATTGTATACCATATATCCAATGAGTAATAATATATATATTAATATATATCAGTAATTTATCTTTTCACAGAAACAAATAATAATTAGTGTAGTATTTACTGTAGCAACATAGACATTTGCACGCAAATTTAAAATAGAACCACAATCGCTTTTTAAGCATTATTCGTTGCAGTCGCTGTTGATAATCTCCTTTAATTTTTGCCTCACTTAAGAAATAGCGCATAGACAGCATGTCTCTGGAGGATCTAAAGTCGCAGCTCATCTACACGGTCGTTTCCGGCAATCGCTACCCGTCCTCTGACTTTTAATAGATAGATGAAAACTACAAAATAATTGCCTTGCTATTTCAAATGCAATAGGATTGGTGTTTTTCCTATATTTTTGTGGAAATGCTACAAGAGTATTCCAAACAATAAAATGCATTTCCCATATAATAGCTCTGTACTAGTCTAAAACGAAGATTCAACTTAATATATCAATTTTTTCATGCGTAGAGCATTTTTAATGTTTACATTCTTTTCACAGAAATAAATAATAATTAGTGATATATTTACTGTAGCAACATACACATTTGCACGCAAATTTGAAATGATACTCTAATGATGTGGTTAAATTTTCATTATCGTACGTTTATTATTATAGAATTAGGAATTTTCAGTGTAGTATCAAAATTATGACACCTTTCCTGCGTTGCTAAGGCCTTCCCAACATCGACTACGGTAACAAACAGCACGTACGTATCGCAATATTCACGGCTCGCCAACCGAATCAGGAACCAGAGATAACAAGCGCAACTATCGATCTGAACAGAACCGTATTCAGCATGCAGAAGTTGGCAATGGACGGCAACCACTGTCGTCACACAACATGGCTGGTGTTTCATATTTGTGTATTTACGGTGTAATTTAGCAATTATCGAGCTGTTTCATCGCTACAAGAGTGCATTCCTACATTCAAATTGCGGTGAGTGTTGTACTTTCTCTCATAAGTGTTTCTTTCAGTGCATACTTTGTGTAATTCGCAGTGTGCATGTCACTTAACCGCTCGCGGCAAACAGTCACATTGGCGGCAAACCCACGAGACCACGTGGCGACAGAAATACATTGATATCTACTCAGGTAGGCGTCCCGGAACGCTGCTAACACTCACGGTTGGCCGGCATGTCTTCCTAAACGTCTTGCAGTGTCTTCGTGGTTTCTACCTACCCAAATATGAGAGACATCACGATTTTTCTGCGGACACTTTTAGGGGCCATGTTCCGCCCGCGAGAGGCAAGGGTCGCGCCCTCCTCCGCCCGTTTAGGCCGTTTTTGCATGTAGAAACTATCTCCTGGGGGCACGCGCACTACGCTCTGCCAACCCACTTCTCGGCAACCAAATAGCCTTACCTCGGTCAACTTTACCTTCGTCATTGGGCAGTGCCGTCTGCTAGGCGAACCTCTCGTTCGATATATCGATGAGGAACCGATTCCAGCTCCAGTTCCGGATCCGTACTTTCGCGAGGTAGTACTAGCGTGATGTTATATACGATATATACAATAAGTAGATATATAGTACTCTGTAATACTAGTGACGTCATGTTATATACAATAAATAGATATTTTAGGATTTAGCCATAAAATTTTGGGGATTTTAACCGTTTTATCGCTTTTATAGTTTTAATAGTCTTAGTTTCTATTTTAGTGTTTGCCACATCGTTGAGTGTGACTTTTATCTTTGCTTTTTTTTATTTATTGCATTTTAGTCTTTTAGTCTTTCACGTTTTAATTACATTTTAAACCCCATGGTTTTTTATGGGCGCTTATGACCCAGTAGTTGAGCGCCCTTAAAAAATCATCATCATCACCATCATCATCATCTACTACTAGCGTGATATTGTATACCATATATCCAATGAGTAATTATGTATATATAAGTAATATATCTTTTCACAGCAATAAATAATAATTAGTGTAATGTTTACTGTAGCAACATAGACATTTGCACGCAAATTTAAAATAGAACCACAATCGCTTTTTAAGCATTACTCGTTCCAGTCGCTGATGATAATCTCCTTTAATTTTTGCCTCACATAAGAAATAGCGCATAGACAGTATGTCTCTGGGGGATCTAAAGTCGCAGCTCATCTACACGGTCGTTTCCGGCAATCGCTACCTGTTCTCTGACTTTCAATAGACAGATGAAAACTACAAAATAATTGCCTTGCTATTTCAAATGCAATAGGATTGGTGTTTTCCTATATTTTTGAGCAAATGCTACAAAAGTATTCCAAACAATAAGAATTTATTTCCCATATAATAGCTCTGTACCGGTCTAAAGCGAAGTTTCAAATTAATATATCAATTTTTGTCGCGTAGAGTATTTTTAATTTTTACATTCTCTTAACAGAAATAAATAATAATTAGTGAAATATTTACTGTAGCAACATAGACATTTGCACGCAAATTTAAAATGATACTCTAAAGATGTGTTTTAATTTTCATAATGATACGTTTATTATTATAGAATTTGGAATTTTCAGTGTAGTATCAAAATTTTAATACCCTTCCTGCGTTGATAAGAACTTCCCAACATCGAATACGGTAACAAACAGCACGTACATATCGCAATATTCACGGTTAATGAACCGAATCAGGAACCGGAGCTAGGATCCGGAAGCATCGAGGTGAAAAGATCCGTCTTCAACATGCCCAAGTTGGCAATAGATTTGTTGTCAGCTGTCGTCATCCAACATGGCTGGTGTTTCATATTTGTGTATTTACTACTGCACTACTACCGTGTTGTTGTATACGGTATGTGCAATGAGCAAATACGGGAAAACTTGCTGGAACAAGGGATGACCAATATATATTGAGTCCACCGCAAAGAACGACGTGAACTAGTGCCCACTCCTGCCCTGTTTATTACCTTTGATCAGGTAGATCTCCCGCAAAGGATTAAGACCGGGTATGAAGGTATTGAAGTGAGGCAGTATATACCCAGTCTACTGAAGTGTTACAAATGCCAACGCTCTGAGAACACGAGTGATTGTTGTAGCGGAGTTGCTACATGTATTGAGTGTGTGAAAATCAATCATGATGATACATGTACTTCACCTCCGACATGTGTCAACTGCAGAGCGATACAGATGTTGTTTCTGTCCGGTATATATTCCTTGTAAAGTGCATCTTTTCCGGGATATTTTCAACTGTCCAATACGTAAAGTAACGTTTGGCGGATGAGAAGCGACCAGGTTGGGCTGGAGACTAATGACCTCGAAGGAGGAACACACTTGTTTAGTGCGTGTGCGTGAAAGTGGAAGTAGCTCCATAGACACGCAGTCTGCTCTAAAAATACTCACAGGTAGAAGTGATTGCTTTTTGTTTTTGTCCTTCATGTTGGATGTGCAAGTAATAGACGCTTTTCTTTGTTTCAGGTAAGCAGTGTTCACTTACGCCATATTCAGTAAGTAGTATCTTTAGTTTATACAGGATGTTCATGGACTACAGGTTGACGCAGTTACTTGTGTTAAACCTAATTGGTATCAGATGCTGATAAGTTGGTATTTAAACAAGGTGGCTGATGTCTTTAAAACTGCTTCCCGAGTACAGAAGTAGTAGCTCAAGATCTCTCAAATCTCCAACTGAACAGGGTCATGACAATTCCGTCTATAAACTCTGGTGGCCCAACCCGTATCGTCGAAAACTGGTCACTGGTTCGCTTCCTGTCTTGTAGTTATTTTTAACACGTAAATTGTAATAGGCAGAAATTGCTGATTCGTAACTAACTGACCAATAAAAGTATGTGAAAATTATACAACACTCACACACAAGGAGTACGACAGTCGTTCTATCGCCGCTGTCAACTTTGCATTGAAGACGCAGGTCGCCATTTCGAGCAGTTCCTATAAACGTGACGTAAAAGGTTGCATTTACTTTTCTTTTATGTAAGTTCGTTCACCCTTTAAACCGCATCCCATTTAGACGTACAGCATGTGAAAGTATTAATAAGGATTTAACCTTTGTTAGAAATAGCTGTAATTAATTGCACTGACAAGGTGAAATTACTCCACAGAATACATACATTTATACAAGAATTAAAAGCTTAGACAAAATAGAAAAATAAAATTTAAAAGGTGAAGGAGAATCTAAGTGGTTTACCTTCCACTTGAAAGCTAATGTCATAACGACTGAGCCAGAAGGAATACCGCGACACGTCTCCTCATTTTCATGTGTTGTGCGCTCAAGTGGTATCATCATTAGCAGTGGCGTACTGGCACGTTAGACACTTATAGCCGTAACCTTCACATCTAAAGCAACAGGTCATAGGTCTACTATCTCAAATTACTTGTTTAAGATATTTACACTTGCTCTGGAAATATTTCGGGTAGTTCATTAACACCCTGTATAGTAATGAAATACAACAATTTTTTTCTGCATTATGTTAATTCTGTCAAACCTTTGTACTTTGTTTTGCCTTCAGTTCATATTGGAAGTTTCTACATTTTAAATGAAACTATGCATTTTTCGGTATCACGAAGAAAATATTTAATCAAGAAAAACGTAATTATGAAACTTTAAAAAGTGGATATCTAGTCTGTTAAGTAATCATTTATAAAGCTTTGTTGAATATTAGAAATTAATGGTCAATTATCCTGACACCAGCAGAATTGTAAATAATAAAAAATACTTTAAAAAAAGACTGTCATGTACCTCAGAGTAAGTACTTTGTTGGAGGGTAGTGTACATCAAGTTTGATGGCTGCTTGTATTACATACCGTGCAGACTTGGCTTGAAGTAAGGACACACCTACACCCCAATATTCTAACTTACACTCCACGTGATTTCAGCGAGGCATCTTGCACCATGTGTTTTTCTTAATTCAAGTAAACCTAATTATATATTAAATATCTTGCAGTTTTGAAAATATAAAGCACATGTAGTCAAGAGGCCATCCAACGATGGTCCTGGAGTTCCGTTGAAGGACTGATTTTCAAAGTCTTAAGTCGGTGTGTCCGTTTCTTTTTAGTCTTCTAATTGCCAGTAATTACCTGGAATTTGTTGAATTGGATGATGAAAGTGGTCTTGCGGAGGACTTCATTCACCTCGCACGTACCAAGGTACACCAGTCATCAGTCTGAGATATCTGTTTTGGATATGCAGCAGAACCCCTCATACCACCATACAGGTCTGATCAATGACGTGCAGATCATTCTCTTAAATGAAATGTGTAGTGTTTAACGCCCGCTTTTACTACATACGGCACCGCAGGCGGTGACACTGATGATACATGAAATGAAGATGGAGCACCGCTGGAATGAGATGGCGGGGGAAACCGGAGATCCCGGAGAAAACTCGCCCCAGCGCCGTGTTGTCCACCACAAATCTCACTTTGCGGTCGCCTGGGATCGAACCCGGGCCGCCTTGGTGAGAGGCAAGCGGTCTAACCACTGAGACACGGCGCGGCCATCATTCTCTTATATCGCAAAGCTAGAAGTGAAATGTTTCAATTGTTTAATGCGATGTCTGCAGCCCTTGGTGTTGGTTCCACGTTAATTTTGAATCCAAAGTTAAGCCAAGATATCTAACTGACTGCTGTACAGAAATTGGAATTCCTTCATTGCTATCGGTTGAAATATTTTATCTCTCTTGAGAGTGTATACAACCAGTTTTCATTTTAAAGGGTTTATCTAGTTATATATCTAGTTATTGTATATAACGTGATCACACTAGTAGTAGTAGTAGTAGTAGTAGTAGTACAGTACTATATATCTAGTTATTGTATATAACGTGATCATACTACTAGTAGTAGTAGTAGTAGTAGTACAGTAGTATATATCTAGTTATTGTATATAACATGATCATACTAGTAGTAGTAGTAGTAGTACAGTAGTATATATCTAGTTATTGTATATAACATGATCATACTAGTAGTAGTAGTAGTAGTAGTAGTAGTACAGTACTATATATCTAGTTATTGTATATAACATGATCATACTAGTAGTAGTAGTAGTAGTAGTACAGTACTATATATCTAGTTATTGTATATAACATGATCATACTAGTAGTAGTAGTAGTAGTAGTACAGTACTATATATCTAGTTATTGTATATAACATGATCATACTAGTAGTAGTAGTAGTAGTAGTAGTAGTACAGTACTATATATCTAGTTATTGTATATAACATGATCATACTAGTAGTAGTAGTAGTACAGTACTATATATCTAGTTATTGTATATAACGTGATCATACTAGTAGTAGTAGTAGTAGTAGTAGTACAGTACTATATATCTAGTTATTGTATATAACATGATCATACTAGTAGTAGTAGTAGTAGTAGTACAGTACTATATATCTAGTTATTGTATATAACATGATCATACTAGTAGTAGTAGTAGTAGTACAGTACTATATATCTAGTTATTGTATATAACGTGATCATACTAGTAGTAGTAGTAGTAGTAGTAGTAGTACTATATATCTAGTTATTGTATATAACATGATCATACTAGTAGTAGTAGTAGTAGTACAGTACTATATATCTAGTTATTGTATATAACATGATCATACTAGTAGTAGTAGTAGTAGTAGTAGTACAGTACTATATATCTAGTTATTGTATATAACATGATCATACTAGTAGTAGTAGTAGTAGTAGTACAGTACTATATATCTAGTTATTGTATATAACGTGATCATACTAGTAGTAGTAGTAGTAGTACAGTACTATATATCTAGTTATTGTATATAACATGATCATACTAGTAGTAGTAGTAGTAGTACAGTACTATATATCTAGTTATTGTATATAACATGATCATACTAGTAGTAGTAGTAGTAGTAGTACAGTACTATATATCTAGTTATTGTATATAACGTGATCATACTAGTAGTAGTAGTAGTAGTACAGTACTATATATCTAGTTATTGTATATAACGTGATCATACTAGTAGTAGTAGTAGTACAGTACTATATATCTAGTTATTGTATATAACATGATCATACTAGTAGTAGTAGTAGTAGTAGTACAGTACTATATATCTAGTTATTGTATATAACATGATCATACTAGTAGTAGTAGTAGTAGTAGTAGTACAGTACTATATATCTAGTTATTGTATATAACATGATCATACTAGTAGTAGTAGTAGTAGTAGTAGTACAGTACTATATATCTAGTTATTGTATATAACATGATCATACTAGTAGTAGTAGTAGTAGTAGTACAGTACTATATATCTAGTTATTGTATATAACGTGATCATACTAGTAGTAGTAGTAGTAGTAGTACAGTACTATATATCTAGTTATTGTATATAACATGATCATACTAGTAGTAGTAGTAGTAGTAGTACAGTACTATATATCTAGTTATTGTATATAACATGATCATACTAGTAGTAGTAGTAGTAGTAGTACAGTACTATATATCTAGTTATTGTATATAACATGATCATACTAGTAGTAGTAGTAGTAGTAGTACAGTACTATATATCTAGTTATTGTATATAACGTGATCATACTAGTAGTAGTAGTAGTAGTACAGTACTATATATCTAGTTATTGTATATAACATGATCATACTAGTAGTAGTAGTAGTAGTAGTAGTACAGTACTATATATCTAGTTATTGTATATAACATGATCATACTAGTAGTAGTAGTAGTAGTAGTAGTAGTACAGTACTATATATCTAGTTATTGTATATAACATGATCATACTAGTAGTAGTAGTAGTAGTAGTAGTACAGTACTATAATATCTAGTTATTGTATATAACATGATCATACTAGTAGTAGTAGTAGTAGTACAGTACTATATATCTAGTTATTGTATATAACATGATCATACTAGTAGTAGTAAGTAGTAGTAGTAGTACAGTACTATATATCTAGTTATTGTATATAACGTGATCATACTAGTAGTAGTAGTAGTAGTAGTAGTACAGTACTATATATCTAGTTATTGTATATAACATGATCATACTAGTAGTAGTAGTAGGTAGTAGTACAGTACTATATATCTAGTTATTGTATATAACGTGATCATACTAGTAGTAGTAGTAGTAGTACAGTACTATATATCTAGTTATTGTATATAACATGATCATACTAGTAGTAGTAGTTAGTAGTAGTAGTAGTACAGTACTATATATCTAGTTATTGTATATAACATGATCATACTAGTAGTAGTAGTAGTAGTAGTAGTACAGTACTATATATCTAGTTATTGTATATAACATGATCATACTAGTAGTAGTAAGTAGTAGTAGTAGTAGTACAGTACTATATATCTAGTTATTGTATATAACATGATCATACTAGTAAGTAGTAGTAGTAGTAGTACAGTACTATATATCTAGTTATTGTATATAACATGATCATACTAGTAGTAGTAGTAGTAGTAGTAGTACAGTACTATATATCTAGTTATTGTATATAACATGATCATACTAGTAGTAGTAGTAGTAGTAGTAGTAGTACAGTACTATATATCTAGTTATTGTATATAACATGATCATACTAGTAGTAGTAGTAGTAGTAGTAGTACAGTATACCAGTATATTAATTTAAATATCTAGTTATTGTATATAACATGATCATACTAGTAGTAGTAGTAGTAGTAGTAGTACAGTACTTTATATCTAGTTATTGTATATAACATGATAATAGTAGTAGTAGTAGTAGTAGTAGTACAGTACTATATATCTAGTTATTGTATATAACATGATCATACTAGTAGTAGTAGTAGTAGTAGTAGTAGTAGTACAGTACTATATATCTAGTTATTGTATATAACATGATCATACTAGTAGTAGTAGTAGTAGTAGTAGTACAGTACTATATAATCTAGTTATTGTATATAACATGATCATACTAGTTAGTAGTAGTAGTAGTAGTACAGTACTATATATCTAGTTATTGTATATAACGTGATCATACTAGTAGTAGTAGTAGTAGTAGTAGTAGTACAGTACTATATATCTAGTTATTGTATATAACATGATCATACTAGTAGTAGTAGTAGTAGTAGTACAGTACTATATATCTAGTTATTGTATATAACATGATCATACTAGTAGTAGTAGTAGTAGTAGTAGTACAGTACTATATATCTAGTTATTGTATATAACGTGATCATACTAGTAGTAGTAGTAGTAGTAGTAGTACAGTACTATATATCTAGTTATTGTATATAACATGATCATACTAGTAGTAGTAGTAGTAGTAGTAGTACAGTACTATATATCTAGTTTATTGTATATAACATGATCATACTAGTAGTAGTAGTAGTAGTAGTAGTAACAGTACTATATATCTAGTTATTGTATATAACATGATCATACTAGTAGTAGTAGTAGTAGTAGTACAGTACTATATATCTAGTTATTGTATATAACGTGATCATACTAGTAGTAGTAGTAGTAGTAGTAGTACAGTACTATATATCTAGTTATTGTATATAACATGACTCATACTAGTAGTAGTAGTAGTAGTAGTAGTAGTAGTCAGTAGTACTATATATCTAGTTATTGTATATAACATGATCATACTAGTAGTAGTAGTAGTAGTAGTAGTACAGTACTATATATCTAGTTATTGTATATAACATTGATCATACTAGTAGTAGTAGTAGTAGTAGTAGTAGTAGTACAGTACTATATATCTAGTTATTGTATATAACATGATCATACTAGTAGTAGTAGTAGGTAGTAGTACAGTACTATATATCTAGTTATTGTATATAACATGATCATACTAGTAGTAGTAGTAGTAGTAGTAGTACAGTACTATATATCTAGTTATTGTATATAACATGATCATACTAGTAGTAGTAGTAGTAGTAGTACAGTACTATATATCTAGTTATTGTATATAACGTGATCATACTAGTAGTAGTAGTAGTAGTAGTAGTAGTAGTAGTAGTACAGTACTATATATCTAGTTATTGTATATAACATGATCATACTAGTAGTAGTAGTAGTAGTAGTAGTACAGTACTATATATCTAGTTATTGTATATAACATGATCATACTAGTAGTAGTAGTAGTAGTAGTTAGTACAGTACTATATATCTAGTTATTGTATATAAACATGATCATACTAGTAGTAGTAGTAGTAGTAGTACAGTACTATATATCTAGTTATTGTATATAACGATGATCATACTAGTAGTAGTAGTAGTAGTAGTAGTAGTACAGTACTATATATCTAGTTATTGTATATAACATGATCATACTAGTAGTAGTAGTAGTAGTAGTAGTACAGTACTATATATCTAGTTATTGTATATAACATGATCATACTAGTAGTAGTAGTAGTAGTAGTACAGTACTATATATCTAGTTATTGTATATAACATGATCATACTAGTAGTAGTAGTTAGTAGTAGTACAGTACTATATATCTAGTTATTGTATATAACGTGATCATACTAGTAGTAGTAGTAGTAGTAGTTAGTACAGTACTATATATCTAGTTATTGTATATAACGTGATCATACTAGTAGTAGTAGTAGTAGTAGTACAGTACTATATATCTAGTTATTGTATATAACATGATCATACTAGTAGTAGTAGTAGTAGTAGTAGTAGTACAGTACTATATATCTAGTTATTGTATATAACGTGATCATACTAGTAGTAGTAGTAGTAGTAGTAGTACAGTACTATATATCTAGTTATTGTATATAACATGATCATACTAGTAGTAGTAGTAGTAGTAGTAGTACAGTACTATATATCTAGTTATTGTATATAACGTGATCATAGTATTTAGTAGTAGTAGTAGTAGTAGTAGTAGTACAGTACTATATATCTAGTTATTGTATATAACATGATCATACTAGTAGTAGTAGTAGTAGTAGTACAGTACTATATATCTAGTTATTGTATATAACGTGATCATACTAGTAGTAGTAGTAGTAGTGTAGTACAGTACTATATATCTAGTTATTGTATATAACGATGATCATACTAGGTAGTAGTAGTAGTAGTACAGTACTATATATCTAGTTATTGTATATAACATGATCATACTAGTAGTAGTAGTAGTAGTAGTAGTACAGTACTATATATCTAGTTATTGTATATAACATGATCATACTAGTAGTAGTAGTAGTAGTAGTACAGTACTATATATCTAGTTATTGTATATAACGTGATCATACTAGTAGTAGTAGTAGTAGTAGTAGTACAGTACTATATATCTAGTTATTGTATATAACGTGATCATACTAGTAGAGTAGTAGTAGTAGTAGTACAGTACTATATATCTAGTTATTGTATATAACATGATCATACTAGTAGTAGTAGTAGTAGTAGTACAGTACTATATATCTAGTTATTGTATATAACGTGATCATACTAGTAGTAGTAGTAGTAGTAGTAGTACAGTACTATATATCTAGTTATTGTATATAACAGTGATCATACTAGTAGTAGTAGTAGTAGTAGTACAGTACTATATATCTAGTTATTGTATATAACATGATCATAGTAGTAGTAGTAGTAGTAGTAGTAGTAGTACAGTACTATATATCTAGTTATTGTATATAACAGTGATCATACTAGTAGTAGTAGTAGTAGTAGTACAGTACTATATATCTAGTTATTGTATATAACGTGATCATACTAGTAGTAGTAGTAGTAGTAGTAGTAGTACAGTACTATATATCTAGTTATTGTATATAACGTGATCATACTAGTAGTAGTAGTAGTAGTAGTACAGTACTATATATCTAGTTATTGTATATAACATGATCATAGTAGTAGTAGTAGTAGTAGTAGTACAGTACTATATATCTAGTTATTGTATATAACGTGATCATACTAGTAGTAGTAGTAGTAGTAGTAGTACAGTACTATATATCTAGTTATTGTATATAACGTGATCATACTAGTAGTAGTAGTAGTAGTAGTACAGTACTATATATCTAGTTATTGTATATAACGTGATCATACTAGTAGTAGTAGTAGTAGTAGTACAGTACTATATATCTAGTTATTGTATATAACATGATCATACTAGTAGTAGTAGTAGTAGTAGTAGTACAGTACTATATATCTAGTTATTGTATATAACGTGATCATACTAGTAGTAGTAGTAGTAGTACAGTACTATATATCTAGTTATTGTATATAACAGTGATCATACTAGTAGTAGTAGTAGTAGTACAGTACTATATATCTAGTTATTGTATATAACGATGATCATACTAGTAGTTAGTAGTAGTAGTAGTACAGTACTATATATCTAGTTATTGTATATAACATGATCATACTAGTAGTAGTAGTAGTAGTACAGTACTATATATCTAGTTATTGTATATAACGTGATCATACTAGTAGTAGTAGTAGTAGTACAGTACTATATATCTAGTTATTGTATATAACGTGATCATACTAGTAGTAGTAGTAGTAGTAGTACAGTACTATATATCTAGTTATTGTATATAACAGTGATCATACTAGTAGTAGTAGTAGTAGTAGTACAGTACTATATATCTAGTTATTGTATATAACATGATCATACTAGTAGTAGTAGTAGTAGTAGTACAGTACTATATATCTAGTTATTGTATATAACGTGATCATACTAGTAGTAGTAGTAGTAGTAGTACAGTACTATATATCTAGTTATTGTATATAACGTGATCATACTAGTAGTTAGTAGTAGTAGTAGTACAGTACTATATATCTAGTTATTGTATATAACATGATCATACTAGTAGTAGTAGTAGTAGTAGTACAGTACTATATATCTAGTTATTGTATATAACATGATCATACTAGTAGTAGTAGTAGTAGTAGTACAGTACTATATATCTAGTTATTGTATATAACATGATCATACTAGTAGTAGTAGTAGTAGTAGTACAGTACTATATATCTAGTTATTGTATATAACGTGATCATACTAGTAGTAGTTAGTAGTAGTAGTAGTACAGTACTATATATCTAGTTATTGTATATAACGTGATCATACTAGTAGTAGTAGTAGTAGTAGTAGTACAGTACTATATATCTAGTTATTGTATATAACATGATCATACTAGTAGTAGTAGTAGTAGTAGTACAGTACTATATATCTAGTTATTGTATATAACGTGATCATACTAGTAGTAGTAGTAGTTAGTAGTACAGTACTATATATCTAGTTATTGTATATAACGTGATCATACTAGTAGTAGTAGTAGTAGTACAGTACTATATATCTAGTTATTGTATATAACGTGATCATACTAGTAGTAGTAGTAGTAGTACAGTACTATATATCTAGTTATTGTATATAACGTGATCATACTAGTAGTAGTAGTAGTAGTACAGTACTATATATCTAGTTATTGTATATAACGTGATCATACTAGTAGTAGTAGTAGTAGTAGTAGTACAGTACTATATATCTAGTTATTGTATATAACATGATCATACTAGTAGTAGTAGTAGTAGTACAGTACTATATATCTAGTTATTGTATATAACGTGATCATACTAGTAGTAGTAGTTAGTAGTAGTACAGTACTATATATCTAGTTATTGTATATAACATGATCATACTAGTAGTAGTAGTAGTAGTACAGTACTATATATCTAGTTATTGTATATAACGTGATCATACTAGTAGTAGTAGTAGTAGTAGTAGTACAGTACTATATATCTAGTTATTGTATATAACGTGATCATACTAGTAGTAGTAGTAGTAGTACAGTACTATATATCTAGTTATTGTATATAACATGATCATACTAGTAGTAGTAGGTAGTAGTACAGTACTATATATCTAGTTATTGTATATAACGTGATCATACTAGTAGTAGTAGTAGTAGTAGTACAGTACTATATATCTAGTTATTGTATATAACAGTGATCATACTAGTAGTAGTAGTAGTAGTAGTACAGTACTATATATCTAGTTATTGTATATAACAGTGATCATACTAGTAGTAGTAGTAGTAGTAGTAGTAGTAGTAGTACAGTACTATATATCTAGTTATTGTATATAACATGATCATACTAGTAGTAGTAGTAGTAGTACAGTACTATATATCTAGTTATTGTATATAACGTGATCATACTAGTAGTAGTAGTAGTAGTAGTAGTACAGTACTATATATCTAGTTATTGTATATAACATGATCATACTAGTAGTAGTAGTAGTAGTACAGTACTATATATCTAGTTATTGTATATAACAGTGATCATACTAGTAGTAGTTAGTAGTAGTAGTAGTACAGTACTATATATCTAGTTATTGTATATAACATGATCATACTAGTAGTAGTAGTAGTTAGTAGTAGTAGTACAGTACTATATATCTAGTTATTGTATATAACATGATCATACTAGTAGTAGTAGTAGTAGTACAGTACTATATATCTAGTTATTGTATATAAACATGATCATACTAGTAGTAGTAGTAGTAGTACAGTACTATATATCTAGTTATTGTATATAACGTGATCATACTAGTAGTAGTAGTAGTAGTACAGTACTATATATCTAGTTATTGTATATAACGATGATCATACTAGTAGTAGTAGTAGTAGTACAGTACTATATATCTAGTTATTGTATATAACATGATCATACTAGTAGTAGTAGTAGTAGTAGTAGTACAGTACTATATATCTAGTTATTGTATATAACATGATCATACTAGTAGTAGTAGTAGTTAGTAGTAGTAGTACAGTACTATATATCTAGTTATTGTATATAACAGTGATCATACTAGTAGTAGTAGTAGTAGTACAGTACTATATATCTAGTTATTGTATATAACATGATCATACTAGTAGTAGTAGTAGTAGTAGTAGTAGTACGTACTATATATCTAGTTATTGTATATAACATGATCATACTAGTAGTAGTAGTAGTAGTACAGTACTATATATCTAGTTATTGTATATAACGTGATCATACTTAGTAGTAAGTAGTAGTAGTAGTACAGTACTATATATCTAGTTATTGTATATAACGTGATCATACTAGTAGTAGTAGTAGTAGTAGTTAGTACAGTACTATATATCTAGTTATTGTATATAACATGATCATACTAGTAGTAGTAGTAGTAGTACAGTACTATATATCTAGTTTTGTATATAACATGATCATACTAGTAGTAGTAGGTAGTAGTACAGTACTATATATCTAGTTATTGTATATAACAGTGATCATACTAGTAGTAGTAGTAAGTAGTAAGTAGTACAGTACTATATATCTAGTTATTGTATATAACAGTGATCATACTAGTAGTAGTAGTAGTAGTAGTACAGTACTATATATCTAGTTATTGTATATAACTTGATCATACTAGTAGTAGTAGTTAGTAGTAGTACAGTACTATATATCTAGTTATTGTATATAACATGATCATACTAGTAGTAGTAGTATAGTAGTAGTAGTACAGTACTATATATCTAGTTATTGTATATAACATGATCATACTAGTAGTAGTTAGTAGTAGTAGTACAGTACTATATATCTAGTTATTGTATATAACGTGATCATACTAGTAGTAGTAGTAGTAGTAGTACAGTACTATATATCTAGTTATTGTATATAACATGATCATACTAGTAGTAGTAGTAGTAGTACAGTACTATATATCTAGTTATTGTATATAACATGATCATACTAGTAGTAGTAAGTAGTAGTACAGTACTATATATCTAGTTATTGTAGTATACATGATCATACTAGTAGTTAGTAGTAGTAGTACAGTACTATATAATATCTAGTTATTGTATATAACATGATCATACTAGTAGTAGTAGTAGTAGTACAGTACTATATATCTAGTTATTGTATATTAACATGATCATACTAGTAGTACGTGAGTAGTAGTAGTAGTACTAGTATCTAGTTATATATATGTTATTGTATATATACCTGCTCAAACGTAGAGTAGTGTAGTAGTAGTAGAAGTAGTAGTACAAGTACTATCATATCTAGTATGCCCCCCCCCCCTCCCCCCCCTATTGTCATCATAATAACAAGAATCATACTAGTAAGTAGTATGTAGT
>CM060956.1:164325623-164515623 GCA_030765055.1 Mantis religiosa
ATGATCATACTAGTAGTAGTAGTAGTAGTAGTACAGTACTATATATCTAGTTATTGTATATAACATGATCATACTAGTAGTAGTAGTAGTAGTAGTACAGTACTATATATCTAGTTATTGTATATAACATGATCATACTAGTAGTAGTAGTAGTAGTAGTACAGTACTATATATCTAGTTATTGTATATAACATGATCATACTAGTAGTAGTAGTAGTTAGTAGTAGTACAGTACTATATATCTAGTTATTGTATATAACGTGATCATACTAGTAGTAGTAGTAGTAGTAGTACAGTACTATATATCTAGTTATTGTATATAACATGATCATACTAGTAGTAGTAGTAGTTAGTACAGTACTATATATCTAGTTATTGTATATAACATGATCATACTAGTAGTAGTAGTAGTAGTACAGTACTATATATCTAGTTTATTGTATATAACGTGATCATACTAGTAGTAGTAGTAGTAGTAGTACAGTACTATATATCTAGTTATTGTATATAACATGATCATACTTAGTAGTAGTAGTAGTAGTAGTAGTACAGTACTATATATCTAGTTATTGTATATAACATGATCATACTAGTAGTAGTAGTAGTAGTAGTACAGTACTATATATCTAGTTATTGTATATAACATGATCATACTAGTAGTAGTTGTAGTAGTACAGTACTATATATCTAGTTATTGTATATAACATGATCATACTAGTAGTAGTAGTAGTAGTAGTACAGTACTATATATCTAGTTATTGTATATAACGTGATCATACTAGTAGTAGTAGTAGTAGTAGTAGTACAGTACTATATATCTAGTTATTGTATATAACATGATCATACTAGTAGTAGTAGTAGTAGTAGTACAGTACTATATATCTAGTTATTGTATATAACGTGATCATACTAGTAGTAGTAGTAGTAGTAGTAGTAGTACAGTACTATATATCTAGTTATTGTATATAACATGATCATACTAGTAGTAGTAGTAGTAGTAGTAGTACAGTACTATATATCTAGTTATTGTATATAACATGATCATACTAGTAGTAGTAGTAGTAGTAGTAGTACAGTACTATATATCTAGTTATTGTATATAACATGATCATACTAGTAGTAGTAGTAGTAGTACAGTACTATATATCTAGTTATTGTATATAACGTGATCATACTAGTAGTAGTAGTAGTAGTAGTAGTAGTACAGTACTATATATCTAGTTATTGTATATAACATGATCATACTAGTAGTAGTAGTAGTAGTAGTAGTACAGTACTATATATCTAGTAGTTTGTATATAACATGATCATACTAGTAGTAGTAGTAGTAGTAGTAGTACAGTACTATATATCTAGTTATTGTATATAACATGATCATACTAGTAGTAGTAGTAGTAGTACAGTACTATATATCTAGTTATTGTATATAACGTGATCATACTAGTAGTAGTAGTAGTAGTAGTAGTACAGTACTATATATCTAGTTATTGTATATAACATGATCATACTAGTAGTAGTAGTAGTAGTAGTAGTACAGTACTATATATCTAGTTATTGTATATAACATGATCATACTAGTAGTAGTAGTTAGTAGTACAGTACTATATATCTAGTTATTGTATATAACGTGATCATACTAGTAGTAGTAGTAGTAGTAGTACAGTACTATATATCTAGTTATTGTATATAACGTGATCATACTAGTAGTAGTAGTAGTAGTAGTAGTACAGTACTATATATCTAGTTATTGTATATAACATGATCATACTAGTAGTAGTAGTAGTACAGTACTATATATCTAGTTATTGTATATAACATGATCATACTAGTAGTAGTAGTAGTTACAGTACTATATATCTAGTTATTGTATATAACATGATCATACTAGTAGTAGTAGTAGTACAGTACTATATATCTAGTTATTGTATATAACGTGATCATACTAGTAGTAGTAGTAGTAGTAGTACAGTACTATATATCTAGTTATTGTATATAACATGATCATACTAGTAGTAGTAGTAGTAGTAGTAGTACAGTACTATATATCTAGTTATTGTATATAACAGTGATCATACTAGTAGTAGTAGTAGTAGTAGTAGTAGTACAGTACTATATATCTAGTTATTGTATATAACATGATCATACTAGTAGTAGTAGTAGTAGTAGTAGTACAGTACTATATATCTAGTTATTGTATATAACATGATCATACTAGTAGTAGTAGTAGTAGTAGTACAGTACTATATATCTAGTTATTGTATATAACATGATCATACTAGTAGTAGTAGTAGTAGTAGTAGTACAGTACTATATATCTAGTTATTGTATATAACATGATCATACTAGTAGTAGTAGTAGTAGTAGTAGTACAGTACTATATATCTAGTTATTGTATATAACATGATCATACTAGTAGTAGTAGTAGTACAGTACTATATATCTAGTTATTGTATATAACGTGATCATACTAGTAGTAGTAGTAGTAGTAGTACAGTACTATATATCTAGTTATTGTATATAACATGATCATACTAGTAGTAGTAGTAGTAGTAGTACAGTACTATATATCTAGTTATTGTATATAACATGATCATACTAGTAGTAGTAGTAGTAGTACAGTACTATATATCTAGTTATTGTATATAACGTGATCATACTAGTAGTAGTAGTAGTAGTAGTACAGTACTATATATCTAGTTATTGTATATAACGTGATCATACTAGTAGTAGTAGTAGTAGTAGTACAGTACTATATATCTAGTTATTGTATATAACATGATCATACTAGTAGTAGTAGTAGTAGTACAGTACTATATATCTAGTTATTGTATATAACATGATCATACTAGTAGTAGTAGTAGTACAGTACTATATATCTAGTTATTGTATATAACATGATCATACTAGTAGTAGTAGTAGTACAGTACTATATATCTAGTTATTGTATATAACATGATCATACTAGTAGTAGTAGTAGTAGTACAGTACTATATATCTAGTTATTGTATATAACATGATCATACTAGTAGTAGTAGTAGTAGTAGTAGTACAGTACTATATATCTAGTTATTGTATATAACGTGATCATACTAGTAGTAGTAGTAGTAGTAGTAGTAGTACAGTACTATATATCTAGTTATTGTATATAACATGATCATACTAGTAGTAGTAGTAGTAGTAGTAGTACAGTACTATATATCTAGTTATTGTATATAACATGATCATACTAGTAGTAGTAGTAGTAGTAGTACAGTACTATATATCTAGTTATTGTATATAACATGATCATACTAGTAGTAGTAGTAGTAGTAGTAGTACAGTACTATATATCTAGTTATTGTATATAACGTGATCATACTAGTAGTAGTAGTAGTAGTAGTAGTACAGTACTATATATCTAGTTATTGTATATAACATGATCATACTAGTAGTAGTAGTAGTAGTAGTACAGTACTATATATCTAGTTATTGTATATAACATGATCATACTAGTAGTAGTAGTAGTAGTAGTAGTACAGTACTATATATCTAGTTATTGTATATAACATGATCATACTAGTAGTAGTAGTAGTAGTAGTAGTACAGTACTATATATCTAGTTATTGTATATAACATGATCATACTAGTAGTAGTAGTAGTAGTAGTAGTACAGTACTATATATCTAGTTATTGTATATAACATGATCATACTAGTAGTAGTAGTAGTAGTAGTAGTACAGTACTATATATCTAGTTATTGTATATAACATGATCATACTAGTAGTAGTAGTAGTAGTAGTAGTACAGTACTATATATCTAGTTATTGTATATAACATGATCATACTAGTAGTAGTAGTAGTAGTAGTAGTACAGTACTATATATCTAGTTATTGTATATAACATGATCATACTAGTAGTAGTAGTAGTAGTAGTAGTACAGTACTATATATCTAGTTATTGTATATAACATGATCATACTAGTAGTAGTAGTAGTAGTAGTAGTACAGTACTATATATCTAGTTATTGTATATAACATGATCATACTAGTAGTAGTAGTAGTAGTAGTAGTACAGTACTATATATCTAGTTATTGTATATAACATGATCATACTAGTAGTAGTAGTAGTAGTAGTAGTACAGTACTATATATCTAGTTATTGTATATAACATGATCATACTAGTAGTAGTAGTAGTAGTAGTAGTACAGTACTATATATCTAGTTATTGTATATAACATGATCATACTAGTAGTAGTAGTAGTAGTAGTACAGTACTATATATCTAGTTATTGTATATAACATGATCATACTAGTAGTAGTAGTAGTAGTAGTACAGTACTATATATCTAGTTATTGTATATAACATGATCATACTAGTAGTAGTAGTAGTAGTAGTACAGTACTATATATCTAGTTATTGTATATAACATGATCATACTAGTAGTAGTAGTAGTAGTAGTACAGTACTATATATCTAGTTATTGTATATAACATGATCATACTAGTAGTAGTAGTAGTAGTAGTAGTACAGTACTATATATCTAGTTATTGTATATAACGTGATCATACTAGTAGTAGTAGTAGTAGTAGTACAGTACTATATATCTAGTTATTGTATATAACATGATCATACTAGTAGTAGTAGTAGTAGTACAGTACTATATATCTAGTTATTGTATATAACATGATCATACTAGTAGTAGTAGTAGTAGTACAGTACTATATATCTAGTTATTGTATATAACGTGATCATACTAGTAGTAGTAGTAGTAGTACAGTACTATATATCTAGTTATTGTATATAACATGATCATACTAGTAGTAGTAGTAGTAGTAGTAGTAACAGTACTATATATCTAGTTATTGTATATAACATGATCATACTAGTAGTAGTAGTAGTAGTAGTAGTACAGTACTATATATCTAGTTATTGTATATAACATGATCATACTAGTAGTAGTTGTAGTAGTACAGTACTATATATCTAGTTATTGTATATAACATGATCATACTAGTAGTAGTAGTAGTAGTAGTACAGTACTATATATCTAGTTATTGTATATAACGTGATCATACTAGTAGTAGTAGTAGTAGTAGTAGTACAGTACTATATATCTAGTTATTGTATATAACATGATCATACTAGTAGTAGTAGTAGTAGTAGTACAGTACTATATATCTAGTTATTGTATATAACGTGATCATACTAGTAGTAGTAGTAGTAGTAGTAGTAGTACAGTACTATATATCTAGTTATTGTATATAACATGATCATACTAGTAGTAGTAGTAGTAGTAGTAGTACAGTACTATATATCTAGTTATTGTATATAACATGATCATACTAGTAGTAGTAGTAGTAGTAGTAGTACAGTACTATATATCTAGTTATTGTATATAACATGATCATACTAGTAGTAGTAGTAGTAGTACAGTACTATATATCTAGTTATTGTATATAACGTGATCATACTAGTAGTAGTAGTAGTTAGTAGTAGTAGTAGTACAGTACTATATATCTAGTTATTGTATATAACATGATCATACTAGTAGTAGTAGTAGTAGTAGTAGTACAGTACTATATATCTAGTTATTGTATATAACATGATCATACTAGTAGTAGTAGTAGTAGTAGTAGTACAGTACTATATATCTAGTTATTGTATATAACATGATCATACTAGTAGTAGTAGTAGTAGTACAGTACTATATATCTAGTTATTGTATATAACGTGATCATACTAGTAGTAGTAGTAGTAGTAGTAGTACAGTACTATATATCTAGTTATTGTATATAACATGATCATACTAGTAGTAGTAGTAGTAGTAGTAGTACAGTACTATATATCTAGTTATTGTATATAACATGATCATACTAGTAGTAGTAGTAGTAGTACAGTACTATATATCTAGTTATTGTATATAACGTGATCATACTAGTAGTAGTAGTAGTAGTAGTACAGTACTATATATCTAGTTATTGTATATAACGTGATCATACTAGTAGTAGTAGTAGTAGTAGTAGTACAGTACTATATATCTAGTTATTGTATATAACATGATCATACTAGTAGTAGTAGTAGTACAGTACTATATATCTAGTTATTGTATATAACATGATCATACTAGTAGTAGTAGTAGTACAGTACTATATATCTAGTTATTGTATATAACATGATCATACTAGTAGTAGTAGTAGTACAGTACTATATATCTAGTTATTGTATATAACATGATCATACTAGTAGTAGTAGTAGTAGTAGTACAGTACTATATATCTAGTTATTGTATATAACATGATCATACTAGTAGTAGTAGTAGTAGTAGTAGTACAGTACTATATATCTAGTTATTGTATATAACGTGATCATACTAGTAGTAGTAGTAGTAGTAGTAGTAGTACAGTACTATATATCTAGTTATTGTATATAACATGATCATACTAGTAGTAGTAGTAGTAGTAGTAGTACAGTACTATATATCTAGTTATT
The DNA here is from genome assembly GCA_030765055.1 of Mantis religiosa. Taxonomy (NCBI): domain Eukaryota; kingdom Metazoa; phylum Arthropoda; class Insecta; order Mantodea; family Mantidae; genus Mantis; species Mantis religiosa. Next base: position 164,332,094 of record CM060956.1, read on the forward strand.
GTATATAACATGATCATACTAGTAGTAGTAGTAGTAGTAGTACAGTACTATATATCTAGTTATTGTATATAACATGATCATACTAGTAGTAGTAGTAGTAGTAGTAGTACAGTACTATATATCTAGTTATTGTATATAACATGATCATACTAGTAGTAGTAGTAGTAGTAGTAGTAGTACAGTACTATATATCTAGTTATTGTATATAACATGATCATACTAGTAGTAGTAGTAGTACAGTACTATATATCTAGTTATTGTATATAACGTGATCATACTAGTAGTAGTAGTAGTAGTAGTACAGTACTATATATCTAGTTATTGTATATAACATGATCATACTAGTAGTAGTAGTAGTAGTAGTAGTACAGTACTATATATCTAGTTATTGTATATAACATGATCATACTAGTAGTAGTAGTAGTAGTACAGTACTATATATCTAGTTATTGTATATAACGTGATCATACTAGTAGTAGTAGTAGTAGTAGTACAGTACTATATATCTAGTTATTGTATATAACGTGATCATACTAGTAGTAGTAGTAGTAGTAGTAGTACAGTACTATATATCTAGTTATTGTATATAACATGATCATACTAGTAGTAGTAGTAGTACAGTACTATATATCTAGTTATTGTATATAACATGATCATACTAGTAGTAGTAGTAGTACAGTACTATATATCTAGTTATTGTATATAACATGATCATACTAGTAGTAGTAGTAGTACAGTACTATATATCTAGTTATTGTATATAACATGATCATACTAGTAGTAGTAGTAGTAGTAGTACAGTACTATATATCTAGTTATTGTATATAACATGATCATACTAGTAGTAGTAGTAGTAGTAGTAGTACAGTACTATATATCTAGTTATTGTATATAACGTGATCATACTAGTAGTAGTAGTAGTAGTAGTAGTAGTACAGTACTATATATCTAGTTATTGTATATAACATGATCATACTAGTAGTAGTAGTAGTAGTAGTAGTACAGTACTATATATCTAGTTATTGTATATAACATGATCATACTAGTAGTAGTAGTAGTAGTAGTACAGTACTATATATCTAGTTATTGTATATAACATGATCATACTAGTAGTAGTAGTAGTAGTAGTAGTACAGTACTATATATCTAGTTATTGTATATAACATGATCATACTAGTAGTAGTAGTAGTAGTAGTAGTACAGTACTATATATCTAGTTATTGTATATAACATGATCATACTAGTAGTAGTAGTAGTAGTAGTACAGTACTATATATCTAGTTATTGTATATAACGTGATCATACTAGTAGTAGTAGTAGTAGTAGTAGTAGTAGTAGTAGTACAGTACTATATATCTAGTTATTGTATATAACATGATCATACTAGTAGTAGTAGTAGTAGTAGTACAGTACTATATATCTAGTTATTGTATATAACATGATCATACTAGTAGTAGTAGTAGTAGTAGTAGTACAGTACTATATATCTAGTTATTGTATATAACGTGATCATACTAGTAGTAGTAGTAGTAGTAGTAGTAGTACAGTACTATATATCTAGTTATTGTATATAACATGATCATACTAGTAGTAGTAGTAGTAGTAGTAGTACAGTACTATATATCTAGTTATTGTATATAACATGATCATACTAGTAGTAGTAGTAGTAGTAGTACAGTACTATATATCTAGTTATTGTATATAACGTGATCATACTAGTAGTAGTAGTAGTAGTAGTAGTAGTACAGTACTATATATCTAGTTATTGTATATAACATGATCATACTAGTAGTAGTAGTAGTAGTACAGTACTATATATCTAGTTATTGTATATAACATGATCATACTAGTAGTAGTAGTAGTAGTAGTAGTAGTACAGTACTATATATCTAGTTATTGTATATAACATGATCATACTAGTAGTAGTAGTAGTAGTAGTAGTACAGTACTATATATCTAGTTATTGTATATAACATGATCATACTAGTAGTAGTAGTAGTAGTAGTAGTACAGTACTATATATCTAGTTATTGTATATAACGTGATCATACTAGTAGTAGTAGTAGTAGTAGTAGTACAGTACTATATATCTAGTTATTGTATATAACATGATCATACTAGTAGTAGTAGTAGTAGTAGTAGTACAGTACTATATATCTAGTTATTGTATATAACATGATCATACTAGTAGTAGTAGTAGTAGTAGTACAGTACTATATATCTAGTTATTGTATATAACATGATCATACTAGTAGTAGTAGTAGTAGTAGTACAGTACTATATATCTAGTTATTGTATATAACGTGATCATACTAGTAGTAGTAGTAGTAGTAGTACAGTACTATATATCTAGTTATTGTATATAACGTGATCATACTAGTAGTAGTAGTAGTAGTAGTAGTACAGTACTATATATCTAGTTATTGTATATAACGTGATCATACTAGTAGTAGTAGTAGTAGTAGTACAGTACTATATATCTAGTTATTGTATATAACGTGATCATACTAGTAGTAGTAGTAGTAGTAGTAGTAGTAGTACAGTACTATATATCTAGTTATTGTATATAACATGATCATACTAGTAGTAGTAGTAGTAGTAGTAGTAGTAGTAGTAGTAGTAGTACAGTACTATATATCTAGTTATTGTATATAACGTGATCATACTAGTAGTAGTAGTAGTAGTAGTAGTACTATATATCTAGTTATTGTATATAACGTGATCATACTAGTAGTAGTAGTAGTAGTACAGTACTAAATATCTACATCGCGCAAGTAGGCTGTCGGGAAGGAACGCATCCGGATGCTCATCGATATATCGAAGGAGAGGTTGGCCTAGCAGACGACACTGCCGATGACGAAGGTAAAGTTTGGTGATGTAAGGCTATTTTGTCGCCGAGAGGTGTGTTGGCAATAAAAGAGCGTAGTGCGCATGCGCCGGGCGATAGTTTCTACGAAGTAAAAACACCAATCATGGTGTGGGGCAAAATATATATATATCAGTGATGTCAAAATATGATATGAGAAATTAGATAAATAAATCCAAAAATGTTATAATTACAGGAGATCTAAATATAAATTTTTTGGGACAGAATAAAGAAAAAAGAGATATCCAGGTTTTGTTAGAGAGCTATGGGCTACAGGCTCTCGTAAACATTCCAACAAGAGTAGTAAATGGGACCAACAGTGCCATTGATCAAATAATATTAAATTCACAATTTTGGAAATACAAAGTAGAGGTTTTTTATACAGCCCTATCGGATCATTATGGTCAATTATTGCATTTATTAAACAAAAATATATATGATGTAAGAAAGCATCAATCAAAAGAAATTTGAAATATGTAAAAGTGATAAACAAGGAAACAATAAATTACCTTAATTATTGCTTATCTAAAGAAACATAGGATGCAGTATATCAAGAGAACTGTATAAATAAAGCTAGTATCCAATTTTTAAACATTTTTAAATATCATGCAGATGTTGCCTTAATCAAAAAAAAAAAGGTAAAGGTTAATAAAACAATTAGAAACCAGTGGGTCACCAAAGGTATCCATAAATCAAGCATGAGATTAAATTTCCTGTGTAGATATGCAAACAATAATAAAGTTTCAGCAGTATTTCTTGATTATTTACATACTTATAAGAGAACCTATAACAAAGTAATTAGGGCCGCTAAGAAAATGTTTAATAATAAAAAGATTTTGGAATCAGTGAACAAATCAAAGTCAATTTAGGATATAGTTAAAACCGAACAAGAATCCACTCATAAAATAATAACTGACATATGCTTCACAAACGAAAATAAACTAATAACAGATCCTGAAGAAGCAGCTGAGTGCTTCAATACGTTTTTCATTGAAATTGCAAATGTTATCCAAAAGCAAATATGTAATAATATCCTTTCACTGCTCCCTATCCAAGTAAAAAAGTTAACTCCAGTATGCATCTAGCACCAACAGAAGAAATAGCCTCTGTTATAGCAGCACTAAAAGATAAAAAATCCATTGACTCAGATGGGTTCTCAAATCATTTGCTGAAACAGTGTCATCATCTTATTCTAAAACCATTATGTTACTTAGTGAATTTATCATTTAGTTCAGGAATTTTCCCAGATGTTTTTAAAATCTCAAAAGTTAAGCCACTATTCAAAAAAGGTTCGACAGAAATAATGAACAACTATAGACCAATATCTATCTTATCTGTATTTTCAAAAGTGATAGAAAAAATTATGCATAAACGACTAGTTTCCTTTTGCGAAAAGTATAATATCTTAACACAATGTCAGCATGGCTTTCGGAAAGGGAGTTGCACTACCTCGGCATTGACCAAATTCTTAGAGAATGTGTATAGGGCACTAGATAGGAAAGAGTGTCCAGTGGGTATTTTCCTTGATCTCACAAAGGCATTTGATCTTGTAGACCATAGCATTCTACTGGATAAGTTGCATGCAGTTGCTATTAGAGGAATATGTTACGAATGGTTCAGATCATATCTGGAACGTAGACGTCAATTTGTACAGCTAGACTATGTAGATAAAAGCTTAGGTGTAGTTCAAAGTAAAACATCTTCAGAGAAAATAGTACAGCAAGTTGTGCCCCAGGGTTCAATATTGGGCCCATTTTTATTTCTCTTATATATTAATGATTTAGGTCTAGGTTTAAATAAAACGGGCGAGAACATCAATTTGACACTCTTTGCCGATGATACCAGCATATTAATGACTGGGAAAACCTCGAATGAGGTATTAAGCTATAATAATACTTTTAATACAAAAATTGTCAATTGGTTTTTAAAAAATAAGCTAAAAATAAATGAAGAAAAATCAGTAGCTATAGGCTTTCACCACAAACTAAATAACACTGCTCAATTCCCAAGTATATATTTAGGGAATAAATCACTACTCTATGAATCAAATACCAAATTTCTAGGAATATGGTTAGATGAACATTTAAAATGGGAAAAACAAATTCAGCAACTAGAATTGAAACTAAGCAGAATTACATTCGCTATTAAATCAATGAGGGAGTCTGTAAACACAAATGTGTTGAGAATTCTTTATTTTGCTTATTTTCATTCTGTAATGTCTTATGGTATACTTGCTGGGGAAATGCTAAAGATGTATCAAAAATATTTAGACTGCAGAAAAGGGCTATTCGTTATATAGTAAATATTCCTTTCACCACCAGCTGTAAACCATATTTTAAACTACTAAAAATACTTCCATTACCCTGTGTGTATATATATGAAGCTCTAGTTAGGACAAGAATTGTATTTGCTCAATTTGAAACAAATTTGCAGATACATACACATAATACAAGAAGTAAATCAAATCTACGCATTGTAAGCCACAATACAACTTTATTCACACATAGCTTCGAACATAAAGCAGTATTATTATATAACAAACTACCCGATGGCATTAAAAGTATAACATCGGAAAAAAGGTTTAAACTGTCTGTAAAATCATTTTTAAGAGAAGGTTGCTATTATTCAGTGGAAGAATACTTAAAACATGATCAACATATCAATGCTTCCTAAAATGATGTTTGTGAATAAATACCTGTGCAACTTCGGAGGTGATACTTGTAATATTCAGAAAAGCTGTAAAAATTATCCTACTAAAAGTAATGTCACAGACAACAGATGAGTTTCTAAGAAGTAAAATTAAATAATAAAGTAAATATTGATTTTTTTTTTTTGGTAAAAATTGTCTCTTACAGCCTACTTCTTAAAAATGTAATACATTAAACTATTATGTGACCTAAGTTGCATTATTCTTAATTACTATTTGTATTATTATTCTGTTAATTACTACTGCATTACTTTAATCACTATTGTATTATTTAACTACTATTGTATTATTTAATTACTATTGTATTATTCATAATTGTATTACTCATAAGAAATGTATTATTCTTATGGGTACAAATTTGACGAAGCCATGAATATTGTATATTCCTAAGGTGAATAAAATTATCTATCTATTGACTATGTGAAACTCAAGCATGATGATACATGTAGTTCACCTCCGACATGTCTCAACTACAGAGCGATACAGGATGTTGTTTCTGTCAAGTATATATTCCTTGTAAAGTGCATCTTTTCCGGGATATTTTCAACTGTCCAATACGTAATGTTTGGCGGATGAGAAGCGACCAGGTTGGGCTGGAGACTAATGACCTCGAAGGAGGAACACACTTGTTTAGTGCGTGTGCGTGAAAGTGGAAGTAGGTACAGCCCGACCGCTCCATAGACACGCAGTCTGCTCTAAAAATACTCACAGGTAGAAGTGATTGCTTTTTGTTTTTGTCCTTCATGTTGGATGTGCAAGTAATAGACGCTTTTCTTTGTTTCAGGTAAGCAGTGTTCACTGACACCATATTCAGTAAGTAGTATCTTTAGTTTATACAGGATGTTCATGGACTACACGTTGACACAGTTAGTTGTGTTAAACCTAATTGGTATCAGATGCTGATAAGTTGGTATTTAAACAAGGTGGCTGAGTACAGAAGTAGTAGCTCAAGATCTCTCAAATCTGCAACTGAACAGGGTCATGACAATTCCGTCTATAATCTCTGGTGGCCCAACCCGTATCATCGAAAACTGGTCACTGGTTCGCTTCCTGTCTTGTAATTATTTTTTAACACGTAAATTGTAATAGGCAGAAATTGCTGATTCGTAACTAACTGACCAATAAAAGTATGTGAAATTATACGACACCCACACACAAGGAGTACGACAGTCGTTCTATCGCCGCTGTCAACTTTGCATTGAAAACGCAGGTCGCCATTTCGAGCAGTTCCTATAAACCTGACGTGAAAAGTTGCATTTACTTTTCTTTTATGTAAGTTCGTTCACCCTTTTAACCGCATCCCATTTAGAGTACAGCATGTGAAAGTATTAAGAAGGATTTAACCTTTGTTAGAAATAGCTGTAATTAATTGCACTGACAAGGTGAAATTACTCCTCAGAATACATACATTTATACAAGAATTAAAAGCTTAGACAAAATAGAAAAATACAATTTAAAAGGTTAAGGAGAATCGAACTGGTTTACCTTCCACTTGAAAGCTAATGTCATAACGACTGAGCCAGAAGGAATATGGCGACACGTCTCCTCATTTTCATGTGTTGTGCGCTCAAGTGGTATCATCATTAGCAGTGGCGTACTGGCACGTTAAACACTTATAGCCGTAACCTTCACATCTAAAGCAACAGGTCATAGGTCTACTATCTCAAATTACTTGTTTCAGATATTTACACTTTCTCTGGAAATATTTCGGGTAGTTCATTAACACCCTGTATAGTAATGAAATACAACAATTTTTTTCTGCATTATGTTAATTCTGTCAAACCTTTGGACTTTGTTTTGCCTTCAGTTCATATTGGAAGTTTGTACATTTCAAATGAAACTATGCATTTTGTATACGATATAATGTATAGATACATAGTACTCTGTACTATGACCTACGACGCCGCCGCCGGTTCTGCGCCACCTGCAGTGGCTACGGCCACTTCACGGGGCAGGTGCAGTGCCCCTACTTTCCCCGAAATTTCGGTAGCATGGGCCACGCTGTAACACACTCGAACGTCTCAACTGACAACACTACAGCCGACACAACTTCAGGACAGGAGCTCATTCTGACGTTTCCAGCTGAAGATAACCGCCTCAATGACCGTCTGGACTCAATTGAGAAGCAGCTCACTGCTGCAGCAGTCAGTATGGACTTCAACCCTTTGCGTGAGGGCCTCCAGGATCTTCACTCCGAGGTGCTGAACCTGGGCTCTCGCCTTGGGAATTTGGAGCAAGGCACCACTACAAGCTTCAACTCAGTGTACACAGCACTGAACACTCAACACCAGTCAACTGTGGATCAGATCGTCAAACACACACAAGACCAAATAAATACCGCAACTCAGCAGATCAAAGCACTTCAGGATCAGCTGGCACAAATCACCAAGACCGCAACCGTTCAACAGAAGATTCTCAAAAAACTGGAAGAAAACTACAACAGCCTTACCACTCAGAACAACATGCCACAAACCCTAGAGAAACTCTATAGAAAACAATACGATATTCAGGTAGCACTCGCAAACTCCTCTTTCGACACTGAGTCACTATCACAGGACTTCAACAGACTACAAGACTCCTTTGATTCTCTACACAACAACATGAACTTCCAGATAGACACAGCGCCAGACACTTCTCACAGACACAGACGCCGTCAGGTGTCGCAAGCCCGCCAAAACACCAATGGTGCACTCTAAATATGCTCTAATAAATAAACTTAACTCCATTCTTTCCACTCCTATCGCTCCTTTCATTCTTCACCTTGACCCTCTTTGCTATGCTCGGGGCCTAGTGTCATGGCCATTGCGAGATAAAACCACGATTCCTGCGCCCTTCCTTGCGCGCAGGTTAGCATTTACCGACACTAACGGAGGTGCTACTGCGGAACTCCACTATCTCTTTTACTTCCCTTTTTATCTCTCTTACTTCCCTTCATATCTCTTTTACTTAAAAAAAAGTACTCTGTACTACTAGCATGTTGTTGTAATGGTATGTCCAATGAGGAGATACGGGAAAACTTGGTGGAACAACGTATGACCAATATATATTGACTACACCGCAAAGAAGGAGGTCAACTAGTGCCCACTCGTACCCTGTTTATTACCTTTGATCGGGTAGATCTACAGCAAAGTATTAAGATACGCTATGAAGGCATTGAAGTGAGGCAGTGTATACCCATTCTACTGAAGTGTTACAAATGCCAACGCTCCGACAACAAGAGTGATTGCTACATGTATTGAGTGTGTGAAAATCAAGTGTGTTGATGCATGTACTTCAACTCCGACATGTGTCAACTGCAGAGCTAATCATTGTCCGAACTCCAGAGAATGTGCCCTGTTTATTACCTTTGATCGGGTAGATCTTCCGCGAGGGATTAAGACAGGGTATGAAGGTATTGAGGTGAGGCAGTATATACCCAGTCTACTGAGGTGTTACAAACGCCAACGCTCCGACAACACGAGTGATTGTTGTAGTGGAGTTGCTACTTTATTGAGTGTGTGAAAATCAAGCATGATGATACATGTACTTCACCTACGACATGTGTCAACTGCAGAGCTAATCATTGTCCGAACTCCAGAGAATGTGGCGTGTTTATTACCTTTGATCGGGTAGATCTTCCGCAAGGGATTAAGACAGGGTATGAAGGTATTGAGGTGAGGCAGTATATACCCAGTCTACTGAGGTGTTACAAACGCCAACGCTCTGACAACACGAGTGATTGTTGTAGCGGAGTTGCTACGTGTATTGAGTGTGTGAAAATCAAGCATGATGATACATGTACTTCACCTACGACATGTGTCAACTGCAGAGCTAATCATTGTCCGAACTCCAGAGAATGTACCCGTTTTATGGAAGAAAACGCGTTCTAAGGGATCCGAGTAAGAGAGAAGGTGCCCTTCTTGGAAGCCCAGAAGCTTACGCATTCGTTAACCTTTTGTCCCTACGGCCGTTACTTATAGTGCAGTTGCAGCCAAACCGGTACTTAGATGTGAAATTGCAACACAAACTAGCAACAAAAAGGGTTTAGTCTTTGCGGAAGGAACAATTGCAACAAAATCACAGCCAAAGCAACAGATACGCGCACGATCAACAGTGAGCAGCACTACTAAGTCAACTCTTATGAATAACGTTTCAGCGAAATCACCGCCGAGACCATCTACTTAAAGAACTACATGTGAACCACTTACATATAACAACTTACATCGCCAAAGAAATTCAAGACCACATATGAAAGAACTGACTGCCTTAGGGAAAATAAAAGAACTAGTGTCCAGAATATAAACCAGCGTAAAATTCCACGACTTTCTGCTCCGAGAACATATTCTGAGGAATCATCTGTGGAGTACTCAGATCGGCGACTATCATCTTCGTCGATCGCAGTTTTTGATCGGTTCGAGACACTCTAGCTGAAATGCTCAGTCGGAAAGCAGTCTTCCTCCACAGTCGATATACGGCGGGAACATGCTGTCACAATGACAGTGCAAAAATGCAGGATAAACTTGCTGAAGATGTTAGCCCAACCCTCTAAAGAAGGGGCAAACTGATTCTACCACCGCTGAGAATGTACTTTACTTTTTCATGGTATATTGTCGCGTACCCGATCGCGATCAGGCGGTTTGCGCACACAAAGAAACTGATAGGCGGACAGTGTGGAAATAAAGAGCCTGCAAAAAGCAGATATACAGCGGCAGATAAAGGACTTGCCGGCCCAGATTAAGTTACGCTTATGGTACATTCTGGTGTCGTCTTTACTGTTTCGATTTCTTTTTTGTTCCGAAAGTATTTAGAATTATTAATGAGATATTTAAGAGATTGTGACACGCCAGCGGATACTTGTAAAACAGTCGCGGGAGAGGTAAGCGGAGAACAGCAGAGAGTTGTGAGTAAACAGTAAACAGCTGTGTAACGAGAGTTGTTTGTTATTGTCATCGACCTTGGTAGATTGTCATGTTGTTACGTGAGAATTGTACAATGTATGTCGACGGAAATAAAGAACATTTAGAATTTCGGCAAATTGGACTTTAATTCTACGAAAGCACAATAATGAAAACTATTTTTATGCGTTTTATTGTTATTTATAGTTGTTCATTATGTTTTCCTTACTGTGCATATGTATTTTATATTTCAGTTTATTTTGATTTTTGTGATTTACAGTTAAATTTATCTCTGGCTATTGACATGATTTAGTTTTTGAAAGGGTGCTGGTGACCAAGTAGTTGAGCGGCCTTATATACCTATCATCATCATCATCATCATCATCTTCATCATCATCATCATCATCATCATCTTCATCTTCATCATCGTCATCATCATCATCATCATCTTCATCATCATCATCTTCATCATCTTCATCATCATCATCATCACCATCATCATCTTCATCATCATCATCATCTTCATCATCATCTTCATCATCATCTTCATCATCATCATCATCATCATCATCTTCATCATCATCATCTTCATCATCTTCATCATCTTCATCATCATCACCATCATCATCTTCATCATCATCATCATCTTCATCATCATCTTCATCATCATCTTCATCATCATCATCTTCATCATCATCTTCATCATCATCATCTTCATCATCATCATCATCATCATCATCACCATCTTCATCATCATCTTCATCATCATCTTCATCATCATCATCTTCTTCTTCATCGTCATCATCATCATCTTCATTATCATCTTCATCATCATCTTCATCATCATCATCTTCATCATCATCATCATCTTCATAATCATCATCTTCATCATCTTCATCATCATCATCTTCATCATCATCATCTTCATCATCTTCTTCATCATCATAATCATCATCATCATCTGCATCATCATCTTCATCATCATCATTATCATCATCATTATCGGTAGAGGTACATCAGGTAACTGCTGGTATAAGGATATTCCAAGAAGACCTTCTTTGTTGCTGATATCAGTGTATTTATTTGCTTACCTCTAACTGTTTCTGTCACTCGTAATCCATGAACTGTACACCTAACTTGTACAAATTTCTTCGCTTTCAGCATCTGTGTACGACAGTATTACCTTCTCTGCTGTTCCTCCATCTAGCTATAGTATCTCAGGTCTATCATTTCTAAATCTAGTGATTGTTGAACTATTTGTTGCCTCTAAAGGTTTACAATTAATTAAATAAGGTTTTGATGTAGCTTCAGAGTCCAACTGGCAATGAAACGGCGCAGAAATCCGTACAGGTGGTGTTTTCTAATTTGTCGACATAACAAGAATCCAAGTAATTGTTCCTGACAGTTGCCTAGTAGAGAATGTTGCGGTAGTCCTCACAATTAGATGAGGTAGACTGCCCCTGTAACTGTGTAAGTAGTACGCGTTTCTTCGTAGTACCACGATTGCCTCGTACATGCTGTTCAGTTTGAGATTTCATTGTACACCCTGTAGTCTGGCAGTGGATTGTTTCCCAGAAAATTGTTGATTACTTTCATTTGTGGAGAGAATATTTTAAACACAGGCATTTTAATGAGATGCGTTAGAAACAGTTTTCAGTAAATGGAAATGTTGAAAGGGCAGACTGAAATGCTGTCGCATGATCAAGTTTACACACAGACATTTTTATGAAAATACTGGAGGTAACAGAAGAAATTTCGTTGGAAGTATGTGTCGTGTATCTGCAGAGAAAGTAACGAGGAATTTGTTTCTTTCCCTTTGTTCGGTACAGATGGTTTTCTGAGAATAATCAAGTTGGCAAAGTGCGGGAATTAACAGTTTCAAGGAAATCATTAGCAGGTTCGTGGTTGGATGTGGATTGTACTCCACCTTTATCGTCCTACGGGAAATATAACAGTCAATTCATAATTGTGTTTTAAGAGACCCTTTGTCTATCAACACTTAACCCCATGGAGGGCTAATGCCCTCAGGATGGAAGTAATGACCTTTGTATAACTGGTAAACTATACAAACAGCTGCTGCTTTAACTTATTGTACTTACAAGGGAATGCAGTAGACCTTAAGCGGTAGTCAAATGTTTTAGTCTTTATTCTCTTTGTATAGCCAAAATATTCAATGTAATAAATAACTTTCCATTTGAGGAAAGCATAAGTTTTGCAAAATTCAAACAAATGATATCAGGGAAATAGTTAACTCCACAAAATTGCATTTAAAATTGTGTGTTTTAACAAGATATACATTTGTTGTGTGGTGATATTTTGTCTATTTCTTACAGTTTACCAGTTATAAATAAGTCATTCTTTTGTCATGAAATTATGTCATACCATTGGTATTTTAATAAAAAATTGTTTTTGCGTATTTAAATTAAGGGAAACATTCATTTTCAGTGAAATTTCGATATTGTTAAGAATATAGTACTTGTTCCAGTTACGGAATGTAGCGGAGCGGATTAACCTTCCTTTCTTGCAGGTACAACATGTACCATGTCAGGGAATGCTAGTTGTCCGGATCGGGAGGCCTTCTGTCTGCCTCACTTTAACGGTCATGGACACTTCATCGTCCGATGAGAGTCTAGTTGTACGTAGATCTGAATGAAGTGCCAATAACGGAAACGATAAATAGAGAGTGAAATGGGTGTAGGCAGACCGACCGATTGAGGGGCGTCGCTCTCATAATGACGTAATGTGACTGTTAGGTGCGCCCAGACATGGCACTGCAACAAAGACCCAAAGTCCCGATGTGTAAACAAACCTACCACTTGATACAAATTGTCTAGTGTTATGACTTCCACACTTTTGCAGTAATTTTTTGCTCTTCTTTGTAGAAAGTTGGTTAAAATTCAATCAAATACAATTTCTACAAAAGGAAACACAAGTATGCAGTATACTTCAAAGATGATTTTATACTTAGAAGTTTTAATATTACATTTTAAAAGGAAACAAAAGCTTTATTTCTTGATGTGCAAGACAAATGTCGACCTAGCTTACCTTCATGACGCAAGTTGTGCAATTAGGAATATTTAAGGGACAGAAATGTTATTGAGGTTAAGATACGTAATATAACTTTGGATTAAGCATTAGATTTGTTAATACAAGTTGTACCTTGAAGTATATGTATTTAATTTTTATATTACATACACCCTATATTTTCTTTATTTTTGTTATTAATTTTATAAATTGTGTTAAATAAACAACAAAATGTACAGTTGATATTGTACAAACATTCCACCTCAAGCTGCTGCTATCTAGTGACGATGCCATCAACTAGAAACTAGCAAACAGCTAATATAAGGTCAAAATAACCAAACTGGAGATTTTTGTTTGTTTTGAATTTTCAATATCCTATCAATACGAGGTGAGTTCAATTACGTCTTTGCAGGACTGGCATCAGATAGGAACTTCTGTTTTTTTGTTTTGTTTTAGATACACGTGAACTCTTAGTGAACGCGTGACAGGGATGGCAGCACCGTACGGCACATAGAACACTGCTTTTGATATTTAAAATGGCAACGTTTTCATTGCAAGAACAGCGTATAATCATTCGTTTTCTCCATTTTCGTGATGTGACATCTATTGAGATTCATCACCCGTTAAGTGAGGTATGTGGTGATGGTAGCATGTATGTGTGTAATGTCAGTTCCTGGGGTGACAGTTCAATGAAGACAGCACATTGTGTGACAACAAACCAATACAGTTGAGTGAGGCATGTGGTGATGGTACCATGGATGTGTCTAATGTACGTTCCTGGGGTGACACTTCAATGAAGACAGAACATTGTGTGACAACAAACCAAGACAGTTAAGTGAGGCATGTAGTGATGGTACCATGGATGTGTCTAATGTACGTTCGTGGGTGTGACAGTTCAATGAAGACAGAACATTGTGTGACAACAAACCAAGACAGTTGAGTGAGGCATGTGGTGATGGTAGCATGTATGTGTGTAATGTCAGTTCCTGGGGTGACAGTTCAATGAAGACAGAACATTGTGTGACAACAAACCAAGACAGTTGAGTGAGGCATGTAGTGATGGTACCATGGATGTGTCTAATGTACGTTCCTGGGGTGACAGTTCAATGAAGACAGAACATCGTGTGACAACAAACCAAGACAGTTGAGTGAGGAATGTGGTGATGGTACCATGGATGTGTCTAATGTCAGTTCCTGGGGTGACAGTTCAATGAAGACAGAACATTGTGTGACAACAAACCAATACAGTTGAGTGAGGCATGTGGTGATGGTACCATGGATGTGTCTAATGTCAGTTCCTGGGGTGACAGTTCAATGAAGACAGAACATTGTGTAACAACAAACTAAGACAGTTAAGTGAAGCATGTAGTGATGGTACCATGGATGTGTCTAATGTCAGTTCCTGGGGTGACAGTTCAATGAAGACAGAACATTGTGTGACAACAAACCAATACAGTTGAGTGAGGCATGTGGTGATGGTACCATGGATGTGTCTAATGTGTGTTCCTGGGTGTGACAGTTCAATGAAGACAGAACATCGTGTAACAACAAACCAAGACAGTTGAGTGAGGCATGTGGTGATGGTACCATGGATGTGTCTAATGTGTGTTCCTGGGTGTGACAGTTCAATGAAGACAGAACATCGTGTAACAACAAACCAAGACAGTTGAGTGAGGCATGTATTGATGGTACCATGGATGTGTCTAATGTCAGTTCCTGGGGCAGTTCAATGAAGACAGAACATTGTGTGACAACAAACCAATACAGTTGAGTGAGGCATGTGGTGATGGTACCATGGATGTGTCTAATGTCAGTTCCTGGGGTGACAGTTCAATTAAGACAGAACATTGTGTGACAACAAACTAAGACAGTTAAGTGAGGCATGTAGTGATGGTACCACGGATGTGTCTAATGTCAGTTCCTGGGGTGACAGTTCAATGAAGACAGAACATTGTGTGACAACAAACCAATACAGTTGAGTGAGGCATGTCGTGATGGTACCATGGATGTGTCTAATGTGTGTTCCTGGGTGTGACAGTTCAATGAAGACAGAACATCGTGTAACAAAAAACCAAGACAGTTGAGTGAGGCATGTGGTGATGGTACCATGGATGTGTCTAATGTGTGTTCCTGGGTGTGACAGTTCAATGAAGACAGAACATTGTGTAACAACAAACCAAGACAGTTGAGTGAGGAATGTGGTGATGGTACCATGGATGTGTCTAATGTGTGTCCCTGGGTGTGACAGTTCAATGAAAACAGAACATCGTGTAACAACAAACCAAGACAGTTGAGTGAGGCATGTGGTGATGGTACCATGGATGTGTCTAATGTGTGTTCCTGGGTGTGACAGTTCAATGAAGACAGAACATCGTGTAACAACAAACCAAGACAGTTGAGTGAGGCATGTGGTGATGGTACCATGGATGTGTCTAATGTGTGTTCCTGGGTGTGACAGTTCAATGAAGATAGAACATTGTATGACAACAAACCAAGACAGTTGAGTGAGGCATGTGGTGATGGTACCATGGATGTGTCTAATGTGTGTTCCTGGGTGTGACAGTTCAATGAAGACAGAACATCGTGTAACAACAAACCAAGACAGTTGAGTGAGGCATGTAGTGATGGTACCATGGATGTGTCTAATGTCAGTTCCTGGGGTGACAGTTCAATGAAGACAGAACATTGTGTGACAACAAACCAATACAGTTGAGTGAGGCATGTCGTGATGGTACCATGGATGTGTCTAATGTGTGTTCCTGGGTGTGACAGTTCAATGAAGACAGAACATCGTGTAACAAAAAACCAAGACAGTTGAGTGAGGCATGTGGTGATGGTACCATGGATGTGTCTAATGTGTGTTCCTGGGTGTGACAGTTCAATGAAGACAGAACATCGTGTAACAACAAACCAAGACAGTTGAGTGAGGCATGTATTGATGGTACCATGGATGTGTCTAATGTCAGTTCCTGGGTCAGTTCAATGAAGACAGAACATTGTGTGACAACAAACCAATACAGTTGAGTGAGGCATGTGGTGATGGTACCATGGATGTGTCTAATGTGTTCCTGGGTGTGACAGTTCAATGAAGACAGAACATCGTGTAACAACAAACCAAGACAGTTGAGTGAGGCATGTGGTGATGGTACCATGGATGTGTCTAATGTGTGTTCCTGGGTGTGACAGTTCAATGAAGATAGATCAGCGTGTAACAACAAACCAAGACAGTTGAGTGAGGCATGTGGTGATGGTACCATGGATGTGTCTAATGTGTGTTCCTGGGTGTGACAGTTCAATGAAGATAGAACATTGTATGACAACAAACCAAGACAGTTGAGTGAGGCATGTGGTGATGGTACCATGGATGTGTCTAATGTGTGTTCCTGGGTGTGAAAGTTCAATGAAGACAGAACATTGTGTGACAACAAACCAAGACAGTTAAGTGAGGCATGTGGCGATGGTACCATGGATGTGCCTAATGTACGTTCCTGGGTGTGACAGTTCACTGAAGACAGAACATTGTGTGACAACAAACCAAGACAGTTGAGTGAGGCATGTAGTGATGTACCATGAATGTGTCTAGTGTACGTTCCTGGGTGTGACAGTTCAATGAAGACAGAACATCGGGTGACAACAAACCAAGACAGTTGAGTGAGGCATGTAGTGATGGTACCATGGATGTGTCTAGTGTACGTTCCTGGGTGTGACAGTCCAATGAAGACAGAACATCGGGTGACAACAAACCAAGACAGTTGAGTGGGGCATGTGTTGATGCTACCATGGATGTGTCTAATGTACGTTCCTGGGTGTGACAGTACAATGAAGACAGAACATCGTGTAACAACAAACCAAGACAGTTGAGTGAGGCATGTAGTGATGGTACCATGGATGTGTCTAATGTCAGTTCCTGGGGCAGTTCAATGAAGACAGAACATTGTGTGACAACAAACCAATACAGTTGAGTGAGGCATGTGGTGATGGTACCATGGATGTGTCTAATGTCAGCTCCTGGGGTGACAGTTGAATTAAGACAGAACATTGTGTGACAACAAACTAAGACAGTTAAGTGAGGCATGTAGTGATGGTACCATGGATGTGTCTAATGTCTGTTCCGGGGTGACAGTTCAATGAAGACAGAACATTGTCTGACAACAAACCAATACAGTTGAGTGAGGCATGTCGTGATGGTACCATGGATGTGTCTAATGTGTGTTCCTGGGTGTGACAGTTCAATGAAGACAGAACAACGTGTAACAAAAAACCAAGACAGTTGAGTGAGGCATGTGGTGATGGTACCATGGATGTGTTTAATGTGTGTTCCTGGGTGTGACAGTTCAATGAGGACAGAACATCGTGTAACAACAAACCAAGACAGTTGAGTGAGACATGTGGTGATGGTACCACGGATGTGTCTAATGTTTGTTCCTGGGTGTGACAGTTCAATGAAGATAGAACATTGTATGACAACAAACCAAGACAGTTGAGTGAGGCATGTGGTGATGGTACCATGGATGTGTCTAATGTGTGTTCCTGGGTGTGAAAGTTCAATGAAGACAGAACATTGTGTGACAACAAACCAAGACAGTTAAGTGAGGCATGTGGTGATGGTACCATGGATGTGCCTAATGTACGTTCCTGGGTGTGACAGTTCAATGAAGACAGAACATTGTGTGACAACAAACCAAGACAGTTGAGTGAGGCATGTGGTGATGGTACCATGAATGTGTCTAGTGTACGTTCCTGGGTGTGACAGTTCAATGAAGACATAACATCGGGTGACAACAAACCAAGACACTTGAGTGAGGCATGTGTTGATGGTACCATGGAAGTGTCTTATGTACGTTCCTGGGTGTGAGAGTTCAATGAAGACAGAACATTGTGTGACAACAAACCAAGACAGTTGAGTGAGGCATGTAGTGATGGTACCATGGATGTGTCTAGTGTACGTTCCTGGGTGTGACAGTTCAATGAAGACAGAACATCGGGTGACAACAAACCAAGACAGTTGAGTGAGGCATGTGTTGATGGTACCATGGATGTGTCTAATGTACGTTCCTGGGTGTGACAGTTCAATGAAGACAGAACTTTGTATGACAACAAACCAAGACAGTTAAGTGAGGCATCTAGTGATGGGACCATGGATGTGTCTAATGTACGTTCCGGGGTGTGACAGTTCAATGAATACAGAACATTGTATGACAACAAACCAAGACAGTTGAGTGAGGCATGTAGTGATGGTACCATGGATGTGTCTAATGTACGTTCCTGGGTGTGACAGTTCAATGAAGACAGAACATCGTGTGACAACAAACCAGGACGGTTGAGTGAGGCATGTGTTGATGGTACCGTGGATGTGTCTAATATATGTTTCTGGGTTGTGACAGTTCAATGAAGACAGAGCATTGTGTGACAACAAACCAAGACAGTTGAGTGAAGCATGTGGTGGTGGTACACAAGCGAGCCTATGTTTTCCGATGCGGGCAAGACTGGCCTACGTGAGGGAGGCGGGTTTCTTATCAGTTAGTTGCGCCAGGTGATTCACTTTCCTTATACCTGACCAGCGATTTCGGCGCACAGTTATTTAAGCCTCAATGGAAAAAAAAAACAATAAAACAATTTGGCCACAGTAATCGTAGGTGGTTTTATATAACTGGCTATTATCAACCTTGTATCTATCGATCAGTTTTAATAACGTTATTTCCTCTCTCTTGCACACCACACCTCAACCATTTTAATCCCCCTTTCTTCTTTTTAAGTATATTTTCTATATAAAGTTTTAGCTTTATCTGGAATGAAATACTTCTACCTTTCATAGGTTAACGATACTATAATGTTAAACTGCGTGATATTTAAAACTAATATCTAAAATTACTGTTTAAAATTTATATCTTGTTACGAAAATAAATATATTATTTTTGCCACAGTTCTAAAGAACAGCTTATATATATTAGACTTTTAATGACCAACGAAATAAATAAAATAACTATTTTGTTTGATAATGACAGTTCAAATACAAAATCACGTTAGCGTCAACAGCATGTCAGAGGTTTCACGAAGGAGTTCTTTAAATGTCAGTAAAGCTGATATGATACATTTCACTTTTAGCTACACGTAGAAACCATGGAACTAGACCGGGCTTGATCTCGCAACCTTTGGATCAGAAAGCCAGCATCATAGTCAATCTGATCAGCTTTTATAATGATGATGGTGATGGTGTTTTCCTTTTCTTTCTTTTTTTTAATTAACGTCCTCCCACGTTAAGTCTTACCGGACGATGAATGGAATGGGTGAAATGATGGTCAAATGAGCCCAGAGTCCATAGAGCTTAGAGTTACTTGACATTCGTCTTAGAGTATAAGGGGAAACCCCGAAAAAAACCTTATCCAGGTAACTCACTCTGATTGACATTCGAACTCGGGACCCCTTGAATGTGAGGCAGACACGCTATCACTACGCTACCGAGGCGGGCAATGATGGTAGTGATGATGATTATGATGACAAAGAAAACCTGAAAGGTTAAATAAGAGTGTAATGCTATCTAATATGCAGCTATAACAGAATTAAACATTTAAACAAGAAATAGTTTACATATTTGAAGCATATATAGTTCAAAGCAGTGTGCAGCAATTATCTGCTCTAGAGGCTGTGAATATTACAACATTTCAGCTAACAAATTAACACAAAGATCACGAAAAATCAACTGTCATGTCGATGCCGTTGCCGAAACCGGTCAATTTAATAAGTTAGTGTTAGCGCTTTCTTCGTTGAAGTATTTTAGGGAAATAATGTAGATTTACTTCAAGAATATTTTAAAAGTTCCTTCTTCCAGTGAACTTGTCTACATAGGCAATAGAACCGTCACTGTGGTTAAATGGACATGTGGTCGATGCACTCTGCGATTGGTAGTTACCTCCTCGGGGTCAAAGGTCACATTTGCATTAGATATATATAAGAGCGGAAGGTTTGCATTTGACTAAATACGACAAAGAGTATCATTGTATCGTGCATTAGAGTGAATAAGATTAGAGAAGAATGCCTTTAACCTCGGAAGTCACTCGGGGCCATATTGTTGGCATGTGGGAAGCAGGTCTTGCTACCACACAAATAGCTAATTCTGTGGGAAGAGGACTTGACTGCGTTCTTTACTGGATCCGGCGGTTCCAGGAAGAGGGAGAAGAAGGATTAAAAACTCGACCTAAATCCGGAAGATCCAAGGTTACCTCTCCGGATATGGATACAGCCATAGTGAAGAATTCCAGAGAGAATCCGTTCCGCCCTTCGACGTCAATCGTAAGGCATATGGGACTTCAGATAACGCCTTCGACTGTTAGAAGGCGTCTTCATGCTGCCGGGATCCACACTAGGAAGCCAACTCGAAAAGAGAACTTCACAGAAGCACATCAAACTGCTCGTTTGGGATTTGTTCTCCAGTTCCTTCCAATGCCTCAGACATTCTGGGACACTGTAGTATGGACGGACGAGAAAGTGTTCTCATCCGACGAAGAGGGAAGGATGATACTTTGGCGTCCAGACAAGACACGCTACAACCCAGAGCACGTAGTGACCACAGTAAGAAGCGGCAGGATTAGCATCGCTTTCTGGGGCTGGATGTCGGCTGCCGGTGTGGGTCAACTGGTCCGTGTATCTCCGAGAATGAATTCTGAGGAATATGTGGAGGTGTTAGAGAGCTGTATGTTACCAAGTGTTCGTTCCGTATATCCTGAGGAAGATATGCCTATCATTAACTATGTTCATGATAATAGCAGCATTCTCACTTCAGCATTTACGCGAGATTGGATAGAGCAACATCCTGAAGTTTCTCCTCTCCCTTGGCCAGACAAATCACCAGATCTGAATCCCATTGAACACATTTGGGCTATTACAGGTAACGACTGGGATTGCAGGGCAGAAAAAACTCCTGAAAGCCTCGAGGATCACGTTCAGGAAGCATGGGAAAGCGTGCGCAGACGACCTCATATTTGTGAATCTCTCGTCGCTTCTCTTCCTAGGAGGCTCAATACTCTTTTAGATGTAAATGGTTGGTGGACCGGGTGTTAAGCCATTAATCTTTTGTTCCCTATCCCGTATTATGCCATATATGTTCAAACTAATATTTCCATCCTTTCCTTTCTTCATATACACATAGGCATCGATTTAGAAATTGGTTTAAGTTTTACCTATATATTAATTATTTTAAATGAAAATTATCCTTTATTTTCTGTCTGATTAATTATTATCAAGCATAAAATAAATTCAATTCTAGAGTAAAATTAAACTTTAAGCATTGCACTTATCAGACAAAGAATTCGACATTTAATTGGAACCTCATATAATAAAATGTATAATTTACTACAGAGTGTTGTGCTTAAACCTCCTCCTCCTCCTCCTCCTCCTCCTCCTCCTCCTCCTCCTCCTCCTCCTCCTCCTCCTCCTCCTCCTCCTCCTCCTCCTCCTCCTCCTCCTCTTTATTATTATTATTATTATTATTATTATTATTATTATTATTATTATTATTATTATTATTATTATTATTATTATTATTATTATTATTATTATTATTATTATTATTATTATTATTATTATTATTATTATTATTATTATTATTATTATTATTATTATTATTATTATTATTATTATTATTATTATTATTATTATTATTATTATTATTATTATTATTATTATTATTATTATTATTATTATTATTATTATTATTATTATTATTATTATTATTATTATTATTATTATTATTATTATTATTATTGTATTATTATTTTTACTATTTTATTATTATTATTATTATTATTGTATTATTATTTTTACTATTTTATTATTATTATTTTTATTATTATCATTATTATCATTATTGTCATCATCACTGTCATCGTCGTCGTTATCGACATCATCATTATCATCATTATTATCAATATCATTAGCATTATCGTTGTAGCTATCGTTATTGTTATGGCTGGGTAGGGTGCTTAAAGGTAGCATTAATCGTTATTACGTTCATCTTCCCCTACCTCCTGTCGGAAGCCGCAGGAGGGGAATGTCTTGTTGACAGCAGGTAAACCTGACCTTTCCTCTCACCAGACTCAACTAAACGATAATCGGATTTTGTTCCCTTTGCCTCTCCAACCCCCTTGTCCATCGGAAAACTAATGAATCGTTCTGTACCATGGATGTGTCTAATGTGAGTTCCTGGGTGTGACAGTTCAATGAAGACAGAACATCGTATGACAACAAACCAGCACAGTTGATTGAGGCAAGTAGTGATGGTACCATGGATGTGTCTAATGCGCGTTCCTGGGTGTGACAGTTCAATGAAGACAGAACATCGTATGACAACAAACCAAGACAGTTGAGTGAGGCATGTAGTGATTGTACCATGGATGTGTCTAATGTACGTTCCTGGGTGTGACAGTTCAATGAAGACAGAAC
Source organism: Mantis religiosa (assembly GCA_030765055.1). Classification (NCBI taxonomy): domain Eukaryota; kingdom Metazoa; phylum Arthropoda; class Insecta; order Mantodea; family Mantidae; genus Mantis; species Mantis religiosa. Next base: position 164,355,003 of record CM060956.1, read on the forward strand.
ATCGTATGACAACAAACCAAGACAGTTGAGTGAGGCATGTAGTGATGGTACCATGGATGTGTCTAATGTGTGTTCCTGGGTGTGACAGTTCAATGAAGACAGAACATCGTATGACAACAAACCAAGACAGTTGAGTGAGGCATGTAGTGATGGTACCATGGATGTGTCTAATGTGTGTTCCTGGGTGTGACAGTTCAATGAAGACAGAACATCGTATGACAACAAACCAAGACAGTTAAGTGAGGCATGTGGTGATGGTACCATGGATGTGTTTAATGTGTGTTCCTGGGTGTGACAGTTCAATGAAGACAGAACATCGTGTGACAACAAACCAAGACAGTTGAGTGAGGCAAGTGGTGAAGGTACCATGGATGAATCTAATGCGCGTTCCTGGGTGTGACAGTTCAATGAAGACAGAACATCGTGTGACAACAAACCAAGACAGTTAAGTGAGGCATGTGGTGATGGTACCATGGATGTGCCTAATGTACGTTCTTGGGTGTGACAGTTCAATGAAGACAGAACATCGTATGACAACAAACCAAGACAGTTAAGTGAGGCATGTGGTGATGGTACCATGGATGAGTCTAATGCGCGTTCCTGGGTGTGACAGTTCAATGAAGACAGAACATCGTATGACAACAAACCAAGACAATTAAGTGAGGCATGTGGTGATGGTACCATGGATGAGTCTAATGCGCGTTCCTGGGTGTGACAGTTCAATGAAGACAGAACATCGTATGACAACAAACCAAGACAGTTAAGTGAGACATGTAGTGATGGTACCATGGATGTGTCTAATGTGTGTTCCTGGGTGTGACAGTTCAATGAAGACAGAACATCGTGTGACAACAAACCAAGACAGTTAAGTGAGACATGTAGTGATGGTACCATGGATGTGTCTAATGTACGTTCCTGGGTGTGACAGTTCAATGAAGACAGAACATCGTGTGACAACAAACCAAGACAGTTAAGTGAGGTATGTGGTTATGGTACCATGGATGTGTGTAATGTACGTTCCTGGGTGTGACAGTTCAATGAAGACAGAACATCGTGTGACAACAAACCAACACAGTTGATTTAGGCAAGTGGTGATGGTACCATGGATGTGTCTAATGTACATTCCTGGGTGTGACAGTTCAATGAAGACAGAACATCGTGTGACAACAAACCAAGACAGTTGAGTGACGCAAGTGGTGATGGTACCATGGATGTGTCTAATGCGCGTTCCTGGGTGTGGCAGTTCAATGAAGGCAGAACATCGTGTGACAGCAAACCAAGACAGTTGAGTGAGGCATGTGGTAATGGTACCATGGATGTGTCTAATGCGCGTTCCTGGGTGTGACAGTTCAATGAAGACAGAACATCGTATGACAACAAACCAAGACAGTTAAGTGAGGCATGTGGTGATGGTACCATGGATGTGTCTAATGCGCGTTCCTGGGTGTGACAGTTCAATGAAGACAGAACATCGTATGACAACAAACCAAGACAGTTAAGTGAGGCATGTGGTACCATGGATGTGTCTAACGCGCGTTCCTGGGTGTGACAGTACAATGAAGACAGAACATCGTATGACAACAAACCAAGACAGTTGAGTGAGGCATGTAGTGATGGTACCATGGATGTGTCTAATGTACATTCCTGGCTGTGACAGTTCAATGAAGACAGAACATCCTGTGACAACAAACCAAGACAGTTAAGTGAGGCATGTGGTAATGGTACCATGGATGTGTCTAATGCGCGTTCCTGGGTGTGACAGTTCAATGAAGACAGAACATCGTGTGACAACAAACCAGCACAGTTGATTGAGGCAAGTGGTGATGGTACCATGGATGTGTCTAATGTGCGTTCCTGGGTGTGACAGTTCAATGAAGACAGAACATAGTGTGACAACAAACCAAGACAGTTGAGTGAGGCAAATGGTGATGGCACCATGGATGTGTCTAATGTACGTTCTTGGGTGTGACAGTTCAATGAAGACAGAACATAGTGTGACAACAAACCAAGACAGTTAAGTGAGGCATGTAGTGATGGTACCATGGATGTGTCTAATGTACGTTCCTGGGTGTGACAGTTCAATGAAGACAGAACATCGTGTGACAACAAACCAAGACAGTCATGGCCTCGAATCAGCCGGTCTGACGACATGATCCAGCGTGTGGAGTACGTTGTTTTGGAGGTTCGCCGATTGAGCGTTGCAGACATCGCCTCCAAAATTGACATTTTTGTGGGATCTGCGCTCACAATCCTGCATGAAGAACTGAAAATTCCAAAAGTGTCTTCTAGGTGGGTGCCACGAATACTGACTTCGCAGTGCTGGGTTTTTATACCTCAAATCATTGTTGTAGATAGCCGCCTACGTTACAAGGCCTTTCGCGGCGGCAGGAAAAAGGACTATCCAGACATCTTTGTTTCTTTCTCTCTCTCGGCAAGCGTTCAGCGCTCGCGCCACTATCTGTCTACTTCTTTCCTGCCCACGCGTAGGTCTGGCTTTGTGGCGGCTCCAACGAAACAATGCGATCGGTAACAATACTTTTTAGAAAAAAAATATATTGTGACGCAGATGGCGAACTCGCGTTGCCGATCGATAATGCGGACTGGCGGTGGTGGCGGGGGGACGCAAGGGGTGACAGCACCTCCTACCGCGCGAAGGTGCTCGAAGGCTCCAGAATGATTTCCCCCTCCATAATGGAAGAATCGGGAGGTTTCGGGGCGATCGATACAAGCGAGGCGACGGTTATTTGAGTGAAGGACGTCGCGGTGTGCGGACGTGTAGTTGAGTTGAGCGGACGTGTAAAGACGAACTGGCAAGGTTGAATGGTGTAAATTAAATTGTAATTGTGTACATTAAACTGTAATTGGAATAAGGTGGAAATAAAGAACATTTTTGAGTGGTGTAATTGAACTTTAATTTTACGAACCCTCAAAGTAACAATATCATGAAGTATCACGACAGTCCATTCAGTTCATTGCTAAAACTGAAAGTGACATTGTTATTATTCCAGTACGTGGACGAGAAGGGGCAAACTATTATTCACTAAAGCTTGAATTAAAATTAATATATTTTGAAGAATATATCTCGAAATGTATTGAATTAACGAATACCAGCTTCAATAAAATTGTCTTTATTATAAGAAAACATAAATAAATAAGAAAACGTAACTTACGTAAAAGTAGAGCTAATTTGTGAATTTTCCAACCACAACCATTGTTGGTACACCAGTGGTTTATGTCACAAGTGCTAGAGGTGAGAATCTGAGTTTGGAATCGCTGTTATCGACAGTAATGGAAACCTAGAAAGTGCAGAAATATGCAAATTACCTTTTCTTTATAGTTGTGACATTTTATTGAGGAATTATTGTTTTTATATAACAATTAAATCTTATTGAAGCTGTCATTTGTTAATACAATACATTTTGCTATGTCAGAACGGGCTCCGCGCAGTTTACTGTTACACATGCACCTTTTTAATTCATTATTAATTTGTTGTATTTCTAGTGGAAGAAAAAGTCTCGTGGCATGTGTCACTTTTACCCAGACGGTGTAATTGCCACAAATTGGGCGTTCGCTCGTGCCATTTTTGGTCTAATCGCATAAATAGTCAAATTAATAACTGAGCAGTTCTTGGAAGATCGAGCGTTGGTCTGGGAGGGGCAATCGGAAAGTAGAGCATGCACCTGGCAGATCATCCCCACTCCCGATCTAGAGGACGAGGAAACCCCCCGGTCCTGGAAATCGAACTCCAAGTTGTGGTAATGCTACATTCCTATTCGATACAAGGCTGGACGAGATTGGAGACTCTTTCGTTCTGCAGATATGTCATCGAATAAAGTGAACGTTAAGTCATATGAAATTAGCCCAGGTTCCATAGAACAAAGATTTACCTGACATTCGTCTTTCAGGATAATGGAAAGCCCTCCCTTATCCAGGTAATTCACTCTGACCGAGATTAACATAAGGAAGAAGTGAGAACTCTCGGCAAAAATTAAACTAGAAATAGAGAAGACGGAGCAACATGAGTTTAAACAACTGTAGGAGCATGCAGTACAGAGTTTGTGACCATCTGATTTCCCTCCTTTCACTGTTATTTAACCCTGCTCTGCTAACGTATGTCATACAAAGGAAATAAAACAAACTTGTTATTAAACGGTTTAGTACAATAAACTATATTCTGGCATTGTATACTATGGTATTTGGTAAGGTGTCGTATTTGCGAGGTGTTACCTGTTATTTGTATGAATTTTGCAATGTTTATGCTTCTGTTCAAGTGGGAAGTGATCAACTGTTTCGCTTAGGTCTGCTGTACCTACAAGAATGTATGGAACAAAGAAGAAGATGTTAGCGACGAGGTCTTAAAGAGTTTGAGTGTGACTTGTTAAGAGATTACAATCAACTCATTACTCACATTTAGTACAATGCTACACTTCTAAGAAACATTCATTAAGAGCAGTGATTACTTCCATTAGCATTTTGTGGCTTGTTTCCCCACTTTTAACTTCTCTTTGCTGTTAAACATGATCAATTTATTTAAAATGTTAATGTGTTTAACGTTAATTTAGCAATAGGTTTTGAGTTTTGTCAGCCTGGCATTAGCATTTACATTTTTGGGAGAAATATGAATGATATTAAGAACTCCATCCTCGTTTTTGACCATTTTCGTATGCCAGCACCTGTTTCCTGTTGCTTTATCTCTTGACTAAGGGGGGGGGGGGGGCAAGCACCCTGTTTAGTTCGGAGTGGGAATAACCTCCCTAACACGTAGCCCTGAACATGTGCTTGTGCAAAAACGCTAGTTAAGAATGTGCTGAATGAGACATCACGACTTTCATCTTTTGCACAGTTTCCTTAGACCGAAAACACCAGTGACACCATGTAGAGTGAACATCTCCTCGAGTGCTGGGTTGCTTAGTCTGCTCGCCACTTCAAAAGGCCGTTGGCAATTGTTTCATTCGTCTAGCACACAAAGCAGTAGCTGACACTGCATTGCTTGAGGAGTCACCCGTCAAATGTCTGTAATTGCTGTTTTGGTCAAAGGCTTTAACACAGAATTTTGTACTTTCTACAGCATCATTTAACCTCAAATGTGCACAGCTTGAATCCACGTTGGTGTATGTGCGTCCAAAACGTACTCGCCAATAAAACCTGACACGCTGGGAAGGAGGCCACACCTACATGGACAGCATTTACGAAATTTTGATTTTCTGAAAGACAGCTCGAAGAATTCCAATTAAATCACTACATGTTTAAGATATTTTCACGACAAATGGATTGTGCATTCGAATGTTCTTGGAATGCCCTCAGAACTTCCCTTCATTCTGGGTGACTTTTGTACAACTGTAAAGAGACACACAAATAATACAGAGATCGTTAAAACATTCAATTTGTATCAAATGTATCTTTAGTGGAGTAGACCATTTCCGAGACATTCCTTGTTATTTGTGTAATTTTTCAACAATAAAGCTTTTCTCTAATAGGAAGCCGTTATTCATTTTTATCTCTTATCCAGACAGAGAGAATGGAATGTCAAAGATATCACAAATCCACCAAAACATTTGACTATCACTTAAAGTCTACTGTATAAGATAATGTTTATCCTGAAGTAGATAGTTTGTACAAAAGTAGAAATACTCATGTGAGTGCAGTAGATCATATTTTTGGCTATCGAATTAATTTGTGAGAAAATGAAGCAAAGTTTACATACAATATGAACATTATTGGATATGGATCGAACTGACTTGGCGGTACGACCCCGACTGTTCCCCTCGTCCTGCTTGATGGAGAAGATGGGGTACACTGGCCGTATTCAGTGCTACTAATTTAGCAGATTTTAGCCAATTCGTGTCAATTAGTGCAACGAAACGCACAATTAAGTGCTCCACTGAGACTTCGTCAACATCTTCCACCCGACTGCCCTTTGTACGTAACATCTGTCGCAAAATTTGATTTTATCAAAAACACTGTAACAATTTGAATTCAAATACGAAAAGTATTATTAAATACATTTAAAAAAAAAAAAAAAAAAGCAAATTAAATTAATCGTTTTTTCACACTAGCCGTGTGTAGGCTACATTTGGATAGAGTGAGAGTGAAAAGTTGAATGCCATAGCTGGGTTTTGAACCATGGATCTCCCAGTCTCCGTCCGGCTGCTCTTAACCATTCAGCTACCATGGCAACCTGCCGGCATGACATTAAGTTTTCCGTTATGGTTCTCGCAGAATGAGCTAGGCATCGATTGTAGCAACTTACTGTGCTGTAAGTACTTAAGTCCCAGGCTGCATAGTTAAACCACTATTTTTTTAGGTTTATTCATGTAAATTAATCATTCTTCCACAGTAGCCTGGAGATCATTGGTTCAAATCCCGGCTATGGCATTGTATTTTTCAGTTTGACTATCTATCCAAATGAAATTTATATGTTACATTTTCTGTGAACGTACTCCGAAGTTCTCTTTAATCTAAATGACTGTTGTATAACAAAATATTACTACACAACAAATGTATATCTTGAATTTTCTGTGAATGTCCTTAGAAGTTCCGTGTATTCTGAATGACTTTTGTATAACTGATAAACTGTAAGAGATAGACAAGATCCTAATATAGACGTCGTTAAAGCACACAATTACATTACTTTTTTGAGTGTGCCAGTTTCGACATTTTTCTTGTTGGTTTGGTTCTTCTACTTTGGTTGAAATGGGAAGTGAGTTTTATGTATTGGTCATGTTAAAAGGAGCAAGCTGAACGTTAAAAAAGTGTGTTTTTGGGGGACTTGTTTGACCCTGGAAACATGATACATTGGGAGAATCGCGGTCATAATTATTACAGAGAAAGCGATATTGAAACTGTACGATATGTCACGAAACGTTATATAACCGTCTGATTAAGGTCGCGTCCTACTCTATGACGTAACCTCGTCACATCCCTCTGTACCTTTGAAGTAGGCCAACATATTCGGGATAGTTGCATTTTCTTAAAATTCTTCTTAATGCTTTTAATTATGATACCATTTTTGTTATAATTTCATTGTGTTTTTTGTTTGAATTTCGCAATGTTTCTGCTTTTATCAAATTGAGAGTGATGATTCTTCCCCCGATTATGTAACATAACAGATTGTACCTAGAGTGAAACACGTTCATTAACATGAAGTAAATAGAGCAACTTACATACATTAGCTCCATTTATATAATAGCGAGGTGTACTTGCTTTTATATCTCTATTCTAATGTCTGGCTGTGTTAGACATATTTCTGTGTTCGTTTTCTATAACGTTGCGAATGCCATGTGAATGTACCACATGTGTAGAGGAAGTGAGACCAACTTCCGCTGATATTTTGCGTACGTACGTAGGTTGTTCGAATTTCAGCAGGAGTGTGATGATCAGCAGATCGTCTGATGTTACTTCCTGTCCAAACAAGAGCTATAACTTGTGGTTTCGAACTCGGGCCTTGTAACACATTGTGACCTACTTACTTTCATTTATTGTCTACATACCTGACCTCATGTACTAACATAAACATTACATCCATTCTCTTTGTATGGATCAGACATAACCACTTTCAGAACAAGGCGTATCTGTATAAAATGTATTTGACATAAATGGTGTGTTCTACAACTTTTGTGTTCCATTCTTAAAGTTTCCAGTTTGTTACGCAAGTCGTTCAGAATCAAGAGGATTTCTTAGGGTAGCGGTTTTCTCAGAAAATTTAAGATATGCAATTCATTTGTCAGTAAAGAACTTAAAATATTTAAAACAAAATGAATGCAGCAATTTTTGAGATAAACAGTTTCTAAGGATCTTGCCCTGGAAATATGTAATATATATCTTCTTGTCCCATCCTTCATGGATGCTGAAGTTTGGTATTTAATCTGTGGCCATGGTACCAAGGATGGTCGGAGGAGCTCTTACTAATCAGTAAATCAAAGATATTTTCATTTATTCCCGTTTAAGATGAAGACATGTTTGAAATCTGTCCTTAATTCCCTTCAGGAACATGTTGTACTGCTTTCAGCTGATGACGAAGGTGGCATGTGAGTTAAACGATATAATGACTTTCCTTTTGTTACCACCTCTGCAATTCTTTTGACTTTTGTACACTTCGAAACCCGATTGGGGCGACTGACTTTTGTTTTCAGGATCTTAATAACAAATCCAAGATTTATCATCAATAAGTACATTCGAAACCAAATTTGAAGTTGTCGTGCACTAATCAGTGTACTGGGGAGTACATCGACTGTTAGTGTAAAATGTTTTGTATTTAACTCATATCAATTACTCCAACAAATTGATCACTAAGGAAATAACCATCTCTTTCCAATTGGAAAACTGGTATTTACGTTACATAACACCAACTGTCAAGTCTCTTAAACCTTACTCTACGTCAGCCAAAAAACAAAGCAATGTCGTTTAATGCACTACTCATTGTTATACAGTATATTCTTAAAAGCTCTTACTTTATCATATTAATCGAGATAGAGGTTTGTACAACTGCTTTTATTACATATTACAAGACAATATGTGAATGGAGCAGACTTTAAATAACAGTCGCTATGTGAAGGCTTTGGAACTCTATTCTCTTCACTTGACTAAAGTATACACAGAAATATCTCGAAAATGGTTGGCTAACAACAACAATGATGATGACTGGTTGAAGATCTGTTTCTGCGATGTAGACAGTTGATATTCATTTCTGAATTATTCTGAAACACGAAGCACGTCTCGCGCATTCATATCACCATTAGTGACTATGTATTTGCAGCTTCTACTTGTGAATACAACCAATTTCCAGGTACACCTTGAGGTTTATGTTAAACATTATCTTTTACAGGTACAAGAAGTGAAGTCGAATGTTCTAAACAGCTGATCACTATGTGATATCTTTGTTCTTTTTGTCTGGGGTGTGAAAGCGAGAGAGAAATTCCCATTAGAAAAAAAGTGTTAAAACATATGACTAGGGATAACTCTGACATGGCTGAGTCCACACACACGCACACAGAGACACGCACGCACACACGCGCACACGCACGAGCACGAGCACACACACACGCACACACAGACACACACGCACACACAGACACACGCGCACACACAGACACACGCACACACAGACACACGCGCACACACAGACACACGCACACACATAGACACACGCACACACACAGACACACGCACACACAGACACGCACGCACACCTACACACAGACACACACAGACACGCACGCACACCCACACACAGACACAGACACACGCACAGACACAGACACACGCACACACAGACACACGCACACACACAAAATTCTATGTTTTAAGAAGATGTACATTTGTTGTGTTGTAATATTTTGTCTGTCTCTTACAGTTCATCAGTTTGGAACTGTTATTTAAGTATAGTCCCCAACAAGAGTCGTTTGTCAATTTTAAAATGTTGATTAAATTTTAGAAATTTTACAATAGTTATTTATTAAAATGTTAATGTAATAAGTGATAAAACAAAAGAGACGCGCAGCCCGGAAGTGCTGGGAAGAGATCAATAACCTACATATATACAGTTGTAAAATATCTTAAACATATTTAACATAAAGTAATGCTTGCCGAGGAAAGGGAACAAATACCAACAATCGTCAAATTGTACAAGATGAGAGAAAGTAAAAGATGGGATGTCCGTGGTAGTGCCAGGAAGGAAGGAAGGAAGGAACAGTGAACACAAGGTCAGTCATAAACCCCGAGAATAACTGGTTATAGCCAATAACGGCCTTCTCAAACACTGCTGCCAACTATCAGCAGGAACAGCTGCTTCAAGGCTGAGCCAGTCTTGTTTTGGTTCTCTAATTATTTCCACAATATTTTATGCTAAAATATTATAAAATAAATACAAAAAATTAGAAGCTAAGAAAACAAAAGAGCAAAACCCATACCTTAAATTAATGTATGGTTATTAATTATTTTGCCCTCTTTCACAGAAGGTAAAATGCCTTATGTTGGTGTCTATTTCAAAAAAATGAACAAAGTGTCACAGGAATGGGACAGGAATTCTTTATCCGTAATTAATTTGTCTCCATCTTAATCAGCCACACGTTCGGGCACAATTTGGTGCGGGATCTCCATGTTTGAGATGGGATGCACGTTGACTTTTCGAAGCCAGATATAACAGGGTTAATTCGTTGTATTTTGAGTTGTTTCTTGATGATTGTGTTTCATTAAATAAGAGTCATGACAATCTAAGCTTCAGTCATGGTTCGGAATAAAGTTTCCGAGAAGTCAAATTTTGTAACTATTCAATTGTTTTATATAGATTACATTTTACTTGAACTTCCTTTCCTAGTCACTTGCAGGTTACTTCCAACATATCGATAAATTCTTACTTTGTTATAATTAAACAGTTCCAACTATTACATAAATGTTCTTGATCCTGCACCACTATTCATCACATCTCTACCAAGATTATTGATTTTTCATAACTATCGTTACTCCTAACTAGTAACTAGTACTCCTAACTCCATACTAGCCGATAGTAAGTTGCCACAAACGGTGTATCTCGGATGCGAGAGTCCCTAGTGGTCTACCGGGGAAATATATGAGTCAACTGGAGAATTTAATGTCAGGAAGGCGCGTTGGCCATGGTAGCTCAAAGGTTAAGAGCGACTAGAGGCAAACCAGGAGATCCGTGGTTCAAATCCCGGCCATCGCATTGAATTTTTCATGATGACTCTATCTATCAAAAACTACAATAAGATAATGTTTATCTTGAAGTAGATAGAGCAATAAGTGTTTGTACAAGAGTAGAGAAAGTCATGTATACATCACATAACGGCCAAAACATTTGACTATCACTTAAAGTCTACTGTATTCCCTTGTAACTACAATAAGATAATGTTTATCTTGAAGTAGATAGAGCAATAAGTGTTTGTACAAGAGTAGAGAAAGTCATGTATACATCACATAACGACCAAAACATTCGACTATCACTTAAAGTCTACTGTATTCCCTTGTAACTACAATAAGATAATGTTTATCTTGAAGTAGATAGAGCAATAAGTGTTTGTACAAGAGTAGAGAAAGTCATGTATACATCACATAACGACCAAAACATTTGACTATCACTTAAAGTCTACTGTATTCCCTTGTAACTACAATAAGATAATGTTTATCTTGAAGTAGATAGAGCAATAAGTGTTTGTACAAGAGTAGAGAAAGTCATGTATATATCACATAACGACCAAAACATTCGACTATCACTTAAAGTCTACTGTATTCCCTTGTAACTACAATAAGATAATGTTTATCTTGAAGTAGATAGAGCAATAAGTGTTTGTACAAGAGCAGAGAAAGTCATGTATACATCACATAACGACCAAAACATTTGACTATCACTTAAAGTCTAGTGTATTCCCTTGTAACTACAATAAGATAATGTTTATCTTGAAGTAGATAGAGCAATAAGTGTTTGTACAAGAGTAGAGAAAGTCATGTATACATCACATAACGACCAAAACATTCGACTATCACTTAAAGTCTACTGTATTCCCTTGTAACTACAATAAGATAATGTTTATCTTGAAGTAGATAGAGCAATAAGTGTTTGTACAAGAGCAGAGAAAGTCATGTATACATCACATAACGACCAAAAGATTTGACTATCACTTAAAGTCTACTGTATTCCCTTGTAACTACAATAAGATAATGTTTATCTTGAAGTAGATAGAGTAATAAGTGTTTGTACAAGAGTAGAGAAAGTCATGTATACATCACATAACGACCAAAACATTTGACTATCACTTAAAGTCTACTGTATTCCCTTGTAACTACAATAAGATAATGTTCATCTTGAAGTAGATAGAGCAATAAGCGTTTGTACAAGAGTAGAGAAAGTCATGTATACATCACATAACGACCAAAAGATTTGACTATCACTTAAAGTCTACTGTATCCCCTTGTAACTACAATAAAATAATGTTTATCTTGAAGTAGATAGAGCAATAAGTGTTTGTACGAGAGTAGAGAAAGTCATGTATACATCACATAACAGCCAAAACATTTGAATATCACTTAAAGTCTACTGTATTTCCTTGTAACTACAATAAGATAATGTTTATCTTGAAGTAGATAGAGCAATAAGTGTTTGTACAAGAGTAGAGAAAGTCATGTATACATCACATAACGACCAAAACATTTGACTATCACTTAAAGTCTACTGTATTCCCTTGTAACTACAATAAGATAATGTTCATTTTGAAGTAGATAGAGCAATAAGTGTTTGTACAAGAGCAGAGAAAGTCATGTATACATCACATAACGACCAAAACATTTGACTATCACTTAAAGTCTACTGTATTCCCTTGTAACTACAATAAGATAATGTTCATCTTGAAGTAGATAGTGCAATAAGTGTTTGTACAAGAGTAGAGAAAGTCATGCATACATCACATAACGACTAAAACATTTGACTATCACTTAAAGTCTACTGTATTCCCTTGTAACTACAATAAGATAATGTTCATCTTGAAGTAGATAGAGCAATAAGCGTTTGTACAAGAGTAGAGAAAGTCATGTATACATCACATAACGACCAAAACATTTGACTATCACTTAAAGTCTACTGTATTCCCTTGTAACTACAATAAGATAATGTTTATCTTGAAGTAGATAGAGCAATAAGTGTTTGTACGAGAGTAGAGAAAGTCATGTATACATCACATAACAGCCAAAACATTTGAATATCACTTAAAGTCTACTGTATTTCCTTGTAACTACAATAAGATAATGTTTATCTTGAAGTAGATAGAGCAATAAGTGTTTGTACAAGAGTAGAGAAAGTCATGTATACATCACATAACAGCCAAAACATTTGACTATCACTTAAAGTCTACTGTATTCCCTTGTAACTACAATAAGATAATGTTTATCTTGAAGTAGATAGAGCAATAGGTGTTTGTGCAAGAGTAGAGACAGTCATGTATACATCACATAACGACCAAAACATTTGACTATCACTTAAAGTCTAGTGTATTCCCTTGTAACTACAATAAGATAATGTTTATGTTGAAGTAGATAGAGCAATAAGTGTTTGTACAGGAGTAGAGAAAGTCATGTATACATCACATAACGACCAAAACATTTGACTCACTTAAAGTCTACTGTATTCCCTTGTAACTACAATAAGATAATGTTTATCTTGAAGTACATAGAGCAATAAGTGTTTGTACAAGAGTAGAGACAGTCATGTATACATCACATAACGACCAAAACATTTGACTATCACTTAAAGTCTACTGTATTCCCTTGTAACTACAATAAGATAATGTTCATCTTGAAGTAGATAGAGCAATAAGTGTTTGTACAAGAGTAGAGAAAGTCATGTATACATCACATAACGACCAAAACATTTGACTATCACTTAAAGTCTACTGTATTCCCTTGTAACTACAATAAGATAATGTTCATCTTGAAGTAGATAGAGCAATAAGCGTTTGTACAAGAGTAGAGAAAGTCATGTATACATCACATAACGACCAAAAGATTTGACTATCAGTTAAAGTCTACTGTATTCCCTTGTAACTACAATAAGATAATGTTTATCTTGAAGTAGATAGAGCAATAAGCGTTTGTACAAGAGTAGAGAAAGTCATGTATACATCACATAACGACCAAAACATTTGACTATCACTTAAAGTCTACTGTATTCCCTTGTAACTACAATAAGATAATGTTTATCTTGAAGTAGATAGAGCAATAAGTGTTTGTACGAGAGTAGAGAAAGTCATGTATACATCACATAACAGCCAAAACATTTGAATATCACTTAAAGTCTACTGTATTTCCTTGTAACTACAATAAGATAATGTTTATCTTGAAGTAGATAGAGCAATAAGTGTTTGTACAAGAGTGGAGAAAGTCATGTATACATCACATAACAGCCAAAACATTTGACTATCACTTAAAGTCTACTGTATTCCCTTGTAACTACAATAAGATAATGTTTATCTTGAAGTAGATAGAGCAATAAGTGTTTGTACAAGAGTAGAGACAGTCATGTATACATCACATAACGACCAAAACATTTGACTATCACTTAAAGTCTAGTGTATTCCCTTGTAACTACAATAAGATAATGTTTATGTTGAAGTAGATAGAGCAATAAGTGTTTGTACAGGAGTAGAGAAAGTCATGTATACATCACATAACGACCAAAACATTTGACTATCACTTAAAGTCTACTGTATTCCCTTGTAACTACAATAAGATAATGTTTATCTTGAAGTACATAGAGCAATAAGTGTTTGTACAAGAGTAGAGACAGTCATGTATACATCACATAACGACCAAAACATTTGACTATCACTTAAAGTCTACTGTATTCCCTTGTAACTACAATACGATAATGTTCACCTTGAAGTAGATAGAGCAATAAGTGTTTGTACAAGAGTAGAGAAAGTCATGTATACACCACATAACGACCAAAACATTTGACTATCACTTAAAGTCTACTGTATTCCCTTGTAACTACAATAAGATAATGTTCATCTTGAAGTAGATAGAGCAATAAGCGTTTGTACAAGAGTAGAGAAAGTCATGTATACATCACATAACGACCAAAAGATTTGACTATCAGTTAAAGTCTACTGTATTCCCTTGTAACTACAATAAGATAATGTTTATCTTGAAGTAGATAGAGCAATAAGTGTTTGTACGAGAGTAGAGAAAGTCATGTATACATCACATAACGACCAAAAGATTTGACTATCAGTTAAAGTCTACTGTATTCCCTTGTAACTACAATAAGATAATGTTTATCTTGAAGTAGATAGAGCAATAAGTGTTTGTACAAGAGTAGAGAAAGTCATGTATACATCACATAACAGCCAAAACATTTGACTGTCACTTAAAGTCTACTGTATTCCCTTGTAACTACAATAAGATAATGTTTATAATTTGTACAAGAGTGGAGAAAGTGCTGCATGTACTTTTGCAAGTTTAATTGGACAACCACGTAGTAGTGAAGTTTTAAACCTTCAAAGATCTTTAAAGATACTATTTTCCTGAGGCAGAGAACACCACTTCCCGAACAATAATATACCTGAGAGACGCGCGTGCGTGACCTCCACGTGTAAAACAACGGAACACGAGAAAGGCTTTGAACTTTGGTTCATGGTCCTATATGCTAAAGATGACTCATTAACACGTGGTCTTAATGCAGATAGGGCAACAGAGGCACATGGAGAAGGATTTTAGTCTTAATTATTTGAATAAACATTTTTATGTGCTATATCCAAAACGTACTGATAAGTTTGAAGTGACTGCGCCGTAGCCGACTGTCACCAAAGCGGCCCGGGTTCGTTCCCAGGCGTGGACAGCACGTGGCTGGAGAGGTTTTTCTGCGGGTGTTCCGATTTCCCCCGCCAGTTCATTCCACGGTATCATCAGCGTAACCGCATGTGTTGCACTACCAAGCAGTATAAACTAGTTTCTTCTGACCCCATATAGATGGTCCTGAAATTTGGAGTTGATCTCTGTCCTGCGCCCGGGTTCGATCACACCCTTGTGTATGTGAATGTGTATTACATCCTTATCTTCAGGAAAATCTGTGCACAAATGGTTATATTTTGGTAGTTTTACAAACGTGATGTTTTATTGAAATAATTAAGACTGAAAGACGTTTTGTTCACATCACGTATCGGCACTGGACAACAACGGTCGCTGTTGGATGACATTGACATGGCTGCAGCATAAATAATGAACAAATAAACACTTCATATTTGAGAAAAGCATAACTATTTGAAAATTTAAACAATAACAAGGAATATTTCGGAAATGTCATCCATATGAGGACTTCAGAGACCTTTCCAGAAAATTCAATATATAGTTTTACGAGGCGCATCCAAAAAGTAAGTTTCCCTATTTTTTAATCAAGCAACATGACAACAGGTACAGCAATTTTTGAGCTATTTTTCGACATGTTCACCAAAAAAGTTCAGACTTCTGTCATATCGTGGGGACTTCAATATCGATTTGGGTACAGGGTCTCTTAATGAAACAACATTTTAGTCTATAAAATAAATCTTGATAAATGTCCACATCTCTTTAAAACACAACTTGTGTGCCTTTGACTACTCTCTACTTTGTCACTGTTAAAATGAGTTTAGAAAATCTCCCCAGGGACCTACTGCGGTTACGGGAGTTGGCGATCCCGGGGTCCCGAGCCAAGCCGACACCCTCGATGTGGTGAGGGGTCAGACAAAACACCCACCCACGTGTAAGCCGTGCGTGGAGACCTGTGTCGGTGGAAAGGTTTGTCCTGGTGGTTGAGGGATGCGCATCTGAGCTCGTTCCAGTCTTCTTCTGAATTCGCGGAGGATGCGCATTTCCAATTCTGCTACACCTAAACGGGAGGTTAGGGACTAAGCCGCCCCTAATCAATCAGCCAGGACTAGGTACTGTACCCACCTCCAGGGTGAGTGGGACGGCGAGCCCGCTATATCCCCTGTGTAGCCCTGTCATCTCAGTGGGATGACCGCTTGTTGGGCTCCTTGGTGGGTAGGGAGCACTGGGGGATGAAACGCATTCAATTTTTTATGGCAAACCCTAAAATTAAACGTGGATAAGAAATAGCTGGGTCTTGTGGTCCTCGCTATTTAGTTATCTGTAGAACTGAGGAAGGTCGAAAGTTTACTACCGTGAACCCGTTCATTATTCAGTAAAGTCATGTACTCGATCTCGCAATGGCACACTCCTGGTCGAAGCAGTTTCTCCGATGCAGGCTGCAAAGATCTTGAAAATTCTTTCTTGCGAACTATCAGGTGTGCGTTGAATTGCATAGAACCCTGATCTCTTCCCGTGGTGTTGTAGCGCATTGGATGGGGAAACTTGGCGGAACAAGGTGTTACAAGCGTATATCGAGTTCACCGCAAAGAACGAGGTAGATCGGGTAGATCTCCCGCAAAGGATTAACACAGGGTATGAAGTTATTGAAGTGAGGCAGTATATACCCAATCCATTGAGGTGTTATAAATGCCAGCGCCTTGGCCACACGAGTGATTCATGTAATGGAGCAGTCACTTGCGTTGACTGCGGAGAAGTCAAGCATGCACTTCACCGGCAACGTGTGTTAACTGCAGTTGTAATCATTCATCAAACTCCAGAGAATGTTCCTGTTTTATGGAGGAGAAGGCGATTCAAGCGATCGGGTAAGAGAGAGGGTGTCCTTCGTGGAAGCCCGGAAACTCTGGCATATTTGCCAGCCCTCTGTACCTAGGACCGTTACTTACAGTGTAGTTGCAGCTAAGCCGGTACCTAGACTTGAAATCGCAACACAAACCAGCGAAATAAACGGGCAAGTAATATCTGGAAGATCAATTACACCAAGATCATATCCAAAGCAGCAAACACCAGCACGAACAACAGTGACCGCGCCGACCAAGTCCAGTCCTAAGCAAAGGGATTCAACCAAGTCACCGCCGAAAGCATCTACTTCAACAACAGGTGAACCGTTAATATATAATGTCTCGCCAAGGAAATTTAAGACCTCTTATGACAGAACGGCCTTCCTTAAGGAAAACAGTAAGACCAGAGAAAGGAAAGCTAGCCAGCATAAAAGTCCGCCAATATTTCCATCAACAACATCTGAGGAATCATCTGGAGAGGACGCCGATCGGCGGTTTTCATCTTCGCCGGTCACAGTTTCCTATCGTCTCGAGTACGAAAGCTGCCCTCCATTGAGGAAGTGGTGCGCGTGGGTCCTATCCTCACTGTCCAAGCGACAGTGAAGGAAAGGCAGGACGAACCTTCTGAAAGTGCTAAACTCATAAACTGTAAGAGATAGACAAAATATTACTACACAACAAATGTGTATCTTGAATTTTCTGTGAATGTCCTCAGAAGTTCTCTTTATTCTGAATGACTTTTGTATAACTGATAAACTGTAAGAGATAGACAAAATATTACTACACAACAAATGTATATCTTGAATTTTCTGTGAATGTACTCAGAAGTTCTCTTTATTCTGAATGACTTTTGTATAACTGATAAACTGTAAGAGATAGACAAAATATTACTACACAGCAAATGTATATCTTGAATTTCCTGTGAATGTACTCAGAAGTTCTCTTTATTCTCAATGACTTTTGTATAACTGGTAAACTGTAAGAGATAGACAAAATATTACTACACAGCAAATGTATATCTTGAATTTCCTGTGAATGTACTCAGAAGTTCTCTTTATTCTCAATGACTTTTGTATAACTGATAAACTGTAAGAGATAGACAAAATATTACTACACAACAAATGTATATCTTGAATTTCCTGTGAATGTACTCAGAAGTTCTCTTTATTCTCAATGACTTTTGTATAACTGGTAAACTGTAAGAGATAGACAAAATATTACTACACAACAAATGTATATCTTGAATTTTCTGTGAATGTACTCAGAAGTTCTCTTTATTCTCAATGACTTTTGTATAACTGATAAACTGTAAGAGATAGACAAAATATTACTACATAACAAATGTATATCTTGAATTTTCTGTGAATGTACTCAGAAGTTCTCTTTATTCTCAATGACTTTTGTATAACTGATAAACTGTAAGAGATAGACAAAATATTACTACACAACAAATGTATATCTTGAATTTTCTGTGAATGTACTCAGAAGTTCTCTTTATTCTCAATGACTTTTGTATAACTGATAAACTGTAAGAGATAGACAAAATATTACTACATAACAAATGTATATCTTGAATTTTCTGTGAATGTACTCAGAAGTTCTCTTTATTCTGAATGACTTTTTTATAACTGATGAACTGTAAGAGATAGACAAAATATTACTACACAACAAATGTATATCTTGAATTTTCTGTGAATGTACTCAGAAGTTCTCTTTATTCTCAATGACTTTTGTATAACTGATAAACTGTAAGAGATAGACAAAATATTACTACACAACAAATGTATATCTTGAATTTTCTGTGAATGTACTCAGAAGTTCTCTTTATTCTGAATGACTTTTGTATAACTGATAAACTGTAAGAGATAGACAAAATATTACTACACAACAAATGTATATCTTGAATTTCCTGTGAATGTTCTCAGAAGTTCTCTTTATTCTCAATGACTTTTGTATAACTGATAAACTGTAAGAGATAGACAAAATATTACTACACAACAAATGTATATCTTGAATTTCCTGTGAATGTTCTCAGAAGTTCTCTTTATTCTCAATGACTTTTGTATAACTGATAAACTGTAAGAGATAGACAAAATATTACTACATAACAAATGTATATCTTGAATTTTCTGTAAATGTACTCAGAAGTTCTCTTTATTCTCAATGACTTTTGTATAACTGATAAACTGTAAGAGATAGACAAAATATTACTACACAACAAATGTATATCTTGAATTTCCCAGAAGTTCTCTTTATTCTCAATGACTTTTGTATAACTGATAAACTGTAAGAGATAGACAAAATATTACTACACAACAAATGTATATCTTGAATTTCCTGTGAATGTTCTCAGAAGTTCTCTTTATTCTCAATGACTTTTGTATAACTGATAAACTGTAAGAGATAGACAAAATATTACTACACAACAAATGTATATCTTGAATTTCCTGTAAATGTATTCAGAAGTTCTCTTTATTCTCAATGACTTTTGTATAACTGATAAACTGTAAGAGATAGACAAAATATTACTACATAACAAAATTAGGTACCCTAATGCATACAACTAATATATAGTCTTCGTTTTAATTAAGAAATCGTGTACTTTCTCCTCTCCACTTGCTCATATAGAAACAGATTACATTGAAGACGAGTGGTTACGTCTAGGGCTGTTTAACTGCTGCTGTTCTGAGCCCCCCACTTCATATTGCACATCAAAGAACTCTTTATTTTGCTGTGAAGACTTTGATGTTCTAACTATGGGTAGTAAAACCATCTAGACAGAGTTTATGTGAGGAAGGAATAATTTGTACAAGAGTGAATGTACTGTGCCGTGGGAATTTTCAAATTTGTAAGTTGGCATGGGGAGACGAGCTGGCCTGTTGCCACTCTGGCAACAATGAACATATTGCTGGCGCCGTGTCACAACTGGAAAGAAGGCTCACACAAGTAGCTCACTCTTTCATCAATGAAACCATCTTTCTAATTTCATATTTGTTAATTGTTATACAATTCATATTAATTTGAACTATTAAGAACTGTGAACCGCTACGTCTTGAGGGCTTTGTTGCAAGACATCTTATATTAGACGTTCGACGTGATATCGACTAGGTTGGGACAAAACGGTCCAAAAGCATTAGAAGATAAACTGAAAAGGAGCATTGTTAGACATCGTCTGCAGCATACAGCAAAAGTAAGGTTTAGGTGTCTGGGTGCATCGTGCACGTGTTAATGTGCAGGTACTGTAGACCACGTGCCACATAACCGTTTAGTTTGTTGCCATGAAAGGAATGATGGACGAGCAGTGTATGTCTGCAAGGTCGTAGCGTGGGTGTACAGCTTCCTCTACTACTTCAATACCGAGTACAAACTTACTCCTTATGCAAAATCTTCATTTAAAGCAAATGTCTCCAGCACCATTTTAACACCAATAGAAGTGTGTCCACTGAGCCATTTCGAATACATTTGCTGTTATTAGATTGATGTTTGCATACTTCTACCTTCCTCAAACAGAAAATGGTTATAAAATTTTATATCTATTGGCCTATAAAGAGAGCAAAGAAATCACATAGCAAACAAAACATTTGACTATCACTTAAAGTCTACTGTATTCCCTTGTAACAACAATAAGATAATGTTTATCTAGAGGTAGATAGGGCAATAAGTGTTTGTACAAGAGTAGAGAAAGTCATGTGTACATCACATAACGACCAAAACATTTGACTATCACTTAAAGTCTACTGTATTCCCTTGTAACTACAATAAGATAATGTTTATCTTGAAGTAGATAGAGCAATAAGTGTTTGTACAAGAGTAGAGAAAGTCATGTGTACATCACATAACGACCAAAACATTTGACTATCACTTAAAGTCTACTGTATTCCCTTGTAACTACAATAAGATAATGTTTATCTTGAAGTAGATAGAGCAATAAGTGTTTGTACAAGAGTAGAGAAAGTCATGTGTACATCACATAACGAACAAAACATTTGACTATCACTTAAAGTCTACTGTATTCCCTTGTAACTACAATAAGATAATGTTTATCTAGAGGTAGATAGGGCAATAAGTGTTTGTACAAGAGTAGAGAAAGTCATGTGTACATCACATAACGACCAAAACATTTGACTATCACTTAAAGTCTACTGTATTCCCTTGTAACTACAATAAGATAATGTTTATCTAGAGGTAGATAGGGCAATAAGTGTTTGTACAAGAGTAGAGAAAGTCATGTGTACATCACATAACGAACAAAACATTTGACTATCACTTAAAGTCTACTGTATTCCCTTGTAACTACAATAAGATAATGTTTATCTTGAAGTAGATAGAGCAATAAGTGTTTGTACAAGAGTAGAGAAAGTCATGTGTACATCACATAACGACCAAAACATTTGACTATCACTTAAAGTCTACTGTATTCCCTTGTAACTACAATAAGATAATGTTTATCTTGAAGTAGATAGAGCAATAAGTGTTTGTACAAGAGTAGAGAAAGTCATGTGTACATCACATAACGAACAAAACATTTGACTATCACTTAAAGTCTACTGTATTCCCTTGTAACTACAATAAGATAATGTTTATCTAGAGGTAGATAGGGCAATAAGTGTTTGTACAAGAGTAGAGAAAGTCATGTGTACATCACATAACGACCAAAACATTTGACTATCACTTAAAGTCTACTGTATTCCCTTGTAACTACAATAAGATAATGTTTATCTAGAGGTAGATAGGGCAATAAGTGTTTGTACAAGAGTAGAGAAAGTCATGTGTACATCACATAACGAACAAAACATTTGACTATCACTTAAAGTCTACTGTATTCCCTTGTAACTACAATAAGATAATGTTTATCTTGAAGTAGATAGAGCAATAAGTGTTTGTACAAGAGTAGAGAAAGTCATGTGTACATCACATAACGACCAAAACATTTGACTATCACTTAAAGTCTACTGTATTCCCTTGTAACTACAATAAGATAAAGTTTATCTTGAAGTAGATAGGGCAATAAGTGTTTGTACAAGAGTAGAGAAAGTCATGTGTACATCACATAACGACCAAAACATTTGACTATCACTTAAAGTCTACTGTATTCCCTTGTAACTACAATAAGATAATGTTTATCTTGAAGTAGATAGGGCAATAAGTGTTTGTACAAGAGTAGAGAAAGTCATGTATACATCACATAACGACCAAAACATTTGACTATCACTTAAAGTCTACTGTATTCCCTTGTAACTACAATAAGATAATGTTTATCTTGAAGTAGATAGGGCAATAAGTGTTTGTACAAGAGTAGAGAAAGTCATGTGTACATCACATAACGACCAAAACATGCGCCTATCACTTAAAGTGTACTGTATTCCCTTGTAACTACAATAAGATAAGGTTTATCATGAAGTAGAAAGAGCAATAAGTGTTTGTACAAGAGTAGAGAAAGACATGTATACATCACATAACGACGAAAACTTTTGACTATCACTTAAAGTCTACTGTATTTCCTTGTAACTACAATAAGATATAGTTTATCTTGAAGTAGAAAGAGCAATAAGTGTTTATACAAGGGTAGAGAAAGTCATGTATACATCACATAACGACCGAAACATTTGACTATCACTTAGGGTCTACTGTATTCCCTTGTAACTACAATAAGATATAGTTTATCTTGAAGTAGAAAGAGCAATAAGTGTTTGTAAGAATGGTTTGTGTAAAAATAGACATAATCGTGTAAGTGCAGTACATAAATCTGTTGATTTTATTTACAATTGATGGTTTAATGTAAAAGTGCGTGTTACAAACCGTTGTGATAAATGTTATACATTAAGAGATACAAAGGCGGTCATATTCCCGTTTTGAGTATTGGCAAATGCTAATTGCTCTCCAAAAAGGAAGTACATGTCCATAGCCATCCACTGTGAGTGATGAATTAGCGTTGAGTAGTAGTACACGTGCTGTGTTACACGCTCTCTGTATATGTGTCTGAACCACACACTCTTTCATCGTCCAGCGATAAGATTCGAAAATATCCTTACATGGAACAATGTGTGTTAATAATTTTAATTAAAATACCAAGAAATGTACACTTCGAATATGCTCAGAATGTCCTTTGTATATCTCGTATGTATAAAATCTTGATGTTTAAAATTGTAGATGTCTTTGAAACAAAAGTTGTGTCATATTCCTTACCTCGTGAGGTTTACAATTTTTGGGATTTCCTTATTATTGTTTTCATCTTTAAAATACTCAAACTTATACTTTTCACAAATGTGAAACATTGCTTCTTTCTTTCTCTCGTTATTCAGTTATTTATTTATTATTCATTCATTGGTGATACAAAGCGAATGTAATTACTAAGACATAACGACCAAAACATTTGACTATCACTTGGATTGGAATGGATTACGATACGGATCATTCTTGATGTACTGTACCTTTGCCCCGAGAGGAGCCACGACAGTCCAGAGGGCAGGAAACTCCTCGGTGGATCAGTACAACCAAATAACTCACCTTGCTGCTGTCCAGACCGGGCTCGGAGACTGGAGGAGGAAGTGTTTACCAAGAGCATATCATCCTGCCATGCCGACACTTCTACCCTGAAACAGGCCACTAGATAATAGATGATCTGAAATGATAATAGAGATCAAATGGAGGAACAGGAAATTCGCGGCGTGTAAGTAATCCACTAGGCATTTGCCTGGCGATCCGGGAAAACCCCCAGAAAACTCATGGGTCAGGTAAGTCGGAGAAAGGAACTCGGACTTCCCGAATGCGGGCCTAAGCCTATTGTCTAGTGTACTCTATTCCCTTTTATCTAAAATAAGATCGAGCAATAAGAATTTGTACAAGAGTAGAGGACGCTATGCGAGTGTACCCCATCACAATTTAGCTCCTACATTTGTATTATTTATTGGAGGGGGCCGAAATTAAGATAGTTACAGTATTTACTGAAGGTGCAGTTGTTTTATGTCTAGGTGTTGGCATTTTCACCTCTAGTCTAAATTCACTCTGGCTACTTGGTTTACATGACTTTAAACGTCCTCATTCCACCTTTTACTAATGTTTAAACAATGAATGTCAGGTACAAAGCACAGCAAACACAATTTTTGTTTGCTACGTCGAATTCGGC
The DNA here is from genome assembly GCA_030765055.1 of Mantis religiosa. Lineage (NCBI taxonomy): Eukaryota > Metazoa > Arthropoda > Insecta > Mantodea > Mantidae > Mantis > Mantis religiosa. The sequence continues at coordinate 164,379,279 of CM060956.1, forward strand.
AACCAATTGAGGGATTGTTGTGACGAAGTTACAGTATTGTAACTTGGACATTGGTATGAGTTAAATACAAACAGGACACAACTCCAAGACAACACTTCAAGTCGATGTTAATGAGAAATGATTTGAAAAGTCATAAAATGGTCTAAACTTTTTACAAAATGGTGTTTGATTTTGTAAGACGAGTGGTGACCTTGAGTGAGAAAATAGAATGAGCTCTGGGGTTGTTGTGTGGGAGTGAGCAAAGCGTCCGTGATGATGTCATTATCCGCTAGCGACCTTGACCGTCCTCAACGAGGAAATAAGGTGAAGGTCACCACATAGGTGCTGGCATTACCCACAACATTTTTGTAATTTACGATCAACATAAATTGATTGTTGTTAACAAAATATGCATTTGTCTATCTCTTACAGCTTATCAGTTATACACAAGTCATTCAGAATAAAGAGAACGTCTGAGTACATTCACAGAAAATTCAAGATATACATTTGTTGTGTAGTAATATTTTGTCTATCTCTTACAGTTTATCAGTTATACAAAAGTCATTCAGAATAAAGAGAACTTCTGAGTACATTCACAGAAAATTCAAGATATACATTTGTGTAGTAATATTTTGTCTATCTCTTACAGCTTATCAGTTATACACAAGTCATTCAGAATAAAGAGAACTTCTGAGTACATTCACAGAAAATTCAAGATATACATTTGTTGTGTAGTAATATTTTGTCTATCTCTTACAGCTTATCAGTTATACACAAGTCATTCAGAATAAAGAGAACTTCTGAGTACATTCACAGAAAATTCAAGATATACATTTGTTGTGTAGTAATATTTTGTCTATCTCTTACAGCTTATCAGTTATACACAAGTCATTCAGAATAAAGAGAACTTCTGAGTACATTCACAGAAAATTCAAGATATACATTTGTTGTGTAGTAATATTTTGTCTATCTCTTACAGCTTATCAGTTATACACAAGTCATTCAGAATAAAGAGAACTTCTGAGTACATTCACAGAAAATTCAAGATATACATTTGTTGTGTAGTAATATTTTGTCTATCTCTTACAGTTTATCAGTTATACAAAAGTCATTCAGAATAAAGAGAACTTTTGAGTGCATTCACAGAAAATTCAAGATATACATTTGTTATGTAGTAATATTTTGTCTATCTCTTACAGCTTATCAGTTATACACAAGTCATTCAGAATAAAGAGAACTTCTGAGTACATTCACAGAAAATTCAAGATATACATTTGTTATGTAGTAATATTTTGTCTATCTCTTACAGCTTATCAGTTATACACAAGTCATTCAGAATAAAGAGAACTTCTGAGTACATTCACAGAAAATTCAAGATATGCATTTGTTGTGTAGTAATATTTTGTCTATCTCTTACAGCTTATCAGTTATACACAAGTCATTCAGAATAAAGAGAACTTCTGAGTACATTCACAGAAAATTCAAGATATACATTTGTTATGTAGTAATATTTTGTCTATCTCTTCTAGTTTATCAGTTATACAAAAGTCATTCAGAATAAATTCTGAGTACATTCACAGAAAATTCAAGATATACATTTGTTATGTAGTAATATTTTGTCTATCTCTTACAGCTTATCAGTTATACACAAGTCATTCAGAATAAAGAGAACTTTTGAGTACATTCACAGAAAATTCAAGATATACATTTGTTATGTAGTAATATTTTGTCTATCTCTTACAGTTTATCAGTTATACAAAAGGCATTCAGAATAAATTCTGAGTACATTCACAGAAAATTCAAGATATACATTTGTTGTGTAGTAATATTTTGTCTATCTCTTACAGTTTATCAGTTATACAAAAGTCATTGAGAATAAAGAGAACTTCTGAGTACATTCACAGAAAATTCAAGATATACATTTGTTGTGTAGTAATATTTTGTCTATCTCTTACAGTTTATCAGTTATACAAAAGTCATTCAGAATAAAGAGAACTTCTGAGTACATTCACAGAAAATTCAAGATATAGGTTTGAACTGTCGCGAAAGCGGAGGTTTAAAGTATTACTACATAACAAATGTATATCTTGAATTTTCTGTGAATGTACTCAGAAGTTCTCTTTATTCTCAATGACTTTTGTGTAACTGAGGAACTGTAAGAGATTAACATACAAAGGGAACTGGATTTCAAAGACATCATATAACAGTCGGCTGTTTAAAACATTTGACTATCACTTAAAGTTTCTCTTGTACGTCTGCGAGATAGTGTTTTTGTTAATTGGTATAATGTAGATAGAGTAGCAGGTGTTTGTACTGCACAATGGATTCCTTTTAGATAATTATATTATTTTAAGTTTTGGCCGTCTGTACCGTTACACAGTTCTTTAATATTATATGATTTGCATAGTTTCCAGGGAACATATAGTCCTTTAACATAGGATATTTAAGAAATAGTGGTTAAAATTCCATATTTAATATCTTTGTTAAAGAGACTTATGCCCTTTTGCACCATCAGATGTTAAGAGTTAACACAAGTTTAGCAATTGTTGAAAGAAGAATTACATTTCACCAACAAATGTTAGCGTAACACTCGTGTCAAATCTCTTGTTTAACTAACAAGCCGAATTTCTGATGTTATGTCCTTAACAATTGTAAATAGTCAAGATGGTGAGCATGAACTCAGCTGTTGATATTGATATGCTATGTTTAAGACCGTCTAAATGGCATTCGTAATAGAGTACGGCCTATGAGGAGAAGTGATTTTGAGGAGCTATCAGAAGAAATTTTTTTTTACGGAGGTATAGACTGTCGAAACATGTTGTTATGAAGGTTACTGCGGAAGTACAAGAGAGGTTAGAACATGCATCGAAAGGAATATGCCGATCACACCTTTGCTTCAAGTATTAATAACTTTGCGATTTTATAATTCACTGAATTTTGTGGATAATACATTGTCCACCTCTCGTCTTGAAACGTTTAAGTCACTCGTCACTTGTCCTTCGCTCCTCGTTTTAAATTTACGTAATACTGACAAGTTGTTAGGTGCTTGTAGTAGTGACACATGCATTTGAAATAAATCCGTTTCCAATATTTTCTCACGTGACATTTTTCTCTTTTACATTCACCGCATCCGTCCTCTTATTTTCCACGATTCCTTACACTTCGTCACCAATTGAATTAACAATGCTTTCTCCATCGATGAGAAATTTGTCTCATGGCTTTATTTATGACTTTGTTCATCCGCCATTTTTCAGCTTGTGCAGACGAAAATGAAAACAAAAGCGCAACGCAGTACGTACAGAAAATAATACAAATCATCCATAGCCTTCTATAGCTGTGATATTAACAAGTTTGTTGGCGTTAACACAGGTTTGTTACCATTTTCAGAAAACAGGTTGGTGAAAAGCAAGAAATTTAACAGTAGGGTTAGCGTTGTGACAATTGTTACGTTACATTTGTTAACATCGATTTTAACTTGTGTTGGTGAAATGTGGCATGTACTGGAGGTGTACAAATGTGAAAGCTGCAGTTATGAATGTTTGTTTGTTCCAGAATGGACGAAAGAACGGAAGTTGAGTATAGACGATGGTGGAAGCAATGCCCAAATAGAGTACGTCAAGCCCCTCAAGATATCACCTCCACCACTGCATGAACACGATATCCTGTATGGCGGAGACTTGGATAACACGCAACGTAAGTACACCATCTTATTGCTCTATCCAGCGTGGATACAACAGAACTTACGAGTATTGTAGATTTTACGTGCAACAGCTGGTCGCTATTATTGATCAGTTATGTATCTGAATATTTTATAACAATTCCTCAATATAGCCGCGAATTACTCTATCCAAATTCTGTTTATTTGATGACGTTCTGTTTCTGACATAACCTTATTTTAACGTCTCATCCCTTAGCTACTCAGCACGCAGAGAGATAACTTCTCTTAGTTTGATTCTGTACAAAGATGCTCCAATAATCCACAAGCCGAATAATTAGTAGTTTGGACCTAGCTTGAACTACGGATATCCGGGTTAGAGACTGGTGCACGGTGAACATAACCTGCAGTCCTCCGGGTCTTGTACCCTATTCATAGGAGAGAACAGTTTACTACACAATAATGCACCTCTTCTTAAAGCACACCATTTATGTGATTCATTTTTGTTGTAATCAAAATCATTTTTGAAACAATCTTTCTTATTTTTTTAACTATCTAATACTTATACCATTCTCAAATGTCACTGGACTGGACTGCGGACAGAGGGAATTTGGCACGGAAGTCCAAACTTGGTCTGTTGTACTATACCTCCAAGTGGTACACTACGGGAGGAAGAATGAGGCGAGAAGAAACAAAGAGACTGGACAGGATTTGGTAGAGAGGATTTGGCACGGGAGTCCAAACTTGGTCTGTTGTACTATACCTCAAAGTGGGACACCCCGGGAGGAAGAATGAGGCACGAAGAAACAAAGAGACTGGACAGGATTTGGCAGAGGGGATTTGGCACGGAAGTCCAAACTTGGTCTGTTGTACTTTACCTCCAAGTGGAGTACCCCGGGAGCAAGGATGAGGCGAGAGGATACAAAGATGCTAGACTGGACTACGGTACAGAGGGGATCCGCACAGAGTTCCAATCTTGATCTGTTGTACTTTACCTCTAAGTGGAGTACCCCTGGGAGGAAGGATGAGGCGAGAGGAAACAAAGATGCTAGACTGGACTACGGTAGAGAGGGGATCCGCACGGAGTTCCAAACTTGGTCTGTTGTACTTTACCTCCAAGTGGAGTACCCCGGGAGGAAGGCTGAGGCGAGAGGATACAAAGATGCTAGACTGGACTACGGTAGAGAGGGGATCCGCACGGAGTTCCAAACTTGGTCTGTTGTACTTTACCTCCAAGTGGAGTACCTCTGGAAGGAAGGATGAGGCGAGAGGAAACAAAGATGCTAGACTGGACTACGGTAGAGAGGGGATCCGCACGGAGTTCCATACTTGGTCTGTTGTACTTTACCTCCAAGTGGGGTACCTCTGGGAGGAAGGATGAGGCAAGAGGAAACAAAGATGCTAGACTGGACTACGGTAGAGAGGGGATCCGCACAGAGGTCCAAACTTGGTCTGTTGTACTTTACCTCCAAGTGGAGTACCCCGGGAGGAAGGATGAGGCGAGAGGAAACAAAGATGCTAGACTGGACTGCGGTAGAGAGGGGATCCGCACGGAGTTCCAAACTTGGTCTGTTGTACTTTACCTCCAAGTGGGGTACCTCGGGAGGGAGGATGAGGCGAGAGGAAACAAAGATTTTAGACTGGACTACGGTAGAGAGGGGATCCGCACGGAGTTCCAAACTTGGTCTGTTGTACTTTACCTCCAAGTGGAGTACCCTGGGAGGAAGGATGAGGCGAGAGGAAACAAAGATGCTAGACTGGACTACGGTAGAGAGGGGATCCGCACGGAGTTCCAAACTTGGTCTGTTGTACTTTACCTCTAAGTGGGGTACCTCTGGGAGGAAGGATAAGGCGAGAGGAAACAAAGATGCTAGACTGGACTACGGTAGAGAGGGGATCCGCACGGAGTTCCAAACTTGGTCTGTTGTACTTTACCTCCAAGTGGAGTACCCCGGGAGGAAGGATGAGGCGAGAGGAAACAAAGATGCTAGACTGGACTACGGTAGAGAGGGGATCCGCACTCAGTTCCAAACTTGGTCTGTTGTACTTTACCTCCAAGTGGGGTACCTCTGGGAGGAAGGATGAGCCGAGAGGAAACAAAGATGCTAGACTGGACTACGGTACAGAGGGGATCCGCACGGAGTTCCAAACTTGGTCTGTTGTACTTTACCTCCAAGTGGAGTACCCCTAGAAAAAGGATAAGGCGAGAGGAAACAAAGATGCTAGACTGGACTACGGTAGAGAGGGGATCCGCACGGAAGTCCAAACTTGGTCTGTTGTAATTAACCTCCAAGTGGAATACCCCGGGAGGAAGGATGAGGCGAGAGGAAACAAAGATGCTAGACTGGACTACGTTAGAGAGGGGATCCGCACGGAAGTCCAAACTTTGTCTGTTGTACTTTACCTCCAAGTGGAGTACCCCGGGAGGAAGGATGAGGCGAGAGGAAACAAAGATGCTAGACTGGACTACGGTAGAGAGGGGATCCGCACGGAAGTCCAATCTTGGTCTGTTGTACTTTACCTCCAAGTTGAGTACCCCGGGAGGAAGGATAAGGCGAGAGGAAACAAAGATGCTAGACTGGACTACGGTAGAGAGGGGATCCGCACGGAGTTCCAAACTTGGTCTGTTGTACTTTACCTCCAAGTGGAGTACCCCGGGAGGAAGGATGAGGCGAGAGGAAACAAAGATGCTAGACTGGACTACGGTAGAGAGGGGATCCGCACGGAGTTCCAAACTTGGTCTGTTGTACTTTACCTCCAAGTGGGGTACCTCTGGGAGGAAGGATGAGCCGAGAGGAAACAAAGATGCTAGACTGGACTACGGTACAGAGGGGATCCGCACGGAGTTCCAAACTTGGTCTGTTGTACTTTACCTCCAAGTGGAGTACCCCTAGAAAAAGGATAAGGCGAGAGGAAACAAAGATGCTAGACTGGACTACGGTAGAGAGGGGATCCGCACGGAAGTCCAAACTTGGTCTGTTGTAATTAACCTCCAAGTGGAATACCCCGGGAGGAAGGATGAGGCGAGAGGAAACAAAGATGCTAGACTGGACTACGTTAGAGAGGGGATCCGCACGGAAGTCCAAACTTTGTCTGTTGTACTTTACCTCCAAGTGGAGTACCCCGGGAGGAAGGATGAGGCGAGAGGAAACAAAGATGCTAGACTGGACTACGGTAGAGAGGGGATCCGCACGGAAGTCCAATCTTGGTCTGTTGTACTTTACCTCCAAGTTGAGTACCCCGGGAGGAAGGATGAGGCGAGAGGAAACAAAGATGCTAGACTGGACTACGGTAGAGAGGGGATCCGCACGGAAGTCCAAACTTGGTCTGTTGTACTTTACCTCCAAGTGGGGTACCTCTGGGAGTAAGGATGAGGCGAGAGGAAACAAAGATGCTAGACTGGACTACGGTAGAGAGGGGATCCGCACGGAGTTCCAAACTTGGTCTGTTGTACTTTACCTCCAAGTGGGGTACCTCTGGGAGTAAGGATGAGGCGAGAGGAAACAAAGATGCTAGACTGGACTACGGTAGAGAGGGGATCCGCACGGAAGTCCAATCTTGGTCTGTTGTACTTTACCTCCAAGTGGGATACCTCTGGGAGGAAGGATGAGGCGAGAGGAAACAAAGATGCTAGACTGGACAACGGTAGAGAGGGGATCCGCACGGAAGTCCAAACTTGGTCTGTTGTACTTTACCTCCAAGTGGAGTACCCCGGGAGGAAGGATGAGGCGAGAGGAAACAAAGATGCTAGACTGGACTACGGTTGAGAGGGGATCCGCACGGAAGTCCAAACTTGGTCTGTTGTACTTTACCTCCAAGTGGAGTACCCCGGGAGGAAGGATGAGGCGAGAGGAAACAAAGATGCTAGACTGGACTACGGTAGAGAGGGGATCCGCACGGAGTTCCAAACTTGGTCTGTTGTACTTTACCTCCAAGTGGAGTACCCCGGGAGGAAGGATGAGGCGAGAGGAAACAAAGATGCTAGACTGGACTACGGTAGAGAGGGATCCGCACGGAGTTCCAAACTTGGTCTGTTGTACTTTACCTCCAAGTGGAGTACCCCGGGAGGAAGGATGAGGCGAGAGGAAACAAAGATGCTAGACTGGACTACGGTAGAGAGGGGATCCGCACGGAAGTCCAAACTTGGTCTGTTGTACTTTACCTCCAAGTGGAGTACCCCGGGAGGAAGGATGAGGCGAGAGGAAACAAAGATGCTGGACTGGACTACGGTACAGTGGGGATCCGCACGGAGTTCCAAACTTGGTCTGTTGTACTTTACCTCTAAGTGGGGTACCTCTGGGAAGAAGGATAAGGCGAGAGGATACAAAGATGCTAGACTGGACTACGGTAGAGAGGGGATCCGCACGGAGTTCCAAACTTGGTCTGTTGTACTTTACCTCTAAGTGGGGTACCTCTGGGAAGAAGGATAAGGCGAGAGGAAACAAAGATGCTAGACTGGACTACGTTAGAGAGGGGATCCGCACGGAGTTCCAAACTTGGTCTGTTGTACTTTACCTCTAAGTGGGGTACCTCTGGAAGGAAGGATGAGGCGAGAGGAAACAAAGATGCTAGACTGGACTACGGTAGAGAGGGGATCCGCACGGAGTTCCAAACTTGGTCTGTTGTACTTTACCTCCAAGTGGGGTACTTCTGGGAGGAAGGATGAGGCGAGAGGAAACAAAGATGCTAGACTGGACTACGGTAGAGAGGGGATCCGCACGGAAGTCCAAACTTGGTCTGTTGTACTTTACCTCCAAGTGGGGTACCTCTGGGAGGAAGGATGAGGCGAGAGGGAACAAAGATGCTAGACTGGACTACGGTACAGAGGGGATCCGCACGGAAGTCCAAACTTGGTCTGTTGTACTTTACCTCCAAGTGGAGTACCCCGGGAGGAAGGATGAGGCGAGAGGAAACAAAGATGCTAGACTGGACTACGGTACAGAGGGGATCCGCACGGAGTTCCAAACTTGGTCTGTTGTACTTTACCTCCAAGTGGAGTACCCCGGGAGGAAGGATGAGGCGAGAGGAAACAAAGATTTTAGACTGGACTACGGTAGAGAGGGGATCCGCACGGAGTTCCAAACTTGGTCTGTTGTACTTTACCTCCAAGTGGGGTACCTCGGGAGGAAGGATGAGGCGAGAGGAAACAAAGATGCTAGACTGGACTACGGTACAGAGGGGATCCGCACGGAGTTCCAAACTTGGTCTGTTGTACTTTACCTCCAAGTGGGCTACCCCGGGGGGAAGGATGAGGCGAGAGGAAACGAAGAGATTGGACTGCTTGTTCTGTTGTAATATAGCTCTAAGTGTGGTACCACGGGAGGGAGAATGAGAAGTTCTCTTTATTCTGAATTTTCTGTGAATAGCGTTAGAGGGCGGGCATCACAAGAAGCTTAAACAGTGCTGAGGGCAGGGTCCCTACTCTTAATCAGTTGGAAACTGCCCTGCAGGCCATTACACTCACCGTGGTCTTGAAACGTCCGCACCATCCTAGTCTCGGAAACCTTCCTATCGGAGGAGGATGTGTTTACCAGGATCCTTTGAACTTGTCATGCAGCGCCGAGACTCCCGCCGGCACTTCTACCCTGAAAGACCAGATGAGAGGTGATTTGAAATGATGATGGAGATGAGAGTGTGGGACTGGAAATTCGGCGGATGTAATTAATCTACCTACTATTCGCGTGGCGACCAGGGAAAACCACGGAAGAGCCGTTTGATCAGGTAGGTCAGCCATGGGAATTGAACCCGAATCTCCCAAATGCGGACCACGGTCGGAACCGTTTGATCTTGATTACAAATGGTTAGTGGTTATTAATTTTTTATCTCTTGGCTTTATAAAGACGTCATTTGCAACTAGGTGTTTGAAGCACTTAAAGTCTGCTATGCTCCACATTACCTACAAGAATGTATTTGTGCAAAGTTTTACTTGATTAACCTATGTGAACAAAGAATAAACAGTCATCAGTTGGTATTGGTTTGTTTATCCCACAGCGCCAATAAGGCATCATTCTGGTCACTTCCGTCACAAGATGGCACTCCTGTGGGATCCTCATCCGCAGTATGAGTTCTCGGCATTCGGGAGAAGCTTCCGTCTGTTGCTGGCACAGGACACGACGTTCGTACATCCGGAACTGCAGGTTAGTTGATGTGTCAGTGAGCCACGTACAAATGAATACCTGTTTAGGTTAGTGATATTTAATGAGTGGTGTGACTGTTTGTTCAGGTGACGCACATTTGGCACAATATGACGGTTCGAGAAAGACCAACACTACGTCCGAATGGCTGCTTTTACAAAGGATTAGTCCGCGGAGATCCGCACTCGACCGTCGCCGTCAGCTTGTGTCACGGCATGGTAAGTTGTTAGGTTCTTGTATTTACAAACATTACTGAACCCTCACACTGATAGTGAGAGCTGTTACAAATCTTGTTGCTGATACATTTCCTTTACTAACTTGTGTATTTTAGGCGGAATACAGGAGACACTTTTGTAAGTTGTTAGGTTCTTGTATTTACAAACATTACTGAACCCCCACACTGATAGTGCGAGATGTTACAAATCTTGTTGCTGATACATTTCCTTTACTAACTTGTGTATTGTAGGCGGAATACAGGAGACACTTTTGTAAGTAGTTAGGTTCTTGTATTTACAAACATTACTGAACCCCTCACACTGATAGTGAGAGCTGTTACAAATCTTGTTGCTGATACATTTCCTTTACTAACTTGTGTATTTTAGGTGGAATACAGGAGACACTTTTGTAAGTAGTTAGGTTCTTGTATTTACAAACATTACTGAACCCCTCAAACTGATAGTGAGAGCCGTTACAAATCTTGTTGCTGATACATTTCCTTTACTAACTTGTGTATTTTAGGTGGAATACAGGCGACACTTTTGTAAGTAGTTAGGTTCTTGTACTTACAAACATTACTGAACCCCTCAAACTGATAGTGAGAGCCGTTACAAATCTTGTTGCTGATACATTTCCTTTACTAACTTGTGTATTTTAGGTGGAATACAGGCGACACTTTTGTAAGTAGTTAGGTTCTTGTACTTACAAACATTACTGAACCCCTCAAACTGATAGTGAGAGCTGTTACAAATCTTGTTGCTGATACATTTCCTTTACTAACTTGTGTATTTTAGGTGCAATACAGGAGACACTTTTGTAAGTAGTTAGGTTCTTGTATTTACAAACATTACTGAACCCCCACACTGATAGTGCGAGATGTTACAAATCTTGTTGCTGATACATTTCCTTTACTAACTTGTGTATTGTAGGCGGAATACAGGAGACACTTTTGTAAGTAGTTAGGTTCTTGTATTTACAAACATTACTGAACCCCCACACTGATAGTGAGAGCTGTTACAAATCTTGTTGCTGATACATTTCCTTTACTAACTTGTGTATTTTAGGTGGAATACAGGAGACACTTTTGTAAGTAGTTAGGTTCTTGTATTTACAAACATTACTGAACCCCTCACACTGATAGTGATAGATGTTATAGATCTTGTTGCTGATACATTTCCTTTACTAACTTGTGTATTTTAGGTGGAATACAGGCGACACTTTTGTAAGTTGTTAGGTTCTTGTATTTACAAACATTACTGAACCCCTCACACTGATAGTGAGAGTTGTTACAAATCTTGTTGCTGATACTTTTCCTTTACTAACTTGTGTATTTTAGGTGGAATACAGGAGACACTTTTGTAAGTAGTTAGGTTCTTGTATTTACAAACATTACTGAACACCTCACACTGATAGTGCGAGATGTTACAAATCTTGTTGCTGATACATTTCCTTTACTAACTTGTGTATTTTACGTGGAATACAGGAGACACTTTTGTAAGTAGTTAGGTTCTTGTATTTACAAACATTACTGAACCCCTCACACTGATAGTGAGAGCTGTTACAAATCTTGTTGCTGATAAATTTCCTTTACTAACTTGTGTATTTTAGGCGGAATACAGGAGACACTTTTGTAAGTAGTTAGGTTCTTGTATTTACAAACATTACTGAACACCTCACACTGATAGTGAGAGATATTACAAATCTTGTTGCTGATACATTTCCTTTACTAACTTGTGTATTTTAGGTGGAATACAGAAGACACTTTTGTAAGTAGTTAGGTTCTTGTATTTACAAACATTACTGAACACCTCACACTGATAGTGAGAGCTGTTACAAATCTTGTTGCTGATACATTTCCTTTACTAACTTGTGTATTTTAGGCGGAATACAGGGGACACTTTTGTAAGTTGTTAGGTTCTTGTATTTACAAACATTACTGAACACCTCACACTGATAGTGAGAGCTGTTACAAATCTTGTTGCTGATACATTTCCTTTACTAACTTGTGTATTTTAGGCGGAATACAGGAGACACTTTTGTAAGTTGTTAGGTTCTTGTATTTACAAACATTACTGAACACCTCACACTGATAGTGAGAGCTGTTACAAATCTTGTTGCTGATACATTTCCTTTACTAACTTGTGTATTTTAGACGGAATACAGGGGACACTTTTGTAAGTTGTTAGGTTCTTGTATTTACAAATATTACTGAACACCTCACACTGATAGTGAGAGATGTTATAGATCTTGTTGCTGATACATTTCCTTTACTAACTTGTGTATTTTAGGCGAAATACAGGAGACACTTTTGTAAGTTGTTAGGTTCTTGTATTTACAAACATTAATGAACCCCCACACTGATAGTGAGAGCTGTTACAAATCTTGTTGCTGATACATTTCCTTTATTAACTTGTGTATTTTAGGTGGAATACAGGAGACACTTTTGTAAGTAGTTAGTTTCTTGTATTTACAAACATTACTGAACCCCTCACACTGATAGTGAGAGCCGTTACAAATCTTGTTGCTGATACATTTCCTTTACTAACTTGTGTATTTTAGGTGGAATACAGGAGACACTTTTGTAAGTAGTTAGGATCTTGTATTTACAAACATTACTGAACCCCTCACACTGATAGTGACAGCTGTTACAAATCTTGTTGCTGATTCGTTTCCTTTACTAAGTTGTGTATTTTAGGTGGAATACAGGAGACACTTTTGTAAGTAGTTAGGTTCTTGTATTTACAAACATTACTGAACCCCTCACACTGATAGTGACAGCTGTTACAAATCTTGTTGCTGATTCGTTTCCTTTATTAAGTTGTGTATTTTAGGTGGAATACAGGAGACACTTTTGTAAGTAGTTAGGATCTTGTATTTACAAACATTACTGAACCCCTCACACTGATAGTGACAGCTGTTACAAATCTTGTTGCTGATTCGTTTCCTTTACTAAGTTGTGTATTTTAGCTGGAATACAGGAGACTCTTTTGTAAGTAGTTAGGTTCTTGTATTTACAAACATTACTGAACACCTCACACTGATAGTGAGAGCTGTTACAAATCTTGTTGCTGATACATTTCCTTTACTAACTTGTGTATTTTAGGTGGAATACAGGAGACACTTTTGTAAGTAGTTAGGTTCTTGTATTTACAAACATTACTGAATACCTCACACTGATAGTGAGAGCTGTTACAAATCTTGTTGCTGCTACATTTCCTTTACTAACTTGTGTATTTTAGGTGGAATACAGGAGACACTTTTGTAAGTAGTTAGGTTCTTGTATTTACAAACATTACTGAACCCCTCACACTGATAGTGAGAGATGTTACAAATCTTGTTGCTGATACATTTCCTTTACTAACTTGTGTATTTTAGGTGGAATACAGGAGACACTTTTGTAAGTTGTTAGGTTCTTGTATTTACAAACATTACTGAACACCTCACACTGATAGTGACAGATGTTACAAATCTCTTTGCTGATACATTTCCTTTACTAACTTGTGCATGTTAGGCGGAATACAGGAGACACTTTTGTAAGTAGTTAGGTTCTTGTATTTACAAACATTACTGAACCCCTCACACTGATAGTGAGAGCTGTTACAAATATTGTTGCTGATACATTTCCTTTACTAACTTGTGTATTTTAGGCGGAATACAGGAGACACTTTTGTAAGTAGTTAGGTTCTTGTATTTACAAACATTACTGAACCCCTCACACTGATAGTGAGAGCTGTTACAAATCTTGTTGCTGATACATTTCCTTTACTAACTTGTGTATTTTAGGTGGAATACAGGAGACACTTTTGTAAGTAGTTAGGTTCTTGTATTTACAAACATTACTGAACACCTCACACTGATAGTGAGAGCTGTTACAAATCTTGTTGCTGATACATTTCCTTTACTAACTTGTGTATTTTAGGTGGAATACAGGAGACACTTTTGTAAGTAGTTAGGTTCTTGTACTTACAAACATTACTGAACACCTCACACTGATAGTGAGAGCTGTTAAAAATCTTGTTGCTGATACACTTCCTTTACTAACTTGTGTATTTTAGGTGGAATACAGGAGACACTTTTGTAAGTAGTTAGGTTCTTGTATTTACAAACATTACTGAACCCCTCACACTGATAGTGAGAGCCGTTACAAATCTTGTTGCTGATACATTTCCTTTACTAACTTGTGTATTTTAGGTGGAATACAGGCGACACTTTTGTAAGTAGTTAGGATCTTGTATTTACAAACATTACTGAACCCCTCACACTGATAGTGAGAGCTGTTACAAATCTTGTTGCTGATACATTTCCTTTACTAACTTGTGTATTTTAGGTGGAATACAGGAGACTCTTTTGTAAGTAGTTAGGTTCTTGTACTTACAAACATTACTGAACACCTCACACTGATAGTGAGAGCTGTTAAAAATCTTGTTGCTGATACATTTCCTTTACTAACTTGTGTATTTTAGGTGGAATACAGGAGACACTTTTGTAAGTAGTTAGGTTCTTGTATTTACAAACATTACTGAACCCCTCACACTGATAATGAGAGCCGTTACAAATCTTGTTGCTGATACATTTCCTTTACTAACTTGTATATTTTAGGTGGAATACAGGCGACACTTTTGTAAGTAGTTAGGATCTTGTATTTACAAACATTACTGAACCCCTCACACTGATAGTGAGAGCTGTTACAAATCTTGTTGCTGATACATTTCCTTTACTAACTTGTGTATTTTAGGTGGAATACAGGAGACACTTTTGTAAGTTGTTAGGTTCTTGTATTTACAAACATTACTGAACACCTCACACTGATAGTGAGAGCTGTTGCAAATCTTGTTGCTGATACATTTCTTTTACTAACTTGTGTATTTTAGGTGGAATACAGGAGACACTTTTGTAAGTAGTTAGGTTCTTGTATTTACAAATATTACTGAACAGCTCACACTGATAGTGAGAGCCGTTACAAATCTTGTTGCTGATACATTTCCTTTACTAACTTGTGTATTTTAGGTGGAATACAGGAGACACTTTTGTAAGTAGTTAGGTTCTTGTATTTACAAACATTACTGAACCCCTCACACTGATAGTGAGAGCCGTTACAAATCTTGTTGCTGATATATTTCCTTTACTAACTGGTGTATTTTAGGCGGAATACACGAGACACTTTTGTAAGTAGTTAGGTTCTTGTATTAACAAACATTACTGAACACCTCACACTGATAGTGAGAGCTGTTAAAATCTTGTTGCTGATACATTTCCTTTACTAACTTGTGTATTTTAGGTGGAATACAGGAGACACTTTTGTAAGTAGTTAGGTTCTTGTATTTACAAACATTACTGAACACCTCACACTGATAGTGAGAGCTGTTAAAATCTTGTTGCTGATACATTTCCTTTACTAACTTGTGTATTTTAGGTGGAATACAGGGGACACTTTTGTAAGTTGTTAGGTTCTTGTATTTACAAACATTACTGAACACCTCACACTGATAGTGAGAGCTGTTAAAATCTTGTTGCTGATACATTTCCTTTACTAACTTGTGTATTTTAGGCGGAATACAGGAGACACTTTTGTAAGTAGTTAGGTTCTTGTATTTACAAACATTACTGAACCCCTCAAACTGATAGTGAGAGCTGTTACAAATCTTGTTGCTGATACATTTCCTTTACTAACTTGTGTATTTTAGGCGGAATACAGGGGACACTTTTGTAAGTTGTTAGGTTCTTGTATTTACAAACATTACTGAACACCTCACACTGATAGTGATAGATGTTATAGATCTTGTTGCTGATACATTTCCTTTACTAACTTGTGTATTTTAGGCGGAATACAGGAGACACTTTTGTAAGTTGTTAGGTTCTTGTATTTACAAACATTAATGAACCCCCACACTGATAGTGCGAGATGTTACAAATCTTGTTGCTGATACATTTCCTTTATTAACTTGTGTATTTTAGGTGGAATACAGGAGACACTTTTGTAAGTAGTTAGGTTCTTGTATTTACAAACATTACTGAACCCCTCACACTGATAGTGAGAGCCGTTACAAATCTTGTTGCTGATACATTTCCTTTACTAACTTGTGTATTTTAAGTGGAATACAGGAGACACTTTTGTAAGTAGTTAGGATCTTGTATTTACAAACATTACTGAACCCCTCACACTGATAGTGACAGCTGTTACAAATCTTGTTGCTGATTCGTTTCCTTTACTAAGTTGTGTATTTTAGGTGGAATACAGGAGACACTTTTGTAAGTAGTTAGGATCTTGTATTCACAAACATTACTGAACCCCTCACACTGATAGTGACAGCTGTTACAAATCTTGTTGCTGATTCGTTTCCTTTACTAAGTTGTGTATTTTAGGTGGAATACAGGAGACTCTTTTGTAAGTAGTTGGGTTCTTGTATTTACAAACATTACTGAACCCCTCACACTGATAGTGAGAGCTGTTACTAATCTTGTTGCTGATACATTTCCTTTACTAACTTGTGTATTTTAGGTGGAATACAGGAGACACTTTTGTAAGTAGTTAGGTTCTTGTATTTACAAACATTACTGAATACCTCACACTGATAGTGAGAGCTGTTACAAATCTTGTTGCTGCTACATTTCCTTTACTAACTTGTGTATTTTAGGTGGAATACAGGAGACACTTTTGTAAGTAGTTAGGTTCTTGTATTTACAAACATTACTGAACCCCTCACACTGATAGTGAGAGATGTTACAAATCTTGTTGCTGATACATTTCCTTTACTAACTTGTGTATTTTAGGTGGAATACAGGAGACACTTTTGTAAGTTGTTAGGTTCTTGTATTTACAAACATTACTGAACCCCTCACACTGATAGTGAGAGATGTTACAAATCTTGTTGCTGATACATTTCCTTTACTAACTTGTGTATTTTAGGTGGAATACAGGAGACACTTTTGTAAGTTGTTAGGTTCTTGTATTTACAAACATTACTGAACACCTCACACTGATAGTGAGAGCTGTTACAAATCTTGTTGCTGATACATTTCCTTTACTAACTTGTGTATTTTAGGTGGAATACAGGAGACACTTTTGTAAGTAGTTAGGTTCTTGTATTTACAAACATTACTGAACACCTCACACTGATAGTGAGAGTTGTTACAAATCTTGTTGCTGATACATTTCCTATACTAACTTGTGTATTTTAGGCGGAATACAGGAGACACTTTTGTAAGTAGTTAGGTTCTTGTATTTACAAACATTACTGAACCCCTCACACTGATAGTGATAGCTGTTACAAATCTTGTTGCTGATACATTTCCTTTACTAACTTGTGTATTTTAGGTGGAATACAGGAGACACTTTTGTAAGTAGTTAGGTTCTTGTATTTACAAACATTACTGAACACCTCACACTGATAGTGAGAGCTGTTTCAAATCTTGTTGCTGATACATTTCCTTTACTAACTTGTGTATTTTAGGTGGAATACAGGAGACACTTTTGTAAGTAGTTAGGTTCTTGTATTTACAAACATTACTGAACACCTCACACTGATAGTGAGAGCTTTTACAAATCTTGTTGCTGATACATTTCCTTTACTAACTTGTGTATTTTAGGTGGAATACAGGAGACACTTTTGTAAGTAGTTAGGTTCTTGTACTTACAAACATTACTGAACACCTCACACGGATAGTGAGAGCTGTTAAAAATCTTGTTGCTGATACATTTCCTTTACTAACTTGTGTATTTTAGGTGGAATACAGGAGACACTTTTGTAAGTAGTTAGGTTCTTGTATTTACAAACATTACTGAACCCCTCACACTGATAGTGAGAGCCGTTACAAATCTTGTTGCTGATACATTTCCTTTACTAACTTGTGTATTTTAGGTGGAATACAGGCGACACTATTGTAAGTAGTTAGGATCTTGTATTTACAAACATTACTGAACCCCTCACACTGATAGTGAGAGCTGTTACAAATCTTGTTGCTGATACATTTCCTTTACTAACTTGTGTATTTTAGGTGGAATACAGGAGACACTTTTGTAAGTTGTTAGGTTCTTGTATTTACAAACATTACTGAACACCTCACACTGATAGTGAGAGCTGTTGCAAATCTTGTTGCTGATACATTTCCTTTACTAACTTGTGTATTTTAGGTGGATACAGGAGACACTTTTGTAAGTAGTTAGGTTCTTGTATTTACAAATATTACTGAACACCTCACACTGATAGTGAGAGCCGTTACAAATCTTGTTGCTGATACATTTCCTTTACTAACTTGTGTATTTTAGGTGGAATACAGGAGACACTTTTGTAAGTAGTTAGGTTCTTGTATTTACAAACATTACTGAACCCCTCACACTGATAGTGAGAGCCGTTACAAATCTTGTTGCTGATATATTTCCTTTACTAACTGGTGTATTTTAGGCGGAATACACGAGACACTTTTGTAAGTAGTTAGGTTCTTGTATTTACAAACATTACTGAACACCTCACACTGATAGTGAGAGCTGTTACAAATCTTGTTGCTGATACATTTCCTTTACTAACTTGTGTATTTTAGGTGGAATACAGAAGACACTTTTGTAAGTAGTTAGGTTCTTGTATTTACAAACATTACTGAACACCTCACACTGATAGTGAGAGCTGTTAAAATCTTGTTGCTGATACATTTCCTTTACTAACTTGTGTATTTTAGGTGGAATACAGGAGACAGTTTTGTAAGTAGTTAGGTTCTTGTATTTACAAACATTACTGAACCCCTCACACTGATAGTGAGAGCCGTTACAAATCTTGTTGCTGATACATTTCCTTTACTAACTTGTGCATTTTAGTTGGAATACAGGAGACACTTTTGTAAGTAGTTAGGTTCTTGTATTTACAAACATTACTGAACCCCTCAAACTGATAGTGAGAGCTGTTACAAATCTTGTTGCTGATACATTTCCTTTACTAACTTGTGTATTTTAGGTGGAATACAGGAGACACTTTTGTAAGTAGTTAGGTTCTTGTATTTACAAACATTACTGTACCCCTCACACTGATAGTGAGAGCTTTTACAAATCTTGTTGCTGATACATTTCCTTTACTAACTTGTGTATTTTAGGCGGAATACAGGAGACACTTTTGTAAGTTGTTAGGTTCTTGTATTTACAAACATTAATGAACCCCCACACTGATAGTGCGAGATGTTACAAATCTTGTTGCTGATACATTTCCTTTATTAACTTGTGTATTTTAGGTGGAATACAGGAGACACTTTTGTAAGTAGTTAGGTTCTTGTATTTACAAACATTACTGAACCCCTCACACTGATAGTAAGAGCTGTTAAAAATCTTGTTGCTGATACATTTCCTTTACTAACTTGTGTATTTTAGGCGGAATACAGGAGACACTTTTGTAAGTTGTTAGGTTCTTGTATTTACAAACATTAATGAACCCCCACACTGATAGTGCGAGATGTTACAAATCTTGTTGCTGATACATTTCCTTTATTAACTTGTGTATTTTAGGTGGAATACAGGAGACACTTTTGTAAGTAGTTAGGTTCTTGTATTTACAAACATTACTGAACCCCTCACACTGATAGTGAGAGCCGTTACAAATCTTGTTGCTGATACATTTCCTTTACTAACTTGTGCATTTTAGTTGGAATATAGGAGACACTTTTGTAAGTAGTTAGGTTCTTGTATTTACAAACATTACTGAACCCCTCAAACTGATAGTGAGAGCTGTTACAAATCTTGTTGCTGATACATTTCCTTTACTAACTTGTGTATTTTAGGTGGAATACAGGAGACACTTTTGTAAGTTGTTAGGTTCTTGTATTTACAAACATTAATGAACCCCCACACTGATAGTGCGAGATGTTACAAATCTTGTTGCTGATACATTTCCTTTATTAACTTGTGTATTTTAGGTGGAATACAGGAGACACTTTTGTAAGTAGTTAGGTTCTTGTATTTACAAACATTACTGAACCCCTCACACTGATAGTGAGAGCCGTTACAAATCTTGTTGCTGATATATTTCCTTTACTAACTTGTGTATTTTAGGTGGAATACAGGAGACACTTTTGTAAGTTGTTAGTTTCTTTTATTTACAAACATTAATGAACCCCCACACTGATAGTGCGAGATGTTACAAATCTTGTTGCTGATACATTTCCTTTATTAACTTGTGTATTTTAGGTGGAATACAGGAGACACTTTTGTAAGTAGTTAGGTTCTTGTATTTACAAACATTACTGAACCCCTCACACTGATAGTGAGAGCCGTTACAAATCTTGTTGCTGATACATTTCCTTTACTAACTTGTGTATTTTAGGTGGAATACAGGAGACACTTTTGTAAGTAGTTAGGATCTTGTATTTACAAACATTACTGAACACCTCACACTGATAGTGACAGCTGTTACAAATCTTGTTGCTGATACATTTCCTTTACTAACTTGTGTATTTTAGGTGGAATACAGGAGACACTTTTGTAAGTAGTTAGGTTCTTGTATTTACAAACATTACTGAACACCTCACACTGATAGTGAGAGCTGTTACAAATCTTGTTGCTGATACATTTCCTTTACTAACTTGTGTATTTTAGGTGGAATACAGGAGACACTTTTGTAAGTAGTTAGGTTCTTGTATTTACAAACATTACTGAACACCTCACACTGATAGTGAGAGCTGTTACAAATCTTGTTGCTGATACATTTCCTTTACTAACTTGTGTATTTTAGGTGGAATACAGGAGACACTTTTGTAAGTAGTTAGGTTCTTTTATTTACAAACATTACTGAACCCCTCACACTGATAGTGAGAGATGTTACAAATCTTGTTGCTGATATATTTCCTTTACTAACTTGTGTATTTTAGGTGGAATACAGGAGACACTTTTGTAAGTAGTTATGTTCTTGTATTTACAAACATTACTGAACCCCTCAAACTGATAGTGAGAGCTGTTACAAATCTTGTTGCTGATACATTTCCTTTACTAACTTGTGTATTTTAGGTGGAATACAGGAGACACTTTTGTAAGTAGTTAGGTTCTTGTATTTACAAACATTACTGAATACCTCACACTGATAGTGAGAGCTGTTACAAATCTTGTTGCTGCTACATTTCCTTTACTAACTTGTGTATTTTAGGTGGAATACAGGAGACACTTTTGTAAGTAGTTAGGTTCTTGTATTTACAAACATTACTGAACCCCTCACACTGATAGTGAGAGATGTTACAAATCTTGTTGCTGATACATTTGCTTTACTAACTTGTGTATTTTAGGCGGAATACAGGAGACACTTTTGTAAGTAGTTAGGTTCTTGTATTTACAAACATTACTGAACCCCTCAAACTGATAGTGAGAGATGTTACAAATCTTGTTGCTGATACATTTCCTTTACTAACTTGTGTATTTTAGGCGGAATACAGGAGACACTTTTGTAAGTAGTTAGGTTCTTGTATTTACAAACATTACTGAACCCCTCACACTGATAGTGAGAGCTGTTACAAATCTTGTTGCTGATACATTTCCTTTACTAACTTGTGTATTTTAGGCGGAATACAGGAGACACTTTTGTAAGTAGTTAGGTTCTTGTATTTACAAACATTACTGAACACCTCACACTGATAGTGAGAGATGTTACAAATCTTGTTGCTGATACATTTGCTTTACTAACTTGTGTATTTTAGGCGGAATACAGGAGACACTTTTGTAAGTAGTTAGGTTCTTGTATTTACAAACATTACTGAACACCCCACACTGATAGTGAGAGATGTTACAAATCTTGTTGCTGATACATTTCCTTTACTAACTTGTGTATTTTAGGCGGAATACAGGAGACACTTTTGTAAGTAGTTAGGTTCTTGTATTTACAAACATAACTGAACCCCTCACACTGATAGTGAGAGATGTTACAAATCTTGTTGCTGATACATTTCCTTTACTAACTTGTGTATTTTAGGCGGAATACAGGAGACACTTTTGTAAGTAGTTAGGTTCTTGTATTTACAAACATTACTGAACACCTCACACTGATAGTGAGAGCTGTTACAAATCTTGTTGCTGATACATTTCCTTTACTAACTTGTGTATTTTAGGTGGAATACAGGAGACACTTTTGTAAGTAGTTAGGTTCTTGTATTTACAAACATTACTGAACCCCTCACACTGATAGTGAGAGATGTTACAAATCTTGTTGCTGATACATTTCCTTTACTAACTTGTGTATTTTAGGTGGAATACAGGAGACACTTTTGTAAGTAGTTAGGTTCTTGTATTTACAAACATTACTGAACCCCTCACACTGATAGTGAGAGATGTTACAAATCTTGTTGGTGATACATTTCCTTTACTAACTTGTGTATTTTAGGTGGAATACAGGAGACACTTTTGTAAGTAGTTAGGTTCTTGTATTTACAAATATTACTGAACACCTCACACTGATAGTGAGAGCTGTTACAAATCTTGTTGCTGATACATTTCCTTTACTAACTTGTGTATTTTAGGCGGAATACAGGAGACACTTTTATAAGTAGTTAGGTTCTTGTATTTACAAACATTACTGAACCCCTCACACTGATAGTGAGAGATGTTACAAATCTTGTTGCTGATACATTTCCTTTACTAACTTGTGTATTTTAGGTGGAATACAGGAGACACTTTTGTAAGTAGTTAGGTTCTTGTATTTACAAACATTACTGAACCCCTCACACTGATAGTGAGAGCTGTTACAAATCTTGTTGCTGATACATTTCCTTTACTAACTTGTGTATTTTAGGCGGAATACAGGAGACACTTTTGTAAGTAGTTAGGTTCTTGTATTTACAAACATTACTGAACACCTCACACTGATAGTGAGAGCTGTTACAAATCTTGTTGCTGATACATTTCCTTTACTAACTTGTGTATTTTAGGTGGAATACAGGAGACACTTTTGTAAGTAGTTAGGTTCTTGTATTTACAAACATTACTGAACCCCTCACACTGATAGTGAGAGCTGTTACAAATCTTGTTGCTGATACATTTCCTTTACTAACTTGTGTATTTTAGGCGGAATACAGGAGACACTTTTATAAGTAGTTAGGTTCTTGTATTTACAAACATTACTGAACACCTCACACTGATAGTGAGAGCTGTTACAAATCTTGTTGCTGATACATTTCCTTTACAAACTTGTGTATTTTAGGTGGAATACAGGAGACACTTTTGTAAGTAGTTAGGTTCTTGTATTTACAAACATTACTGAACACCTCACGCTGATAGTGAGAGCCGTTTCAAATCTTGTTGCTGATACATTTCCTTTACTAACTTGTGTATTTTAGGCGGAATACAGGAGACACTTTTATAAGTAGTTAGGTTCTTGTATTTACAAACATTACTGAACACCTCACACTGATAGTGAGAGCTGTTACAAATCTTGTTGCTGATACATTTCCTTTACAAACTTGTGTACTTTAGGTGGAATACAGGAGACACTTTTGTAAGTAGTTAGGTTCTTGTATTTACAAACATTACTGAACACCTCACGCTGATAGTGACAGCCGTTTCAAATCTTGTTGCTGATACATTTCCTTTACTAACTTGTGTATTTTAGGTGGAATACAGGAGACACTTTTGTAAGTAGTTAGGTTCTTGTATTTACAAACATTACTGAACCCCTCACACTGATAGTGAGAGCTGTTACAAATCTTGTTGCTGATATATTTCCTTTACTAGCTTGTGCATTTTAGGTGGAATACAGGAGACACTTTTGTAAGTAGTTAGGTTCTTGTATTTACAAACATTACTGAACCCCTCAAACTGATAGTGAGAGCTGTTACAAATCTTGTTGCTGATACATTTCCTTTACTAACTTGTGTATTTTAGGCGGAATACAGGAGACACTTTTGTAAGTAGTTAGGTTCTTGTATTTACAAACATTACTGAACCCCTCAAACTGATAGTGAGAGATGTTATAGATCTTGTTGCTGATACATTTCCTTTACTAACTTGTGTATTTTAGGCGGAATACAGGGGACACTTTTGTAAGTTGTTAGGTTCTTGTATTTACAAACATTACTGAACACCTCACACTGATAGTGAGAGATGTTATAGATCTTGTTGCTGATACATTTCCTTTACTAACTTGTGTATTTTAGGCGGAATACAGGAGACACTTTTGTAAGTATTTAGGTTCTTGTATTTACAAACATTACTGAACCCCTCACACTGATAGTGAGAGCTGTTACAAATCTTGTTGCTGATACATTTCCTTTACTAACTTGTGTATTTTAGGCGGAATACAGGAGACACTTTTGTAAGTAGTTAGGTTCTTGTATTTACAAACATTACTGAACACCTCACACTGATAGTGAGAGATGTTACAAATCTTGTTGCTGATACATTTGCTTTACTAACTTGTGTATTTTAGGCGGAATACAGGAGACACTTTTGTAAGTAGTTAGGTTCTTGTATTTACAAACATTACTGAACACCCCACACTGATAGTGAGAGATGTTACAAATCTTGTTGCTGATACATTTCCTTTACTAACTTGTGTATTTTAGGCGGAATACAGGAGACACTTTTGTAAGTAGTTAGGTTCTTGTATTTACAAACATTACTGAACCCCTCACACTGATAGTGAGAGATGTTACAAATCTTGTTGCTGATACATTTCCTTTACTAACTTGTGTATTTTAGGCGGAATACAGGAGACACTTTTGTAAGTAGTTAGGTTCTTGTATTTACAAACATTACTGAACACCTCACACTGATAGTGAGAGCTGTTACAAATCTTGTTGCTGATACATTTCCTTTACTAACTTGTGTATTTTAGGTGGAATACAGGAGACACTTTTGTAAGTAGTTAGGTTCTTGTATTTACAAACATTACTGAACCCCTCAAACTGATAGTGAGAGCTGTTACAAATCTTGTTGCTGATACATTTCCTTTACTAACTTGTGTATTTTAGGTGGAATACAGGAGACACTTTTGTAAGTAGTTAGGTTCTTGTATTTACAAATATTACTGAACACCTCACACTGATAGTGAGAGCTGTTACAAATCTTGTTGCTGATACATTTCCTTTACTAACTTGTGTATTTTAGGTGGAATACAGGAGACACTTTTGTAAGTAGTTAGGTTCTTGTATTTACAAACATTACTGAACCCCTCACACTGATAGTGAGAGATGTTACAAATCTTGTTGCTGATACATTTCCTTTACTAACTTGTGTATTTTAGGTGGAATACAGGAGACACTTTTGTAAGTAGTTAGGTTCTTGTATTTACAAACATTACTGAACCCCTCACACTGATAGTGAGAGATGTTACAAATCTTGTTGCTGATACATTTCCTTTACTAACTTGTGTATTTTAGGTGGAATACAGGAGACACTTTTGTAAGTAGTTAGGTTCTTGTATTTACAAATATTACTGAACACTTCACACTGATAGTGAGAGCTGTTACAAATCTTGTTGCTGATACATTTCCTTTACTAACTTGTGTATTTTAGGCGGAATACAGGAGACACTTTTATAAGTAGTTAGGTTCTTGTATTTACAAACATTACTGAACCCCTCACACTGATAGTGAGAGATGTTACAAATCTTGTTGCTGATACATTTCCTTTACTAACTTGTGTATTTTAGGTGGAATACAGGAGACACTTTTGTAAGTAGTTAGGTTCTTGTATTTACAAACATTACTGAACCCCTCACACTGATAGTGAGAGCTGTTACAAATCTTGTTGCTGATACATTTCCTTTACTAACTTGTGTATTTTAGGCGGAATACAGGAGACACTTTTGTAAGTAGTTAGGTTCTTGTATTTACAAACATTACTGAACACCTCACACTGATAGTGAGAGCTGTTACAAATCTTGTTGCTGATACATTTCCTTTACTAACTTGTGTATTTTAGGTGGAATACAGGAGACACTTTTGTAAGTAGTTAGGTTCTTGTATTTACAAACATTACTGAACCCCTCACACTGATAGTGAGAGCTGTTACAAATCTTGTTTCTGATACATTTCCTTTACTAACTTGTGTATTTTAGGCGGAATACAGGAGACACTTTTGTAAGTAGTTAGGTTCTTGTATTTACAAACATTACTGAACACCTCACACTGATAGTGAGAGCTGTTACAAATCTTGTTGCTGATACATTTCCTTTACTAACTTGTATATTTTAGGCGGAATACAGGAGACACTTTTATAAGTAGTTAGGTTCTTGTATTTACAAACATTACTGAACACCTCACACTGATAGTGAGAGCTGTTACAAATCTTGTTGCTGATACATTTCCTTTACAAACTTGTGTATTTTAGGTGGAATACAGGAGACACTTTTGTAAGTAGTTAGGTTCTTGTATTTACAAACATTACTGAACACCTCACGCTGATAGTGAGAGCCGTTTCAAATCTTGTTGCTGATACATTTCCTTTACTAACTTGTGTATTTTAGGCGGAATACAGGAGACACTTTTATAAGTAGTTAGGTTCTTGTATTTACAAACATTACTGAACACCTCACACTGATAGTGAGAGCTGTTACAAATCTTGTTGCTGATACATTTCCTTTACAAACTTGTGTACTTTAGGTGGAATACAGGAGACACTTTTGTAAGTAGTTAGGTTCTTGTATTTACAAACATTACTGAACACCTCACGCTGATAGTGAGAGCCGTTTCAAATCTTGTTGCTGATACATTTCCTTTACTAACTTGTGTATTTTAGGTGGAATACAGGAGACACTTTTGTAAGTAGTTAGGTTCTTGTATTTACAAACATTACTGAACACCTCACACTGATAGTGAGAGTTGTTACAAATCTTGTTGCTGATACATTTCCTATACTAACTTGTGTATTTTAGGCGGAATACAGGAGACACTTTTGTAAGTAGTTAGGTTCTTGTATTTACAAACATTACTGAACCCCTCACACTGATAGTGATAGCTGTTACAAATCTTGTTGCTGATACATTTCCTTTACTAACTTGTGTATTTTAGGTGGAATACAGGAGACACTTTTGTAAGTAGTTAGGTTCTTGTATTTACAAACATTACTGAACACCTCACACTGATAGTGAGAGCTGTTACAAATCTTGTTGCTGATACATTTCCTTTACTAACTTGTGTATTTTAGGTGGAATACAGGAGACACTTTTGTAAGTAGTTAGGATCTTGTATTTACAAACATTACTGAACACCTCACAGTGATAGTGACAGCTGTTACAAAGCTTGTTTGCTATTCGTTTCCTTTACTAACTTGTGTATTTTAGGTGGAATACAGGAGACACTTTTGTAAGTAGTTAGGTTCTTGTATTTACAAACATTACTGAACACCTCACACTGATAGTGAGAGCTGTTACAAATCTTGTTGCTGATACATTTCCTTTACTAACTTGTGTATTTTAGGTGGAATACAGGAGACACTTTTGTAAGTAGTTAGGTTCTTGTATTTACAAACATTACTGAACACCTCACACTGATAGTGAGAGCTGTTACAAATCTTGTTGCTGATACATTTCCTTTACTAACTTGTGTATTTTAGGTGGAATACAGGAGACACTTTTGTAAGTAGTTAGGTTCTTTTATTTACAAACATTACTGAACCCCTCACACTGATAGTGAGAGATGTTACAAATCTTGTTGCTGATACATTTCCTTTACTAACTTGTGTATTTTAGGTGGAATACAGGAGACACTTTTGTAAGTAGTTATGTTCTTGTATTTACAGACATTACTGAACCCCTCAAACTGATAGTGAGAGCTGTTACAAATCTTGTTGCTGATACATTTCCTTTACTAACTTGTGTATTTTAGGTGGAATACAGGAGACACTTTTGTAAGTAGTTAGGTTCTTGTATTTACAAACATTACTGAATACCTCACACTGATAGTGAGAGCTGTTACAAATCTTGTTGCTGATACATTTCCTTTACTAACTTGTGTATTTTAGGTGGAATACAGGAGACACTTTTGTAAGTAGTTAGGTTCTTGTATTTACAAACATTACTGAACCCCTCACACTGATAGTGAGAGCCGTTACAAATCTTGTTGCTGATATATTTCCTTTACTAACTGGTGTATTTTAGGCGGAATACACGAGACACTTTTGTAAGTAGTTAGGTTCTTGTATTTACAAACATTACTGAACACCTCACACTGATAGTGAGAGCTGTTACAAATCTTGTTGCTGATACATTTCCTTTACTAACTTGTGTATTTTAGGTGGAATACAGAAGACACTTTTGTAAGTAGTTAGGTTCTTGTATTTACAAACATTACTGAACACCTCACACTGATAGTGAGAGCTGTTAAAATCTTGTTGCTGATACATTTCCTTTACTAACTTGTGTATTTTAGGTGGAATACAGGAGACACTTTTGTAAGTAGTTAGGTTCTTGTATTTACAAACATTACTGAACCCCTCACACTGATAGTGAGAGCCGTTACAAATCTTGTTGCTGATACATTTCCTTTACTAACTTGTGCATTTTAGTTGGAATACAGGAGACACTTTTGTAAGTAGTTAGGTTCTTGTATTTACAAACATTACTGAACCCCTCAAACTGATAGTGAGAGCTGTTACAAATCTTGTTGCTGATACATTTCCTTTACTAACTTGTGTATTTTAGGTGGAATACAGGAGACACTTTTGTAAGTAGTTAGGTTCTTGTATTTACAAACATTACTGAACCCCTCACACTGATAGTGAGAGCTTTTACAAATCTTGTTGCTGATACATTTCCTTTACTAACTTGTGTATTTTAGGCGGAATACAGGAGACACTTTTGTAAGTTGTTAGGTTCTTGTATTTACAAACATTAATGAACCCCCACACTGATAGTGCGAGATGTTACAAATCTTGTTGCTGATACATTTCCTTTATTAACTTGTGTATTTTAGGTGGAATACAGGAGACACTTTTGTAAGTAGTTAGGTTCTTGTATTTACAAACATTACTGAACCCCTCACACTGATAGTAAGAGCTGTTAAAAATCTTGTTGCTGATACATTTCCTTTACTAACTTGTGTATTTTAGGCGGAATACAGGAGACACTTTTGTAAGTAGTTAGGTTCTTGTATTTACAAACATTAATGAACCCCCACACTGATAGTGCGAGATGTTACAAATCTTGTTGCTGATACATTTCCTTTATTAACTTGTGTATTTTAGGTGGAATACAGGAGACACTTTTGTAAGTAGTTAGGTTCTTGTATTTACAAACATTACTGAACCCCTCACACTGATAGTGAGAGCCGTTACAAATCTTGTTGCTGATACATTTCCTTTACTAACTTGTGCATTTTAGTTGGAATATAGGAGACACTTTTGTAAGTAGTTAGGTTCTTGTATTTACAAACATTACTGAACCCCTCAAACTGATAGTGAGAGCTGTTACAAATCTTGTTGCTGATACATTTCCTTTACTAACTTGTGTATTTTAGGTGGAATACAGGAGACACTTTTGTAAGTTGTTAGGTTCTTGTATTTACAAACATTAATGAACCCCCACACTGATAGTGCGAGATGTTACAAATCTTGTTGCTGATACATTTCCTTTATTAACTTGTGTATTTTAGGTGGAATACAGGAGACACTTTTGTAAGTAGTTAGGTTCTTGTATTTACAAACATTACTGAACCCCTCACACTGATAGTGAGAGCCGTTACAAATCTTGTTGCTGATATATTTCCTTTACTAACTTGTGTATTTTAGGTGGAATACAGGAGACACTTTTGTAAGTAGTTAGGTTCTTGTATTTACAAACATTACTGAACACCTCACACTGATAGTGAGAGCTGTTACAAATCTTGTTGCTGATACATTTCCTTTACTAACTTGTGTATTTTAGGTGGAATACAGGAGACACTTTTGTAAGTAGTTAGGTTCTTTTATTTACAAACATTACTGAACCCCTCACACTGAAGTGAGAGATGTTACAAATCTTGCTGCTGATACATTTCCTTTACTAACTTGTGTATTTTAGGTGGAATACAGGAGACACTTTTGTAAGTAGTTAGGTTCTTGTATTTACAAACATTACTGAACCCCTCAAACTGATAGTGAGAGCTGTTACAAATCTTGTTGCTGATACATTTCCTTTACTAACTTGTGTATTTTAGGTGGAATACAGGAGACACTTTTGTAAGTAGTTAGGTTCTTGTATTTACAAACATTACTGAATACCTCACACTGATAGTGAGAGCTGTTACAAATCTTGTTGCTGCTACATTTCCTTTACTAACTTGTGTATTTTAGGTGGAATACAGGAGACACTTTTGTAAGTAGTTAGGTTCTTGTATTTACAAACATTACTGAACCCCTCACACTGATAGTGAGAGATGTTACAAATCTTGTTGCTGATACATTTGCTTTACTAACTTGTGTATTTTAGGCGGAATACAGGAGACACTTTTGTAAGTAGTTAGGTTCTTGTATTTACAAACATTACTGAACCCCTCAAACTGATAGTGAGAGATGTTACAAATCTTGTTGCTGATACATTTCCTTTACTAACTTGTGTATTTTAGGCGGAATACAGGAGACACTTTTGTAAGTAGTTAGGTTCTTGTATTTACAAACATTACTGAACCCCTCACACTGATAGTGAGAGCTGTTACAAATCTTGTTGCTGATACATTTCCTTTACTAACTTGTGTATTTTAGGCGGAATACAGGAGACACTTTTGTAAGTAGTTAGGTTCTTGTATTTACAAACATTACTGAACACCTCACACTGATAGTGAGAGATGTTACAAATCTTGTTGCTGATACATTTGCTTTACTAACTTGTGTATTTTAGGCGGAATACAGGAGACACTTTTGTAAGTAGTTAGGTTCTTGTATTTACAAACATTACTGAACACCCCACACTGATAGTGAGAGATGTTACAAATCTTGTTGCTGATACATTTCCTTTACTAACTTGTGTATTTTAGGCGGAATACAGGAGACACTTTTGTAAGTAGTTAGGTTCTTGTATTTACAAACATTACTGAACCCCTCACACTGATAGTGAGAGATGTTACAAATCTTGTTGCTGATACATTTCCTTTACTAACTTGTGTATTTTAGGCGGAATACAGGAGACACTTTTGTAAGTAGTTAGGTTCTTGTATTTACAAACATTACTGAACACCTCACACTGATAGTGAGAGCTGTTACAAATCTTGTTGCTGATACATTTCCTTTACTAACTTGTGTATTTTAGGTGGAATACAGGAGACACTTTTGTAAGTAGTTAGGTTCTTGTATTTACAAACATTACTGAACCCCTCACACTGATAATGAGAGATGTTACAAATCTTGTTGCTGATACATTTCCTTTACTAACTTGTGTATTTTAGGTGGAATACAGGAGACACTTTTGTAAGTAGTTAGGTTCTTGTATTTACAAACATTACTGAACCCCTCACACTGATAGTGAGAGATGTTACAAATCTTGTTGCTGATACATTTCCTTTACTAACTTGTGTATTTTAGGTGGAATACAGGAGACACTTTTGTAAGTAGTTAGGTTCTTGTATTTACAAATATTACTGAACACCTCACACTGATAGTGAGAGCTGTTACAAATCTTGTTGCTGATACATTTCCTTTACTAACTTGTGTATTTTAGGTGGAATACAGGAGACACTTTTGTAAGTAGTTAGGTTCTTGTATTTACAAACATTACTGAACACCTCACACTGATAGTGAGAGCTGTTACAAATCTTGTTGCTGATACATTTCCTTTACTAACTTGTGTATTTTAGGTGGAATACAGGAGACACTTTTGTAAGTAGTTAGGTTCTTTTATTTACAAACATTACTGAACCCCTCACACTGATAGTGAGAGATGTTACAAATCTTGTTGCTGATACATTTCCTTTACTAACTTGTGTATTTTAGGTGGAATACAGGAGACACTTTTGTAAGTAGTTATGTTCTTGTATTTACAGACATTACTGAACCCCTCAAACTGATAGTGAGAGCTGTTACAAATCTTGTTGCTGATACATTTCCTTTACTAACTTGTGTATTTTAGGTGGAATACAGGAGACACTTTTGTAAGTAGTTAGGTTCTTGTATTTACAAACATTACTGAATACCTCACACTGATAGTGAGAGCTGTTACAAATCTTGTTGCTGATACATTTCCTTTACTAACTTGTGTATTTTAGGTGGAATACAGGAGACACTTTTGTAAGTAGTTAGGTTCTTGTATTTACAAACATTACTGAACCCCTCACACTGATAGTGAGAGCCGTTACAAATCTTGTTGCTGATATATTTCCTTTACTAACTGGTGTATTTTAGGCGGAATACACGAGACACTTTTGTAAGTAGTTAGGTTCTTGTATTTACAAACATTACTGAACACCTCACACTGATAGTGAGAGCTGTTACAAATCTTGTTGCTGATACATTTCCTTTACTAACTTGTGTATTTTAGGTGGAATACAGAAGACACTTTTGTAAGTAGTTAGGTTCTTGTATTTACAAACATTACTGAACACCTCACACTGATAGTGAGAGCTGTTAAAATCTTGTTGCTGATACATTTCCTTTACTAACTTGTGTATTTTAGGTGGAATACAGGAGACACTTTTGTAAGTAGTTAGGTTCTTGTATTTACAAACATTACTGAACCCCTCACACTGATAGTGAGAGCCGTTACAAATCTTGTTGCTGATACATTTCCTTTACTAACTTGTGCATTTTAGTTGGAATACAGGAGACACTTTTGTAAGTAGTTAGGTTCTTGTATTTACAAACATTACTGAACCCCTCAAACTGATAGTGAGAGCTGTTACAAATCTTGTTGCTGATACATTTCCTTTACTAACTTGTGTATTTTAGGTGGAATACAGGAGACACTTTTGTAAGTAGTTAGGTTCTTGTATTTACAAACATTACTGAACCCCTCACACTGATAGTGAGAGCTTTTACAAATCTTGTTGCTGATACATTTCCTTTACTAACTTGTGTATTTTAGGTGGAATACAGGAGACACTTTTGTAAGTAGTTATGTTCTTGTATTTACAGACATTACTGAACCCCTCAAACTGATAGTGAGAGCTGTTACAAATCTTGTTGCTGATACATTTCCTTTACTAACTTGTGTATTTTAGGTGGAATACAGGAGACACTTTTGTAAGTAGTTAGGTTCTTGTATTTACAAACATTACTGAATACCTCACACTGATAGTGAGAGCTGTTACAAATCTTGTTGCTGATACATTTCCTTTACTAACTTGTGTATTTTAGGTGGAATACAGGAGACACTTTTGTAAGTAGTTAGGTTCTTGTATTTACAAACATTACTGAACCCCTCACACTGATAGTGAGAGCCGTTACAAATCTTGTTGCTGATATATTTCCTTTACTAACTGGTGTATTTTAGGCGGAATACACGAGACACTTTTGTAAGTAGTTAGGTTCTTGTATTTACAAACATTACTGAACACCTCACACTGATAGTGAGAGCTGTTACAAATCTTGTTGCTGATACATTTCCTTTACTAACTTGTGTATTTTAGGTGGAATACAGAAGACACTTTTGTAAGTAGTTAGGTTCTTGTATTTACAAACATTACTGAACACCTCACACTGATAGTGAGAGCTGTTAAAATCTTGTTGCTGATACATTTCCTTTACTAACTTGTGTATTTTAGGTGGAATACAGGAGACACTTTTGTAAGTAGTTAGGTTCTTGTATTTACAAACATTACTGAACCCCTCACACTGATAGTGAGAGCCGTTACAAATCTTGTTGCTGATACATTTCCTTTACTAACTTGTGCATTTTAGTTGGAATACAGGAGACACTTTTGTAAGTAGTTAGGTTCTTGTATTTACAAACATTACTGAACCCCTCAAACTGATAGTGAGAGCTGTTACAAATCTTGTTGCTGATACATTTCCTTTACTAACTTGTGTATTTTAGGTGGAATACAGGAGACACTTTTGTAAGTAGTTAGGTTCTTGTATTTACAAACATTACTGAACCCCTCACACTGATAGTGAGAGCTTTTACAAATCTTGTTGCTGATACATTTCCTTTACTAACTTGTGTATTTTAGGCGGAATACAGGAGACACTTTTGTAAGTTGTTAGGTTCTTGTATTTACAAACATTAATGAACCCCCACACTGATAGTGCGAGATGTTACAAATCTTGTTGCTGATACATTTCCTTTATTAACTTGTGTATTTTAGGTGGAATACAGGAGACACTTTTGTAAGTAGTTAGGTTCTTGTATTTACAAACATTACTGAACCCCTCACACTGATAGTAAGAGCTGTTAAAAATCTTGTTGCTGATACATTTCCTTTACTAACTTGTGTATTTTAGGCGGAATACAGGAGACACTTTTGTAAGTAGTTAGGTTCTTGTATTTACAAACATTAATGAACCCCCACACTGATAGTGCGAGATGTTACAAATCTTGTTGCTGATACATTTCCTTTATTAACTTGTGTATTTTAGGTGGAATACAGGAGACACTTTTGTAAGTAGTTAGGTTCTTGTATTTACAAACATTACTGAACCCCTCACACTGATAGTGAGAGCCGTTACAAATCTTGTTGCTGATACATTTCCTTTACTAACTTGTGCATTTTAGTTGGAATATAGGAGACACTTTTGTAAGTAGTTAGGTTCTTGTATTTACAAACATTACTGAACCCCTCAAACTGATAGTGAGAGCTGTTACAAATCTTGTTGCTGATACATTTCCTTTACTAACTTGTGTATTTTAGGTGGAATACAGGAGACACTTTTGTAAGTTGTTAGGTTCTTGTATTTACAAACATTAATGAACCCCCACACTGATAGTGCGAGATGTTACAAATCTTGTTGCTGATACATTTCCTTTATTAACTTGTGTATTTTAGGTGGAATACAGGAGACACTTTTGTAAGTAGTTAGGTTCTTGTATTTACAAACATTACTGAACCCCTCACACTGATAGTGAGAGCCGTTACAAATCTTGTTGCTGATATATTTCCTTTACTAACTTGTGTATTTTAGGTGGAATACAGGAGACACTTTTGTAAGTAGTTAGGTTCTTGTATTTACAAACATTACTGAACACCTCACACTGATAGTGAGAGCTGTTACAAATCTTGTTGCTGATACATTTCCTTTACTAACTTGTGTATTTTAGGTGGAATACAGGAGACACTTTTGTAAGTAGTTAGGTTCTTTTATTTACAAACATTACTGAACCCCTCACACTGAAGTGAGAGATGTTACAAATCTTGCTGCTGATACATTTCCTTTACTAACTTGTGTATTTTAGGTGGAATACAGGAGACACTTTTGTAAGTAGTTAGGTTCTTGTATTTACAAACATTACTGAACCCCTCAAACTGATAGTGAGAGCTGTTACAAATCTTGTTGCTGATACATTTCCTTTACTAACTTGTGTATTTTAGGTGGAATACAGGAGACACTTTTGTAAGTAGTTAGGTTCTTGTATTTACAAACATTACTGAATACCTCACACTGATAGTGAGAGCTGTTACAAATCTTGTTGCTGCTACATTTCCTTTACTAACTTGTGTATTTTAGGTGGAATACAGGAGACACTTTTGTAAGTAGTTAGGTTCTTGTATTTACAAACATTACTGAACCCCTCACACTGATAGTGAGAGATGTTACAAATCTTGTTGCTGATACATTTGCTTTACTAACTTGTGTATTTTAGGCGGAATACAGGAGACACTTTTGTAAGTAGTTAGGTTCTTGTATTTACAAACATTACTGAACCCCTCAAACTGATAGTGAGAGATGTTACAAATCTTGTTGCTGATACATTTCCTTTACTAACTTGTGTATTTTAGGCGGAATACAGGAGACACTTTTGTAAGTAGTTAGGTTCTTGTATTTACAAACATTACTGAACCCCTCACACTGATAGTGAGAGCTGTTACAAATCTTGTTGCTGATACATTTCCTTTACTAACTTGTGTATTTTAGGCGGAATACAGGAGACACTTTTGTAAGTAGTTAGGTTCTTGTATTTACAAACATTACTGAACACCTCACACTGATAGTGAGAGATGTTACAAATCTTGTTGCTGATACATTTGCTTTACTAACTTGTGTATTTTAGGCGGAATACAGGAGACACTTTTGTAAGTAGTTAGGTTCTTGTATTTACAAACATTACTGAACACCCCACACTGATAGTGAGAGATGTTACAAATCTTGTTGCTGATACATTTCCTTTACTAACTTGTGTATTTTAGGCGGAATACAGGAGACACTTTTGTAAGTAGTTAGGTTCTTGTATTTACAAACATTACTGAACCCCTCACACTGATAGTGAGAGATGTTACAAATCTTGTTGCTGATACATTTCCTTTACTAACTTGTGTATTTTAGGCGGAATACAGGAGACACTTTTGTAAGTAGTTAGGTTCTTGTATTTACAAACATTACTGAACACCTCACACTGATAGTGAGAGCTGTTACAAATCTTGTTGCTGATACATTTCCTTTACTAACTTGTGTATTTTAGGTGGAATACAGGAGACACTTTTGTAAGTAGTTAGGTTCTTGTATTTACAAACATTACTGAACCCCTCACACTGATAATGAGAGATGTTACAAATCTTGTTGCTGATACATTTCCTTTACTAACTTGTGTATTTTAGGTGGAATACAGGAGACACTTTTGTAAGTAGTTAGGTTCTTGTATTTACAAACATTACTGAACCCCTCACACTGATAGTGAGAGATGTTACAAATCTTGTTGCTGATACATTTCCTTTACTAACTTGTGTATTTTAGGTGGAATACAGGAGACACTTTTGTAAGTAGTTAGGTTCTTGTATTTACAAATATTACTGAACACCTCACACTGATAGTGAGAGCTGTTACAAATCTTGTTGCTGATACATTTCCTTTACTAACTTGTGTATTTTAGGCGGAATACAGGAGACACTTTTATAAGTAGTTAGGTTCTTGTATTTACAAACATTACTGAACCCCTCACACTGATAGTGAGAGATGTTACAAATCTTGTTGCTGATACATTTCCTTTACTAACTTGTGTATTTTAGGTGGAATACAGGAGACACTTTTGTAAGTAGTTAGGTTCTTGTATTTACAAACATTACTGAACCCCTCACACTGATAGTGAGAGCTGTTACAAATCTTGTTGCTGATACATTTCCTTTACTAACTTGTGTATTTTAGGCGGAATACAGGAGACACTTTTGTAAGTAGTTAGGTTCTTGTATTTACAAACATTACTGAACACCTCACACTGATAGTGAGAGCTGTTACAAATCTTGTTGCTGATACATTTCCTTTACTAACTTGTGTATTTTAGGTGGAATACAGGAGACACTTTTGTAAGTAGTTAGGTTCTTGTATTTACAAACATTACTGAACCCCTCACACTGATAGTGAGAGCTGTTACAAATCTTGTTGCTGATACATTTCCTTTACTAACTTGTGTATTTTAGGCGGAATACAGGAGACACTTTTGTAAGTAGTTAGGTTCTTGTATTTACAAACATTACTGAACACCTCACACTGATAGTGAGAGCTGTTACAAATCTTGTTGCTGATACATTTCCTTTACAAACTTGTGTATTTTAGGTGGAATACAGGAGACACTTTTGTAAGTAGTTAGGTTCTTGTATTTACAAACATTACTGAACACCTCACACTGATAGTGAGAGCTGTTACAAATCTTGTTGCTGATACATTTCCTTTACTAACTTGTGTATTTTAGGTGGAATACAGAAGACACTTTTGTAAGTAGTTAGGTTCTTGTATTTACAAACATTACTGAACACCTCACACTGATAGTGAGAGCTGTTAAAATCTTGTTGCTGATACATTTCCTTTACTAACTTGTGTATTTTAGGCGGAATACAGGAGACACTTTTGTAAGTAGTTAGGTTCTTGTATTTACAAACATTACTGAACACCTCACACTGATAGTGAGAGCTGTTACAAATCTTGTTGCTGATACATTTCCTTTACTAACTTGTGTATTTTAGGTGGAATACAGAAGACACTTTTGTAAGTAGTTAGGTTCTTGTATTTACAAACATTACTGAACACCTCACACTGATAGTGAGAGCTGTTAAAATTTTGTTGCTGATACATTTCCTTTACTAACTTGTGTATTTTAGGTGGAATACAGGAGACACTTTTGTAAGTAGTTAGGTTCTTGTATTTACAAACATTACTGAACCCCTCACACTGATAGTGAGAGCCGTTACAAATCTTGTTGCTGATACATTTCCTTTACTAACTTGTGCATTTTAGTTGGAATACAGGAGACACTTTTGTAAGTAGTTAGGTTCTTGTATTTACAAACATTACTGAACCCCTCAAACTGATAGTGAGAGCTGTTACAAATCTTGTTGCTGATACATTTCCTTTACTAACTTGTGTATTTTAGGTGGAATACAGGAGACACTTTTGTAAGTAGTTAGGTTCTTGTATTTACAAACATTACTGAACCCCTCACACTGATAGTGAGAGCTTTTACAAATCTTGTTGCTGATACATTTCCTTTACTAACTTGTGTATTTTAGGCGGAATACAGGAGACACTTTTGTAAGTTGTTAGGTTCTTGTATTTACAAACATTAATGAACCCCCACACTGATAGTGAGAGATGTTACAAATCTTGTTGCTGATACATTTCCTTTATTAACTTGTGTATTTTAGGTGGAATACAGGAGACACTTTTGTAAGTAGTTAGGTTCTTGTATTTACAAACATTACTGAACCCCTCACACTGATAGTGAGAGCCGTTTCAAATCTTGTTGCTGATATATTTCCTTTACTAACTTGTGTATTTTAGGTGGAGTACAGGAGACACTTTTGTAAGTTGTTAGTTTCTTTTATTTACAAACATTAATGAACCCCCACACTGATAGTGCGAGATGTTACAAATCTTGTTGCTGATACATTTCCTTTATTAACTTGTGTATTTTAGGTGGAATACAGGAGACACTTTTGTAAGTAGTTAGGTTCTTGTATTTACAAACATTACTGAACCCCTCACACTGATAGTGAGAGCCGTTACAAATCTTGTTGCTGATACATTTCCTTTACTAACTTGTGTATTTTAGGTGGAATACAGGAGACACTTTTGTAAGTAGTTAGGATCTTGTATTTACAAACATTACTGAACACCTCACACTGATAGTGACAGCTGTTACAAATCTTGTTGCTGATTCGTTTCCTTTACTAACTTGTGTATTTTAGGTGGAATACAGGAGACACTTTTGTAACTAGTTAGGTTCTTGTATTTACAAACATTACTGAACACCTCACACTGATAGTGAGAGCTGTTACAAATCTTGTTGCTGATACATTTCCTTTACTAACTTGTGTATTTTAGGTGGAATACAGGAGACACTTTTGTAAGTAGTTAGGTTCTTGTATTTACAAACATTACTGAACACCTCACACTGATAGTGAGAGCTGTTACAAATCTTGTTGCTGATACATTTCCTTTACTAACTTGTGTATTTTAGGTGGAATACAGGAGACACTTTTGTAAGTAGTTAGGTTCTTTTATTTACAAACATTACTGAACCCCTCACACTGAAGTGAGAGATGTTACAAATCTTGCTGCTGATACATTTCCTTTACTAACTTGTGTATTTTAGGTGGAATACAGGAGACACTTTTGTAAGTAGTTAGGTTCTTGTATTTACAAACATTACTGAACCCCTCAAACTGATAGTGAGAGCTGTTACAAATCTTGTTGCTGATACATTTCCTTTACTAACTTGTGTATTTTAGGTGGAATACAGGAGACACTTTTGTAAGTAGTTAGGTTCTTGTATTTACAAACATTACTGAATACCTCACACTGATAGTGAGAGCTGTTACAAATCTTGTTGCTGCTACATTTCCTTTACTAACTTGTGTATTTTAGGTGGAATACAGGAGACACTTTTGTAAGTAGTTAGGTTCTTGTATTTACAAACATTACTGAACCCCTCACACTGATAGTGAGAGATGTTACAAATCTTGTTGCTGATACATTTGCTTTACTAACTTGTGTATTTTAGGCGGAATACAGGAGACACTTTTGTAAGTAGTTAGGTTCTTGTATTTACAAACATTACTGAACCCCTCAAACTGATAGTGAGAGATGTTACAAATCTTGTTGCTGATACATTTCCTTTACTAACTTGTGTATTTTAGGCGGAATACAGGAGACACTTTTGTAAGTAGTTAGGTTCTTGTATTTACAAACATTACTGAACCCCTCACACTGATAGTGAGAGCTGTTACAAATCTTGTTGCTGATACATTTCCTTTACTAACTTGTGTATTTTAGGCGGAATACAGGAGACACTTTTGTAAGTAGTTAGGTTCTTGTATTTACAAACATTACTGAACACCTCACACTGATAGTGAGAGATGTTACAAATCTTGTTGCTGATACATTTGCTTTACTAACTTGTGTATTTTAGGCGGAATACAGGAGACACTTTTGTAAGTAGTTAGGTTCTTGTATTTACAAACATTACTGAACACCCCACACTGATAGTGAGAGATGTTACAAATCTTGTTGCTGATACATTTCCTTTACTAACTTGTGTATTTTAGGCGGAATACAGGAGACACTTTTGTAAGTAGTTAGGTTCTTGTATTTACAAACATTACTGAACCCCTCACACTGATAGTGAGAGATGTTACAAATCTTGTTGCTGATACATTTCCTTTACTAACTTGTGTATTTTAGGCGGAATACAGGAGACACTTTTGTAAGTAGTTAGGTTCTTGTATTTACAAACATTACTGAACACCTCACACTGATAGTGAGAGCTGTTACAAATCTTGTTGCTGATACATTTCCTTTACTAACTTGTGTATTTTAGGTGGAATACAGGAGACACTTTTGTAAGTAGTTAGGTTCTTGTATTTACAAACATTACTGAACCCCTCACACTGATAATGAGAGATGTTACAAATCTTGTTGCTGATACATTTCCTTTACTAACTTGTGTATTTTAGGTGGAATACAGGAGACACTTTTGTAAGTAGTTAGGTTCTTGTATTTACAAACATTACTGAACCCCTCACACTGATAGTGAGAGATGTTACAAATCTTGTTGCTGATACATTTCCTTTACTAACTTGTGTATTTTAGGTGGAATACAGGAGACACTTTTGTAAGTAGTTAGGTTCTTGTATTTACAAATATTACTGAACACCTCACACTGATAGTGAGAGCTGTTACAAATCTTGTTGCTGATACATTTCCTTTACTAACTTGTGTATTTTAGGCGGAATACAGGAGACACTTTTATAAGTAGTTAGGTTCTTGTATTTACAAACATTACTGAACCCCTCACACTGATAGTGAGAGATGTTACAAATCTTGTTGCTGATACATTTCCTTTACTAACTTGTGTATTTTAGGTGGAATACAGGAGACACTTTTGTAAGTAGTTAGGTTCTTGTATTTACAAACATTACTGAACCCCTCACACTGATAGTGAGAGCTGTTACAAATCTTGTTGCTGATACATTTCCTTTACTAACTTGTGTATTTTAGGCGGAATACAGGAGACACTTTTGTAAGTAGTTAGGTTCTTGTATTTACAAACATTACTGAACACCTCACACTGATAGTGAGAGCTGTTACAAATCTTGTTGCTGATACATTTCCTTTACTAACTTGTGTATTTTAGGTGGAATACAGGAGACACTTTTGTAAGTAGTTAGGTTCTTGTATTTACAAACATTACTGAACCCCTCACACTGATAGTGAGAGCTGTTACAAATCTTGTTGCTGATACATTTCCTTTACTAACTTGTGTATTTTAGGCGGAATACAGGAGACACTTTTGTAAGTAGTTAGGTTCTTGTATTTACAAACATTACTGAACACCTCACACTGATAGTGAGAGCTGTTACAAATCTTGTTGCTGATACATTTCCTTTACAAACTTGTGTATTTTAGGTGGAATACAGGAGACACTTTTGTAAGTAGTTAGGTTCTTGTATTTACAAACATTACTGAACACCTCACGCTGATAGTGAGAGCCGTTTCAAATCTTTTTGCTGATACATTTCCTTTACTAACTTGTGTATTTTAGGCGGAATACAGGAGACACTTTTATAAGTAGTTAGGTTCTTGTATTTACAAACATTACTGAACACCTCACACTGATAGTGAGAGCTGTTACAAATCTTGTTGCTGATACATTTCCTTTACAAACTTGTGTACTTTAGGTGGAATACAGGAGACACTTTTGTAAGTAGTTAGGTTCTTGTATTTACAAACATTACTGAACACCTCACGCTGATAGTGAGAGCCGTTTCAAATCTTGTTGCTGATACATTTCCTTTACTAACTTGTGTATTTTAGGTGGAATACAGGAGACACTTTTGTAAGTAGTTAGGTTCTTGTATTTACAAACATTACTGAACCCCTCACACTGATAGTGAGAGCTGTTACAAATCTTGTTGCTGATATATTACCTTTACTAGCTTGTGCATTTTAGGTGGAATACAGGAGACACTTTTGTAAGTAGTTAGGTTCTTGTATTTACAAACATTACTGAACCCCTCAAACTGATAGTGAGAGCTGTTACAAATCTTGTTGCTGATACATTTCCTTTACTAACTTGTGTATTTTAGGCGGAATACAGGAGACACTTTTGTAAGTAGTTAGGTTCTTGTATTTACAAACATTACTGAACCCCTCAAACTGATAGTGAGAGATGTTATAGATCTTGTTGCTGATACATTTCCTTTACTAACTTGTGTATTTTAGGCGGAATACAGGGGACTTTTTTGTAAGTTGTTAGGTTCTTGTATTTACAAACATTACTGAACACCTCACACTGATAGTGAGAGATGTTATAGATCTTGTTGCTGATACATTTCCTTTACTAACTTGTGTATTTTAGGCGGAATACAGGAGACACTTTTGTAAGTATTTAGGTTCTTGTATTTACAAACATTACTGAACCCCTCACACTGATAGTGAGAGATGTTACAAATCTTGTTGCTGATACATTTCCTTTACTAACTTGTGTATTTTAGGTGGAATACAGGAGACACTTTTGTAAGTAGTTAGGTTCTTGTATTTACAAACATTACTGAACCCCTCACACTGATAGTGAGAGATGTTACAAATCTTGTTGCTGATACATTTCCTTTACTAACTTGTGTATTTTAGGTGGAATACAGGAGACACTTTTGTAAGTAGTTAGGTTCTTGTATTTACAAATATTACTGAACACCTCACACTGATAGTGAGAGCTGTTACAAATCTTGTTGCTGATACATTTCCTTTACTAACTTGTGTATTTTAGGCGGAATACAGGAGACACTTTTATAAGTAGTTAGGTTCTTGTATTTACAAACATTACTGAACCCCTCACACTGATAGTGAGAGATGTTACAAATCTTGTTGCTGATACATTTCCTTTACTAACTTGTGTATTTTAGGTGGAATACAGGAGACACTTTTGTAAGTAGTTAGGTTCTTGTATTTACAAACATTACTGAACCCCTCACACTGATAGTGAGAGCTGTTACAAATCTTGTTGCTGATACATTTCCTTTACTAACTTGTGTATTTTAGGCGGAATACAGGAGACACTTTTGTAAGTAGTTAGGTTCTTGTATTTACAAACATTACTGAACACCTCACACTGATAGTGAGAGCTGTTACAAATCTTGTTGCTGATACATTTCCTTTACTAACTTGTGTATTTTAGGTGGAATACAGGAGACACTTTTGTAAGTAGTTAGGTTCTTGTATTTACAAACATTACTGAACCCCTCACACTGATAGTGAGAGCTGTTACAAATCTTGTTGCTGATACATTTCCTTTACTAACTTGTGTATTTTAGGCGGAATACAGGAGACACTTTTGTAAGTAGTTAGGTTCTTGTATTTACAAACATTACTGAACACCTCACACTGATAGTGAGAGCTGTTACAAATCTTGTTGCTGATACATTTCCTTTACTAACTTGTGTATTTTAGGCGGAATACAGGAGACACTTTTATAAGTAGTTAGGTTCTTGTATTTACAAACATTACTGAACACCTCACACTGATAGTGAGAGCTGTTACAAATCTTGTTGCTGATACATTTCCTTTACAAACTTGTGTATTTTAGGTGGAATACAGGAGACACTTTTGTAAGTAGTTAGGTTCTTGTATTTACAAACATTACTGAACACCTCACGCTGATAGTGAGAGCCGTTTCAAATCTTGTTGCTGATACATTTCCTTTACTAACTTGTGTATTTTAGGCGGAATACAGGAGACACTTTTATAAGTAGTTAGGTTCTTGTATTTACAAACATTACTGAACACCTCACACTGATAGTGAGAGCTGTTACAAATCTTGTTGCTGATACATTTCCTTTACAAACTTGTGTACTTTAGGTGGAATACAGGAGACACTTTTGTAAGTAGTTAGGTTCTTGTATTTACAAACATTACTGAACACCTCACGCTGATAGTGAGAGCCGTTTCAAATCTTGTTGCT
The DNA here is from genome assembly GCA_030765055.1 of Mantis religiosa. NCBI lineage: Eukaryota > Metazoa > Arthropoda > Insecta > Mantodea > Mantidae > Mantis > Mantis religiosa. The sequence goes on from CM060956.1 coordinate 164,423,723, forward strand.
GATACATTTCCTTTACTAACTTGTGTATTTGAGGTGGAATACAGGAGACACTTTTGTAAGTAGTTAGGTTCTTGTATTTACAAACATTACTGAACCCCTCAAACTGATAGTGAGAGATGTTACAAATCTTGAAGCTGATATATTTCCTTTACTAGCTTGTGCATTTTAGGTGGAATACAGGAGACACTTTTGTAAGTAGTTAGGTTCTTGTATTTACAAACATTACTGAACCCCTCAAACTGATAGTGAGAGCTGTTACAAATCTTGTTGCTGATACATTTCCTTTACTAACTTGTGTATTTTAGGCGGAATACAGGAGACACTTTTGTAAGTAGTTAGGTTCTTGTATTTACAAACATTACTGAACCCCTCAAACTGATAGTGAGAGATGTTATAGATCTTGTTGCTGATACATTTCCTTTACTAACTTGTGTATTTTAGGCGGAATACAGGGGACACTTTTGTAAGTTGTTAGGTTCTTGTATTTACAAACATTACTGAACACCTCACACTGATAGTGAGAGATGTTATAGATCTTGTTGCTGATACATTTCCTTTACTAACTTGTGCATTTTAGGCGGAATACAGGAGACACTTTTGTAAGTTGTTAGGTTCTTGTATTTACAAACATTAATGAACCTCCACACTGATAGTGAGAGATGTTACAAATCTTGTTGCTGATACATTTCCTTTATTAACTTGTGTATTTTAGGTGGAATACAGGAGACACTTTTGTAAGTAGTTAGGTTCTTGTATTTACAAACATTACTGAACCCCTCACACTGATAGTGAGAGCCGTTACAAATCTTGTTGCTGATACATTTCCTTTACTAACTTGTGTATTTTAGGTGGAATATAGGAGACACTTTTGTAAGTAGTTAGTTTCTTGTATTTACAAACATTACTGAACCCCTCACACTGATAGTGAGAGCCGTTACAAATCTTGTTGCTGATACATTTCCTTTACTAACTTGTGTACTTTAGGTGGAATACAGGAGACACTTTTGTAAGTAGTTAGGTTCTTGTATTTACAAACATTACTGAACACCTCACACTGATAGTGACAGCTGTTACAAATCTTGTTGCTGATTCGTTTCCTTTACTAAGTTGTGTATTTTAGGTGGAATACAGGAGACACTTTTGTAAGTAGTTAAGTTCTTGTATTTACAAACATTACTGAACCCCTCACACTGATAGTGAGAGCCGTTACAAATCTTGTTGCTGATACATTTCCTTTACTAACTTGTGTATTTTAGGTGGAATACAGGAGACACTTTTGTAAGTAGTTAGTTTCTTGTATTTACAAACATTACTGAACCCCTCACACTGATAGTGAGAGCCGTTACAAATCTTGTTGCTGATACATTTCCTTTACTAACTTGTGTATTTTAGGTGGAATACAGGAGACACTTTTGTAAGTAGTTAGGTTCTTGTATTTACAAACTTTACTGAACCCCTCACACTGATAGTGAGAGATGTTACAAATCTTGTTGCTGATACATTTCCTTTACTAACTTGTGTATTTTAGGTGGAATACAGGAGACACTTTTGTAAGTAGTTAGGATCTTGTATTTACAAACATTACTGAACCCCTCACACTGATAGTGAGAGCCGTTACAAATCTTGTTGCTGATACATTTCCTTTACTAACTTGTGTATTTTAGGTGGAATACAGGAGACACTTTTGTAAGTAGTTAGGTTCTTGTATTTACAAACATTACTGAACCCCTCACACTGATGGTAAGAGATGTTACAAATCTTGTTGCTGATACATTTCCTTTACTAACTTGGGTTTTTTAGGCGGAATACAGGAGACACTTTTGTAAGTTGTTAGGTTCTTGTATTTACAAACATTACTGAACCCCTCACACTGATAGTGAGAGCTTTTACAAATCTTGTTGCTGATACATTTCCTTTACTAACTTGTGTATTTTAGGTGGAATACAGGAGACACTTTTGTAAGTAGTTAGGTTCTTGTATTTACAAACATTACTGAACCCCTCACACTGATAGTGAGAGCTTTTACAAATCTTGTTGCTGATACATTTCCTTTACTAACTTGTGTATTTTAGGTGGAATACAGGAGACACTTTTGTAAGTAGTTAGGTTCTTGTATTTACAAACATTACTGAACCCCCCACACTGATAGTGAGAGCTGTTACAAATCTTGTTGCTGATACATTTCCTTTACTAACTTGTGTATTTTAGGCGGAATACAGGAGACACTTTTGTAAGTAGTTAGGTTATTGTATTTACAAACATTACTGAACCCCTCAAACTGATAGTGAGAGATGTTACAAATCTTGTTGCTGATACATTTCCTTTACTAACTTGGGTATTTTAGGCGGAATACAGGAGACACTTTTGTAAGTAGTTAGGTTCTTGTATTTGCAAACATTACTGAACCCCTCACACTGATAGCGAGAGATGTTACAAATCTCTTTGCTGATACATTTCCTTTACTAACTTGTGTATTTTAGGCGGAATACAGGAGACACTTTTGTAAGTAGTTAGGTTCTTGTATTTACAAACATTATTGAACCCCTCACACTGATAGGGAGAGATGTTACAAATCTCTTTGCTGATACATTTCCTTTACTAACTTGTGTTTTTACGGCGGAATACAGGAGACACTTTTGTAAGTTGTTAGGTTCTTGTATTTACAAACATTACTGAACCCCTCACACTGATAGTGAGAGCCGTTACAAATCTTGTTGCTGATACATTTCCGTTACTAACTTGTGTATTTTAGGCGGAATACAGGAGACACTTTTGTAAGTATTTAGGTTCTTGTATTTACAAACATTACTGAACCCCTCACACTGATAGTGAGAGCTTTTACAAATCTTGTTGCTGATACATTTCCTTTATTAACTTGTGTATTTTAGGCGGAATACAGGAGACACTTTTTTAAGTTGTTAGGTTCTTGTATTTACAAACATTACTGAACACCTCACACTGATAGCGAGAGATGTTACAAATCTCTTTGCTGATACATTTCCTTTACTAACTTGTGTATTTTAGGTGGAATACAGGAGACACTTTTGTAAGTAGTTAGGTTCTTGTATTTACAAACATTACTGAACCCCTCACACTGATAGCGAGAGATGTTACAAATCTCTTTGCTGATACATTTCCTTTACTAACTTGTGTATTTTAGGTGGAATACAGGAGGCACTTTTGTAAGTAGTTAGGTTCTTGTATTTGCAAACATTACTGAACCCCTCACACTGATAGTGAGAGATGTTACAAATCTCTTTGCTGATACATTTCCTTTACTAACTTGTGTATTTTAGGTGGAATACAGGAGACACTTTTGTAAGTAGTTAGGTTCTTGTATTTACAAACATTACTGAACCCCTCACACTGATAGTGAGAGCTGTTACAAATCTTGTTGCTGATACATTTCCTTTACTAACTTGTGTATTTTAGGTGGAATACAGGAGACACTTTTGTAAGTATTTAGGTTCTTGTATTTACAAACATTACTGAACCCCTCACACTGATAGTGAGAGCTGTTAAAAATTTGTTGGTGATACACTAGCTTTACTAACTTGTGTATTTTAGGCGGAATACATGAGACACTTTTGTAATTAGTTAGGTTCTTGTATTTACAAACATTGCTGAACACCTCACACTGATAGTGAGAGCCGTTACAAATCTTGTTGCTGATTCGTTTCCTTTACTAAGTTGTGTATTTTAGGTGGAATACAGGAGACACTTTTGTAATTAGTTAGGTTCTTGTATTTACAAACATTGCTGAACACCCCACACTGATAGTGAGAGCCGTTACAAATCTTGTTGCTGATTCGTTTCCTTTACTAAGTTGTGTATTTTAGGTGGAATACAGGAGAGATTTTGTAAGTTGTTAGATACTTTTATTTACAAACAAGGGTGTGTTTATTTTGAGTAACCAAGATTAATCTTATAATCTTTCTGAAATTTGTTATTTGCGCAAGGATTAAGTAAATTGTTTTAAACTTATAACCATATTTTACCTTATTGTGGGGAAATTTTCATTTTTGATATTTAAATGTGCCTATTCTTTTATGTATATAATCTTTATTATAACCATTCATTGAAGCAGTGCTAATAATATGTTTATGTTCTGTATTAAATTCGTCCTTATTTTGGGGTATGTTTATTAACCTGTAAATCAAATTATTAATTATTATTTGTGTGACAAAAGGGGTTGAAATCTTTATTTTTTATGGAAAAGTATCAGTGAGTTGATTCCCTATAAGTGCCTAAGTTTAATTTATTTTTATTTTTCAAAAGGAAGTTTTCAATTTGTAATGGAAACTTTATAGCTTTATCGTACAAATGTTGACGTTGTTCACAAGGTTGACGCTGCGGACAAGTCCCGCCTCAACTTAGCCTACAGTAACCGTTTTTGCCGACGACCAAAGAGAAGAGCACAATAGACATCAACATTTGGCCAATCATGATTTGATAAAAGTTGAATATTGGGCAAGAGAAAATTAAAATTATTAGTGATATCAAAGAAGAAAGAAGTTGTGGATGAGAAGATGGACAGTTTCTTATCCATTAACCTGTAAATACGTGTCGCATATCACCTCAGGTATCAAACTCACCAAGACTTGCAATTGCACAACTACCAAATCTGTTAATAAACGTTTATTATGTATAATTTGTAAAAAAATAATAAAATAAGTGTAATTGATGTAATATGTGCACGCATGCCCGGGACTCGTTTTTTGAGGGAGCCCCAGAAGTATTTGCGGTAGAGAAAGTTTTACAAACTCTGAGGTGTTACATACTCACTATGTTTACAGAGCACAAGTGATAAAAGGTCAACAGGGTCAAGGATAGAACTATTTTCATTCATAAACATAGCCTGATGCTTGGCGCGATGTGCCACGTTTGATTTAGACCGCGGTCACCGAGCTCCTTCGTAAGGGAAGTGAAGCCAAACACTTTCACGGAACGCTGACCTGTGGATAGGTAGAGTCTGCCATAGCCGGGATCTGAATCACGGATCTTCTGGTCTCCGTCCAGCCGCTCTAACCATTGAGCTACTATGTCCAACGTGCCGACATGACATTAAATTCCCCAACTAACTTCTAAACCACGTAGGAGTTCTCATAAACACATGAAACAACTACCTTAATTACGACTTACTATGCTGTAAGTACTTTAAGGTCCGCACTTTATAGTAAACCACTATGAGTTCTCATAAACACATGAGACAGCAACCCTAATGACGACATACTATGATGTAAGTACTTTAAGGCCCGGACTTTATAGTAAACCACTAGGACTTCTCATAAACACATGAGACAACTACCTTAATGACGACTTACTATGCTGTAAGTACTTTAAGGCCCGGACTTTATAGTAAACCACTAGGACTTCTCATAAACACATGAGACAACTACCCTAATGGCGACTTACTATGCTGTAAGTACTTTAAGGCCCGGACTTTATAGTAAACCACTAGGACTTCTCATAAACACATGAGACAACTACCCTAATGGCGACTTACTATGATGGAAGTACTTTAAGGCCCGGACTTTATAGCTTAATGACGACTTACTATGCTCTAAGTACTTTAAGAATCGGTCTTTATAGTAAACCACTAGGAGTTCTCATAAACACATGAGACAACTACCTTAATGACGACTTACTGTGCTGTAAGTACTTTAAGACCCGGGCTTTATAGTAAACCACTAGGAGTTCTCATAAACACATGAGACAACTACCTCAATGACGACTTACTATGCTGTAAGTACTTTAAGACCCGGGCTTTATAGTAAACCACTAGGAGTTCTCATAAACACATGACACAACCGCCTTAATGACGACTTACTATGCCGTAAGTACTCTAAGGTCCGGACTTTACAGTAAACTACTAGGAGTTCTCATAAACACATAAGACAACTACCTTAATGACGACTTACTATGCTGTAAGTACTTTAAGGTCCGGACTTTATAGTAAGCAACTTGGAGTTCTCATAAACACATGAGACAACTACCTTAATGACGACTTACAACGCGTAAGTTCTTTAATGCCCGGTCTTTATAGTAAACCACTAGGAGTTCTCATAAACACACGAGACAACGACCTCAATTGTGACTTACAGCGTGTAAGTATTTTAAGGCCCGGGCTTTATAGTAAACCACTAGCAGTTCACATAAAACACATGGTACAACTACCATAATGACGACTTACTATGTTGTAAGTGCTTTAAGGCCCGGGCTTTATAGTAAACCACTAGCAGTTCTCATAAAACACATGAGACATCTACCTTAATGACGACTTACTATGCTGTAAGTACTTTAAGGCCCGGTCTTTAATGTAAACCACTAGGAGTTGTCATAAACACATGAGACAACTACCTTAATGACGACTTACTATGCTGTAAGTAATTTAAGGCCCGGGCTTTATAGTAAACCAATAGGAGTTCTCATAAAACACATGAGACAACTACCTTAATGACGACTTACAACGTGTAAGTACTTTAAGGCCCGGTCTTTATAGTTAACCACTAGGAGTTCTCATAAACACATGAGACAGCTACCCCAATGAAGACTTACTATGCTGTAAGTACTCTAAGGTCCGGACTTTACAGTAAACCACTAGGAGTTCTCATAAACACATAGACAACTACCTTAATGACGACTTACTATGCTGTAAGTACTTTAAGGTCCGGACTTTATAGTAAGCAACTAGGAGTTCTCATAAACATATGAGACAACTACCTTAATGACGACTTACAACGTGTAAGTACTTTAAGGCCCGGGCTTTATAGTAAACCATAAGCAGTTCTCATAAACACATGAGACAACAACCTTAATGGTGACTTACTATGTTGTAAGTACTTTAAGCCCCGGGCTTTATAGTAAACCACTAGCAGTTCTCATAAAACACATAGTACACCTACCTTAATGACGACTTACTATGTTGTGAGTACTTGATGGCCCAGGCATTATAGTAAACCACTAGCAGTTCTCATAAAAAACTTGGTACAACTACCTTAATGACGACTTACTATGTTGTAAGTACTTTAGGCCCCGGGCTTTATAGTAAACCACCAGCAGTTCTCATAAAACACATGAGACAACTACCTTAATGACGACTTACTATGCTGTAAGTACTTTAAGGACCGGTCTCTATAGTAAACCACTAGGAGTTCTCATAAAACACATGAGACAACTACCTTAATGACGACTTACAACGTGTAAGTACTTTAAGGCCCGGGATTTATAGTAAACCACTAGGAGTTCTCATAAACACACGAGACAACGACCTTAATGGTGACTTACAGCGTGTAAGTACTTTAAGGCTCGGGCTTTATAGTAAACCACTAGCAGTTCTCATAAACTCATGAGACAACTACCTTAATGACGACTTACAACGTGTAAGTACTTTAAGGCCCAGGCTTTATAGTAAACCACTAGGAGTTCTCATAAACACATGAGACAACCACCTTAATGGTGACTACCTATGCTGTAAGTACTTTAAGGCCCGGGCTTTATAGTAAGCAACTAGGAGTTCTCATAAACACACAAGACAACGACCTTAATGGTGACTTACAGCGTGTAAGTACATTAAGCCCCGGGCTTTATAGTAATCCACTAGGAGTTCTCATAAACACATGAGACAACTACCTTAATGACGACTTACAACGTGTAAGTACTTTAAGGCCCGGGATTTATAGTAAACCACTAGGAGTTCTCATAAACACACGAGACAACGACCTTAATGGTGACTTACAGCGTGTAAGTACTTTAAGGCCCGGGGTTTATAGTAAACCACTAGGAGTTCTCATAAAACACATGAGACACCTACCTTAATGACGACTTACAACGTGTAAGTACTTTAATGCCCGGGCTTTATAGTAAACCACTAGGAGTTCTCATAAAACACATGAGACAACTACCTTAATGACGACTTACAACGTGTAAGTACTTTAAGGCCCGGGCTTTATAGTAAACCATAAGCAGTTCTCATAAACACATGAGACAACAACCTTAATGGTGACTTACTATGTTGTAAGTACTTTAAGCCCCGGGCTTTATAGTAAACCACTAGCAGTTCTCATAAAACACATAGTACACCTACCTTAATGACGACTTACTATGTTGTGAGTACTTGATGGCCCAGGCATTATAGTAAACCACTAGCAGTTCTCATAAAAAACATGGTACAACTACCTTAATGACGACTTACTATGTTGTAAGTACTTTAGGCCCCGGGCTTTATAGTAAACCACCAGCAGTTCTCATAAAACACATGAGACAACTACCTTAATGACGACTTACTATGCTGTAAGTACTTTAAGGACCGGTCTCTATAGTAAACCACTAGGAGTTCTCATAAAACACATGAGACAACTACCTTAATGACGACTTACAACGTGTAAGTACTTTAAGGCCCGGGATTTATAGTAAACCACTAGGAGTTCTCATAAACACACGAGACAACGACCTTAATGGTGACTTACAGCGTGTAAGTACTTTAAGGCTCGGGCTTTATAGTAAACCACTAGCAGTTCTCATAAACTCATGAGACAACTACCTTAATGACGACTTACAACGTGTAAGTACTTTAAGGCCCAGGCTTTATAGTAAACCACTAGGAGTTCTCATAAACACATGAGACAACCACCTTAATGGTGACTACCTATGCTGTAAGTACTTTAAGGCCCGGGCTTTATAGTAAGCAACTAGGAGTTCTCATAAACACACAAGACAACGACCCTAATGGTGACTTACAGCGTGTAAGTACATTAAGCCCCGGGCTTTATAGTAATCCACTAGGAGTTCTCATAAACACATGAGACAACTACCTTAATGACGACTTACAACGTGTAAGTACTTTAAGGCCCGGGATTTATAGTAAACCACTAGGAGTTCTCATAAACACACGAGACAACGACCTTAATGGTGACTTACAGCGTGTAAGTACTTTAAGGCCCGGGGTTTATAGTAAACCACTAGGAGTTCTCATAAAACACATGAGACACCTACCTTAATGACGACTTACAACGTGTAAGTACTTTAATGCCCGGGCTTTATAGTAAACCACTAGGAGTTCTCATAAAACACATGAGACAACTACCTTAATGACGACTTACAACGTGTAAGTACTTTAAGGCCCGGGCTTTATAGTAAACCATAAGCAGTTCTCATAAACACATGAGACAACAACCTTAATGGTGACTTACTATGTTGTAAGTACTTTAAGCCCCGGGCTTTATAGTAAACCACTAGCAGTTCTCATAAAACACATAGTACAACTACCTTAATGACGACTTACTATGTTGTGAGTACTTTATGGCCCAGGCATTATAGTAAACCACTAGCAGTTCTTATAAAACACATGGTACAACTACCTTAATGACGACTTACTATGTTGTAAGTACTTTAAGCCCCGGGCTTTATAGTAAACCACCAGCAGTTCTCATAAAACACATGAGACAACTACCTTAATGAGGCCTTACTATGCTGTAAGTACTTTAAGGGCCGGTCTTTATAGTAAACCACTAGGAGTTCTAATAAACACATGAGACATCTACCTTAATGACGACTTACTATGCTGTAAGTACTTTAAGACTCGGGCTTTATAGTAAACCACTAGGAGTTCTCATAAAACACATGAGACAACTACCTTAATGACGACTTTCAACGTGTAAGTACTTTAAGGCCCGGGATTTATAGTAAACCACTAGGAGTTCTCATAAACACACGAGACAACGACCTTAATGGTGACTTACAGCCTGTAAGTACTTTAAGATTCGGGCTTTATAGTAAACCACTAGCAGTTCTCATAAAACACATGGTACAACTACCTTAATGACGACTTACTATGTTGTAAGTACTTTAAGCCCCGGGCTTTATAGTATACCACTAGCAGTTCTCGTAAAACACATGAGACAACTACCTTAATGACGACTTACTATGCTGTAAGTACTTTAAGGCCCGGTCTTTATAGTAAACCACTAGGAGTTCTCATAAAACACATGAGACAACTACCTTAATGACGACTTACAACGTGTTAGTACTTTATGGCCCGGGCTTTATAGTAAACCATAAGCAGTTCTCATAAACACATGGTACAACTACTTAAATGGCGAGTTACTATGTTGTAAGTACTTTAAACCCCGGGCTCTATAGTAAAATAATGGCAGTTCTCATAAAACACATGGTACAACTACCTTAATGATGACTTACAAAGTTGTAAGTACTTTATGGCCCAGGCATTATAGTAAACCACTGGCAGTTCTCATAAAACACATGAGACAACTACCTTAATGACGTCTTACTATGCTGTAAGTACTTTAAGGCCCGGTCTTTATAGTAAACCACTAGGAGTTCTCATAAACAAATGAGACATCTACCTTAATGACGACTTACTATGCTGTAAGTACATTAAGACTCGGTCTTTATAGTAAACCACTAGGAGTTCTCATAAACACATTAGACAACTACCTTAATGACGACTTACTATGCTGTAAGTACTTTAAGGCCCGGACTTTATAGTAAACCAAATAGCAGTTCTCATAAAACTAATGGTACAACTACTCTAATGGCGACTTACTATGTTGTAAGTATATTAAGCCCCGGGCTTTATGGTAAACCAATAGCAGTTTTCATAAAACGCATGGTACAACTACCTTAATGACGACTTACTATGTTGTAAGTACTTTATGGCCCAGGCATTACAGTAAACCACTAGCGGTTCTCATAAAACACATGGTAAAACTACCTTAATGACGAGTTACCCTTTTGTAAGTACTTTAAGCCCCGGGATTTATAGTAAACCTCTAGCAGTTCTCATAAACATATGAGACAACTACCTTAATGACGACTTACTATGTGGTAAGTACTTTAAGCCCCGGGCTTTATAGTAATCCACTAGGAGTTCTCATAAACACATGAGACAACTACCTTAATGACGACTTACAACGTGTAAGTACTTTAAGGACCGGGCTTTAAAGTAAACCATAAGCAGTTCTCATAAACACATGGGACAACTACCTTAATGGTGACTTACTCTGTTGTAAGTACTTTAATGCCCGGGCTTTATAGTAAACCACTAGCAGTTCTCATAAAACACATGGTACAACTACCTTAATGACGACTTACTATTTTGTAAGTACTTTAAGCCCCGGGCTTTATAGTAAACCACTAGGAGTTCTCATAAACACATGAGACAACTACCTTAATGACGACCTACTATGCTGTAAGTACTTTAAGACCCGGGCTTTATAGTAAACCACTATGAGTTCTCATAAACACATGAGACATCTACCTTAATGACGACTTACTATGCTGTAAGTACTTTAAGGCCCGGTCTTTATAGTTAACCACTAGGTGTTCTCATAAACACATGAGACAACTACCTTAATGACGACATACTATGCTGTAAGTACTTTAAGTCCCGGTCTTTATAGTTAACCACTAGGAGTTCTCATAAACACATGAGACATCTACGTTAATGACGACTTACTATGCTGTAAGTACTTTAAGACCCGGGCTTTATAGTAAACCACTAGGGGTTTTCATAAATACATGAGACAACTACCTCAATGACGACTTACTATGCAGTAAGTACTTTAAGGTCCGGACTTTATAGTAAGCAACTAGGAGTTCTGATAAACACATGAGACAACTGCCTTAATGATGACTCACTATGCTGTAAGTACTTTAAGACCCGGACTTTATAGTAAGCAATTAGGAGTTCTCGTAAACACACGAGACAATTACCTTTATGGTGACTTACTCTGTTGTAAGTACTTTAAAGCCCAGGCTTTATAGTAAACCACTAGCAGTTCTCATAAAACACATGGTACAACTACTTTAATGGCGACTTACTATGTTGTAAGTACTTTTAACCCTGGGCTTTATAGTAAACCAATAGCAGTTCTCATAAAACACATGGTACAACTACCTTAATGACGACTTACAATGTTGTAAGTACTTTATGGCCCAGGCATTATAGTAAACAACTAGCAGTTCTCATAAAGATAAGATAGATAATGGTTTATTCACTTATAGACATGACATACATGTTTCAAGTTTCGTCGAAAAAGTTTACATATTACAATATTTAGTTATATACATCAAGATTTACAAATTTTACAGAGCATATACAGAGATTAATAAATAATGTAACTGTCTTTATGGTAAAAAAAAAAAAAAAAAAAACGATCTTCGGTTTTCACTTTCTTTGAGGAGGGTCTCGCAGTTCTTCCTATCCATTGGTCATAAGGTGAAGATCTCAGTAATATGAAACAGAAGATGTAATAAACTGTATTAGTATTTTCTTATTTGTTATATAATGATTGAACATAAATAATAATAGTAATAATAAGAATAATAATTTATAAATATGTACTTATTTCTGATTTCAGAAATATATTTTGAAGGTTATACTCACTTGTTGAAATTACTAGACAGATTGACAGTTTGATCTCCCATTGATACCCTCATTGAAATATATACAAATTACATGTGTCAGGAGGGGAAAAAAAAAACATTGAAATTACAATTGCAGATATTCATCTATGTCATAAAAGGCCCTCTCAATTAAGTAATTTTTAAACATTTATTAAACTTGGAACCAGTTGATTGTTTAATTGTGGCTGGCAGCTTATTGTATAAAGTTTTTCCAATTACAAATGGATTTTTATCAAAAAATTTCTTACTCTTTGCTTCCCTATACATATTCTCTTTAGTTCTTGTGTCATATTTATGTATATTGCTATTACTCCTTATATTTGTAGTTCTCCTAACTAGTAAAATAACTCTAAAAATATATAATGCAACAACTGTAAGAATTCTTTCTTTTTTAAAAATTTCTCTACATGAATCCCTTGATTTTAATGAATACACAATCCTTACACACCTCTTCTGCAATACCAGTAATCGTTTCAAATTTTCTTTAGACGTTGTACCCCATAACTCAATACCATAATTCAAATGAGGATGAATTATTCCATAATAAATCAATTTTAAATTAGGTTTATCCAAATAGTGTGCCACGTAATTTAATAGATAGATACCCTTACTTATTTTATTGCATATATAATTTACATGTTTTGTCCATGATAAGTTCTTGTCAATATTCAATCCTAGAAATAAGTGATCATGGTACAACTACCTTAATGACAACTTACCCTTTTGTAAGTAGTTTAAGCCCCGGGCTTTATAGAAAACCACTAGCGGTTCTCATAAACATATGAGAGAACTACCTTAATGACGGCGTACTATGTTCTAAGTACTTTAATGCCCAGGCTTTATAGTAAACCACTAGGAGTTCTCATAAAACACATGAGGCAACTACCTTAATGACGACTTACAACGTGTAAGTACTTTAAGGCGCAGACTTTATAGTAAACCACTAGCAGTTCTCATAAACATATGAGACAACGACCTTAATGGTGAGTTCCTATGCTGTAAGTTCTTTAAGGTCCGGACTATCGAGTAAACCACTAGGGGTTCTCATAAACACATCAGACAACCACCTTAATGACGACTTACTATGCTGTAAGTACTTTAAGGCCCGGTCTTTATAGTAAACCACTAGGAGTTCTCATAAACACATGAGACATCTACCTAAATGATGACTTACTATGCTGTAAGTACTTTAACGCCCGGTCTCTATAGTTAACCACTAGGAGTTCTCATAAACACATGAGACAACTACCTTAATGAAGACTTACTGTACTGTAAGTACTTTAAGACCCGGGCTTTATAGGAAACTACTAGGAGTTCTCATAAACACACAAGACAACGACCTTAATTGTGACTTACAGCGTGTAAGTACATTAAGCCCCGGGCTTTATAGTAATCCACTAGGAGTTCTCATAAACACATGAGACAACTACCTTAATGACGACTTACAACGTGTAAGTACTTTAAGGTCCGCACTTTACAGTAAACCACTAGGAGTTCCCATAAACACATAAGACAACTACCTTAATGACGACTTACTAAGCTGTAACTACTTTAAGGCCCGGTCTTTATAGTTAACCACTAATAGTTCTCATAAACACATAAGACAACTACCTCAATGACGACTTACTATGCTGTAAGTATTTTAAGGTCCGCACTTTACACTAAACCACTAGGAGTTCCCATAAACACATAAGACAACTACCTTAATGACCACTTACTAAGCTGTAAGTACTTTTAGACCCGGACTTTATAGTAAGTAACTATAAGTTCTCATAAACACACGAGACTACGACCTTAATGACGACTTACAATGTGTAAGTGCTTTTAGGCCCGGTCTTTATAATTAACCACTAGGAGTTCTCATAAACACATAAGACAGCTACCCTAATGACGACTTACTATGTTGTAAGTACTTTAAGGCCCGGTCTTTATAGTAAACCACTAGGAGTTCTCATAAACACATGAGACAACTACCTTAATGACGACTTACTATGCTGTAAGTACTTTAAGACCCGGGCTTTATAGGAAACCACTAGGAGTTCTCATAAACACATCAGACATCTACCTTAATGACGACTTACTATGTTGTAAGTACTTTAAGGTCCGGTCTTTATAGTTAACCACTAGGAGTTCCCATAAACACATGAGACAACTACCTTAATGCCGACTTACTATGCTGTAAGTATTTTAAGGCACGGTCTTTATACTTAACCACTAGGAGTTCTCATAAACACATGAGACAACTACCTTAATGACGACTTACTATGCTGTAAGTATTTTAAGGCACGGTCTTTGTAGTAAACCACTAGCAGTTCTCACAAACACATGAAACAACTACCTCAATGACGACTTACTATGCTGTAAGTACTTTAAGGTCCGGACTTTACAGTAAACCTCTAGTAGTTCTCATAATCACATCAGACAACTACCTTAGTGACCACTTACTATGCTCTTAGTACTTTAAGGTGCGGACTTTATAGTAAGCTACTAGTAGTTCTGATAAAGACATGAGACAACTACCTTAATGACGACTTACTATGCTGTAAGTACTTTAAGACCCGGACGTTATGGTAAGCAAATAGGAGTTCTCATTAACACACGAGACAACGACCTTAATGACGACTTATAACGTGTAAGTACTTTAAGGCCCGGGCTTTATAGTAAACCATAAGCAGTTCTCATAAACACATGGGACAACTACATTAATGGTGACTTCCTCTGTTGTAAGTACTTTAATGCCCGGGCTTTATAGTAAACCACTAGCAGTTCTCATAAAACACATGATACAACCACCTTAATGACGACTTACTATTTTGTAAGTAGTTTAAGCCCCGGGCTTTATAGTAAACCACTAGCAGTTCTCATAAAACACATGAGACAACAACCTTAATGGTGAATACCTATGATGTAAGTACTTTAAGGCCCGGGCTTTATAGTAAACCACTAGGAGTTCTCATAAACACATGAGACAACTACCTTAATGACGACCTACTATGCTGTAAGTACTTTAAGACCCGGGCTTTATAGTAAACCACTATGAGTTCTCATAAACACATGAGACATCTACCTTAATGACGACTTACTATGCTGTAAGTACTTTAAGGCCCGGTCTTTATAGTTAACCACTAGGTGTTCTCATAAACACATGAGACAACTACCTTAATGACGACATACTATGCTGTAAGTACTTTAAGTCCCGGTCTTTATAGTTAACCACTAGCAGTTCTCATAAAACACATGGTACAACTACCTTAATGACGACTTACTATTTTGTAAGTAGTTTAAGCCCCGGGCTTTATAGTAGACCACTAGCAGTTCTCATAAAACACATGAGACAACCACCTTAATGGTGAATACCTATGATGTAAGTACTTTAAGGCCCGGGCTTTATAGTAAACCACTAGGAGTTCTCATAAACACATGAGATAACTACCTTAATGACGACCTACTATGCTGTAAGTACTTTAAGACCCGGGCTTTATAGTAAGCAATTAGGAGTTTTCATAAATACATGAGACAACCACCTTAATGGTGAATACCTATGATGTAAGTACTTTAAAACCCAGGCTTTATAGTAAACCACTAGCAGTTCTCATAAAACACATGGTACAACTACTTTAATGGCGACTTACTATGTTGTAAGTACTTTTAACCCTGGGCTTTATAGTAAACCAATAGCAGTTCTCATAAAACACATGGTTCAACTACCTTAATGACGACTTACTATGTTGTAAGTACTTTATGGCCCAGGCATTATAGTAAACAACTAGCAGTTCTCATAAAATACATTGTACAACTACCTTAATGACAACTTACCCTGTTGTGAGTAGTATAAGCACCGGGCTTTATAGTAAACCACTAGCGGTTCTCATAAACATATGAGAGAACTACCTTAATGACGGCTTACTATGTGTAGGTACTTTAAGGCCCGGGCTTTATAGTAAACCACTAGCAGTTCTCATAAAACACATGGTACAACTACTTTAATGGCGACTTACTATGTTGTAAGTACTTTAAACCCCGGGCTTTATACTAAACCACTAGCAGTACTCTAAGTACTTTAATGCCCAGGCTTTATAGTAAAGCACTAGGAGTTCTCATAAAACACATGAGGCAACTACCTTAATGACGACTTACAACGTGTAAGTACTTTAAGGCGCAGACTTTATAGTAAACCACTAGCAGTTCTCATAAACATATGAGACAACGACCTTAATGGTGAGTTCCTATGCTGTAAGTTCTTTAAGGTGCGGACTATATAGTAAACCACTAGGGGTTCTCATAAACACATGAGACAACCACCTTAATGGTGACTACCTATGCTGTAAGTACTTTAAGGTCCGGGCTTTATAGTAAACCACTAGGAGTTCTCATAAACACATGAGACATCTACCTTAATGACGACTTACTATGCTGTAAGTACTTTAAGGCCCGGGCTTTATAGTAAACCACTAGCAGTTCTCATAAAACACATGGTACAACTACTTTAATGGCGACTTACTATGTTGTAAGTACTTTAAACCCCGGGCTTTATACTAAACCACTAGCAGTTCTCATAAAACACATGGTACAACTACCTTAATGACGACTTACTATGTTGTAAGTACTTTATGGCCCAGGCATTATAGTAAACAACTAGCAGTTCTCATAAAATACATGGTAGAACTACCTTAATTACAACTTACCCTGTTGTGTGTAGTATAAGCACCGGGCTTTATAGTAAACCACTAGCGGTTCTCATAAACATATGAGAGAACTACCTTAATGACGGCTTACTATGTTCTAAGTACTTTAATGCCCAGGCTTTATAGTAAAGCACTAGGAGTTCTCATAAAACACATGAGGCAACTACCTTAATGACGACTTACAACGTGTAAGTACTTTAAGGCGCAGACTTTATAGTAAACCACTAGCAGTTCTCATAAACATATGAGACAACTACCTTAATGGTGAGTTCCTATGCTGTAAGTTCTTTAAGGTCCGGACTATATAGTAAACCACTAGGGGTTCTCATAAACACATGAGACAACCACCTTAATGGTGACTGCCTATGCTGTAAGTACTTTAAGGTCCGGGCTTTATAGTAAACCACTAGGAGTTCTCATAAACACATGAGACATCTACCTTAATGACGACTTACTATGCTGTAAGTACTTTAAGGCCCGGTCTCTATAGTTAACCACTAGGAGTTCTCATAAACACATGAGACATCTACCTTAATGACCACTTACTATGCTGTAAGTACTTTAAGCCCCGGACTTTATAGTAAACACTAGCACTTCTCATAAACATATGAGACAACTACCTTAATGACGACTTACTATGTTCTAAGTACTTTAAGGCCAGGGCTTAATAGCAAACCACTAGGAGTTCTCATAAAACACATGAGACAGCTACCTTAATGACGAATTATAACGTGTAAGTACTTTAAGCCCCAGGCTTTATAGAAAACTGCTAGGGGTTCTAT
Source organism: Mantis religiosa (assembly GCA_030765055.1). Taxonomy (NCBI): domain Eukaryota; kingdom Metazoa; phylum Arthropoda; class Insecta; order Mantodea; family Mantidae; genus Mantis; species Mantis religiosa. The sequence goes on from CM060956.1 coordinate 164,441,616, forward strand.
AAACACATGAGTCAACTACCTTAATGGTGACTTCCTGTGCAATAAGTAATCTAAGGCCCAGACTTTATAGTAAACCACTAGGAGTTCTCATAAAACACATGAGACAACCACCTTAATGGTGACTACCTATGCTGTAAGTACTTTAAGGTCCGGGCTTTATAGTAAACCACTAGGAGTTCTCATAAACACATGAGACATCTACCTTAATGACGACTTACTATGCTGTAAGTACTTTAAGGCCCGGTCTCTATAGTTAACCACTAGGAGTTCTCATAAACACATGAGACATCTACCTTAATGACCACTTACTATGCTGTAAGTACCTTAAGCCCCGGACTATATAGTAAACCACTAGCACTTCTCATAAACATATGAGAAAACTACCTTAATGACGACTTACTATGTTCTAAGTACTTTAAGGCCAGGGTTTTATAGCAAACCACTAGCAGTTCTCATAAAACACATGAGACAACTACCTTAATGACGAATTATAACGTGTAAGTACTTTAAGCCCCAGGCTTTATAGAAAACTGCTAGGGGTTCTATAAACACATGAGTCAACTACCTTAATGGTGACTTCCTGTGCAATAAGTAATCTAAGGCCTAGACTTTATAGTAAACCACTAGGAGTTCTCATAAAACACATGAGACAACCACCTTAATGGTGACTACCTATGCTGTAAGTACTTTAAGGCCCAGACTTTATAGTAAACCACTAGCAGTTCTCATAAAACACATGGTACAACTACTTTAATGGCGACTTACTCTGTTGTAAGTACTTTAAGCCCCGGGCTTTATAGTAAACCAATAGCAGTTCTCATAAAACACATGGTACAGCTACTTTAATGACGACTTACTATGTTGTAAGTACTTTATGGCCCAGGCATTATAGTAAACCACTAGCAGTTCTCATAAACATATGAGACAACTACCTTAAGGACGACTTACTATGTTGGAAGTACTTTAAGGTCCGGACTTTATAGTAAGCTACTAGGAGTTCTCATAAACACACGAGGCAACGACATTAATGGTGACTTACAGCGTGTAAGTACTTTAAGGCCCAGGCTTTATAGTAATTCAATAGGAGTTCTCATAAACACACGAGACAACTACCTTAATGACGACTTACAACGTGTAAGTACTTTAAGGCCCGGGATTTATAGTAAACCACTAGGAGGTCTCATAAACACGCGAGACAACGACCTTAATGGTGACTTACAGCGAGTAAGTACTTTAAGGCCTGGGGTTTATAGTAAACCACTAGGAGTTCTCATAAAACACATGAGACAACTACCTTAATGAAGACTTACTGTACTGTAAGTACTTTAAGACCCGGGCTTTATAATAAACCAAAAGCAGTTCTCATAAACACATGAGACAATTACCTTAATGGTGACTTACTCTGTTGTAAGTACTTTAAGGCCCAGGCTTTATAGTAAACCAGTAGGAGTTCTCATAAGCACATGAGACAACTACCTCAATGACGACTTACTATGCTGTAACTAGTTTAAGACCCGGTCTTTGTAGTAAACCACTAGGAGTTCTCATAAACACATGAAACAACTACCTCAATGACGACTTACTATGCTGTAAGTACTTTAAGGCCCGGTCTTTACAGTAAACCACTAGGAGTTCTCATAAACACATGGTACAACTACTTAAATGGCGAGTTACTATGTTGTAAGTACTTTAAACCCCGGGTTTTATAGCAAAATAATGGCAGTTCTCATAAAACACATGGTACAACTACCTTAATGACGACTTACCCTGTTGTAAGTACTTTAAGGCCCGGGCTTTATAGTAAACCACTAGGAGATCTCATTAAACACATGGTACAACTACCTTAATGACGACTTACTATGCTATAAGTACTTTAAAGCCCGGGCTTTATAATAAACCACTAGGAGTTCTCATAAAACACATGGTACAACTACCTTAATGACAACTTACAACGTGTAAATACTTTAAGCCCCGGGGTTTATACTAAACCACCAGGAGTTCTCATAAACACATGGTACAACTACCTTAATGACGACTTACTATGTTGTTAGTATTTTTAGCCCCGAGCTTTATAGTAAACCACTAGGAGTTCTCACAAACACACGAGACGACCTTAATGGTGACTTACAGCGTGTAAGTACTTTAAGGCTCGGGCTTTATAGTAAACCACTGGGAGTTATCATAAAACACATGAGACAAGTACCTTAATGACGACTTACAACGTGTAAGTACTTTAAGGCCGGGCTTTATAGTAAACCATAAGCAGTTCTCATAAACACATGAGACAACTACCTTAATGGTGACTTTCTCTGTTGTAAGTACTTTAAGGCCCAGGCTTTATAGTAAACCACTAGCAGTTCTCATAAAACACATGGTACAAGTACTTTAATGGCGACTTACTACGTTATAAGTAGCTTAAGCCCCGGGCTTAATAGTAAACCACTAGCAGTTCTCATAAAACACTTGGTACAATTACCTTATTGACGACTTACCCTGTTGTAAGTACTTTAAGGCCCGGGCTTTATAGTAAACCAATAGCAGTTCTCATAAACACATGAGACAACTACCTTAATGACGACTTACAACGTGTAAGTAGTTTAAGGCCCGGGATTTATAGTAAACCACTAGGAGTTCTCATAAATTCACGAGACAATGACCTTAATGTTGACTTACAGCGTGTAAGTACTTTAAGGTCCGGGGTTTATAGTAAACCACTAGGAGTTCTCATAAAACACATGAGACAACTACCTTAATGACGACTTACAACGTGTAAGTACTTTAAGGCCCGGGCTTTATAGTAAACCAAAAGGAGTTCTCATAAACACATGAGACAACTACTTTAATGACGACTTACATTGTGTAAGTACTTTAAGGCCCAGGCTTTATAGTAATCCACTAGCAGTACTCATAAAACACATGGTACAACTACCTTAATGGCGACTTACTATGTTGTAAGTACTTTAAGGCCCGGGCTTTATAGTAAACCACTAGCAGTTCTCTTAAAACACATGGTACAACTACCTTAATGGCGACTTACTATCTTGTAAGTACTTTAAACCCCGGGCTTTATAGTAAACCACTAGCAGTTCTCATAAAACACATGAGACAACTACCTTAATGACGACTTACTATGCTGTGAGTACTTTAAGGCCCGGTCTTTATAGTAAACCACTAGGAGTTCTCATAAACACATGAGACAACTACCTTAATGACGACTTACTGTGCTGTAAGTACTTTAAGACCCGGGCTTTATAGGAAACCACTAGGAGTTCTCATAAACACATGAGACATCTACCTTAATGTTGATTTACTGTGTTGTAAGTACTTTAAGGCCCTGGCTTTATAGTAAACCAGTAGCAGTTCTCATAAAACACATGGTACAACTACTTTAATGGCGACTTACTATGTTGTGAGTACTTTAAACCCCGGGCTTTATAGTAAACCAATAGCAGTTCTCATATAACACATGGTACAACTACCTTAATGACGACTTACAAAGTTGTAAGTACTTTATGGCGCAGGCATTATAGTAAGCCACTGGCAGTTCTCATAAAACACATGGTACAACTACCTTAATGGCGACTTACCCTGTTGTAAGTACTTTAAGCCCCGGGCTTTATAGTAAACCACTAGCAGTTCTCATAAACATATGAGACAACTACCTTAATGACGACTTAGTATGTTGTAAGTATTTTAAGGCCCGGGCTTTATAGTAAACCACCAGGAGATGTCATAAAACACATGGTACAATTACCTTAATGACGACTTACAACGTGTAAATACTTTGAGCCCCGGTCTTTATAGTAAACCAATAGCAGTTGTCATAAACACATGGTACAACTACCTTAATGACGGCTTACTATGTTGTAAGTACTTTAAAGCCCTGGCTTTATAGTAAACCACTAGGAGTTCTCATAAAACACATGGTACAACTACCTTAATGACGACTTACAACGTGTAAGTACTTTATGCCCCGGGGTTTATAGTAAACCACTAGGAGTTGTCATAAACACATGAGACAACTACTTTAATGACGACTTACTATGCTGTAAGTACTTAAACATCCGGGCTTTATAGTAAACCACTAGGAGTACTCATAAACACATGAGACATCTACCTTAATGACGACTGACTATGCTGTAAGTACTTTAAGGCCCGGTCTTTATAGTTAACCACTAGGAGTTCTCATAAACACAAGAGACAGCTACCTTAATGACGACTTACTATGCTGTAAGTACTTTAAGGCCCGGTCTCTATAGTTAACCCCTAGGAGTTCTCATAAACACATGAGACATCTACCTTAATGTCGACTTACTATGCTGTAAGTACTTTAAGACCCGGGTTTTATAGTAAACCACTAGCAGTTCTCTTAAACACAGGAGACAACTACCTCAATGACGACTTACTATGCTCTAAGTACTTTAAGTTCCGGACTTTACAGTAAACCACTAGGAGTTCTCATAAACATATAAGACAACTACCTTAATGACGACTTACTCTGCTGTAAGTACTTTAAGGTCCGGACTTTATAGTAAGCAACTAGGAGTTCTCATAAACACATGAGACAACTACCTTATTGACGACTTCCTATGCTGTAAGTACTTTAAGGCTCGGGCTTTATAGTAAACCACTGGGAGTTCTCATAAACACATGAGACAAGTACCTTAATGGCGACTTACAACGTGTAAGTACTTTAAGGCCCGGGCTTTATAGTAAACCATAAGCAGTTCTCATAAACAAATGAGACAACTACCTTAATGGTGACTTTCTCTGTTGTAAGTACTTTAAGGCCCAGGCTTTATAGTAAACCACTAGCAGTTCTCATAAAACACATGGTACGACTACTTTAACGGCGACTTACTATGTTATTAGTAGTTTAAGCCCCGGGCTTAATAGTAAACCACTAGCAGTTCTCATAAAACACATGGTACAACTACCTTAATGACGACTTACTATGTTGTAAGTACTTTAAGGTCCGGACTTTATAGTAAGCAACTAGGAGTTCTCATAAACACACGAGGCAACGACCATAATGGTGACTTACAGCGTGTAAGTACTTTAAGGATCGGGCTTTATAGTAATTCACTAGGAGTTCTCATAAACACATGAGACAACTACCTCAATGACGACTTACTATGCTCTAAGTACTTTAAGTTCCGGACTTTACAGTAAACCACTAGGAGTTCTCATAAACATATAAGACAACTACCTTAATGACGACTTACTCTGCTGTAAGTACTTTAAGGTCCGGACTTTATAGTAAGCAACTAGGAGTTCTCATAAACACATGAGACAACTACCTTATTGACGACTTCCTATGCTGTAAGTACTTTAAGGCTCGGGCTTTATAGTAAACCACTGGGAGTTCTCATAAACACATGAGACAAGTACCTTAATGGCGACTTACAACGTGTAAGTACTTTAAGGCCCGGGCTTTATAGTAAACCATAAGCAGTTCTCATAAACAAATGAGACAACTACCTTAATGGTGACTTTCTCTGTTGTAAGTACTTTAAGGCCCAGGCTTTATAGTAAACCACTAGCAGTTCTCATAAAACACATGGTACGACTACTTTAACGGCGACTTACTATGTTATTAGTAGTTTAAGCCCCGGGCTTAATAGTAAACCACTAGCAGTTCTCATAAAACACATGGTACAACTACCTTAATGACGACTTACTATGTTGTAAGTACTTTAAGGTCCAGACTTTATAGTAAGCAACTAGGAGTTCTCATAAACACACGAGGCAACGACCTTAATGGTGACTTACAGCGTGTAAGTACTTTAAGGATCGGGCTTTATAGTAATTCACTAGGAGTTCTCATAAACACATGAGACAACTACCTTAATGAAGACTTACAACGTGTAAATACTTTAAGCCCCGGGGTTTATAGTAAACCACTAGGAGTTCTCATAAACACATGAGACAACTACCTTAATGGCGACTTACTATGCTGTAAGTACTTTAAGGCCCGGGCTTTATAGTTAACCACTAGGAGTTCTCATAAACACATGAGACAACTACCTTAATGACGACTTACTATGCTGTAAGTACTTTAAGGCCCGGGCTTTATAGTTAACCACTAGGAGTTCTCATAAACACATGAGACAACTACCTTAATGACGACTTACTATGCTGTAAGTACTTTAAGGCCCGGGCTTTATAGTAAACCAAAAGCAGTTCTCATAAACACACGAGACAATTACCTTAATGACGACTTACAACGTGTAAGTACTTTAAGGCCCGGGTTTTATAGTAAACCACTAGGAGTTCTCATAAATTCACGAGACAATGACCTTAATGGTGACTTACAGCGTGTAAGTACTTTAAGGTCCGGAGTTTATAGTAAACCACTAGGAGTTCTCATAAAACACATGAGACAACTACCTTATTGACGACTTACAACATGTAAGTACTTTAAGGCCCGGGCTTTATAGTAAACCAAAAGCAGTTCTCATAAACACATGAGACAACTACCTTAATGACGACTTACAACGTGTAAGTACTTTAAGGCCCAGGCTTTATAGTAAACCACTAGCAGTACTCATAAAACACATGGTACAACTACCTTAATGGCGACTTACTATGTTGTAAGAACTTTAAACCCCGGGCTTTATAGTAAACCACTGGCAGTTCTCATAAAACACATGAGACAACTACCTTAATGACGACTTACTATGCTGTAAGTACTTTAAGGCCCGGTCTTTATAGTAAACCACTAGGAGTTCTCATAAACACATGAGACAGCTACCTTAATGACGACTTACTGTGCTGTAAGTACTTTAAGACCCGGGCTTTATAGGAAACCACTAGGAGTTCTCATAAACACATGAGACATCTACCTTAATGGTGACTTAATCTGTTGTAAGTACTTTAAGGCCCAGGCTTTATAGTAAACCACTAGCAATTTCTCATAAAACACATGGTACAACTACTTTAATGGCGACTTACTATGTTGTAAGTACTTTAAACCCCGGGCTTTATAGTAAACCAATAGCAGTTCTCATAAAACACATGGTACAACTACCTTAATGACGACTTACAAAGTTGTAAGTACTTTATGGCGCAGGCATTATAGTAAACCACTAGCAGTTCTCATAAACACATGGTACAACTACCTTAATGACGACTTACCCTGTTGTAAGTACTTTAAGCCCCGGGCTTTATAGTAAACCACTAGCAGTTCTCATAAACATATGAGACAACTACCTTAATGACGACTTACTATGTTGTAAGTATTTTAAAGCCCGGGCTTTATAGTAGACCACCAGGAGATGTCATAAAACACATGGTACAGCTACCTTAATGACGAGTTACAAAGTGTAAATACTTTAAGCCCCGGTCTTTATAGTAAACCAATAGCAGTTGTCATAAACACATGGTAAAACTACCTTAATGACGGCTTACTATGTTGTAAGTACTTTAAAGCCCTGGCTTTATAGTAAACCACTAGGAGTTCTCATAAAACATATGGTACAACTACCTTAATGACGACTTACAACGTGTAAATACTTTAAGCCCCGGGGTTTATAGTAAACCACTAGGAGTTCTCATAAACACATGGTACAACTACCTTAATGACGACTTACTATGTTGTTAGTATTTTAAGCCCCGGGCTTTATAGTAAACCACTAGGAGTTCTCATAAAACACATGAGGAAACTACCTTAATGACGACCTTATACGTGTGAGTACTTTTAGGTCCGGGCTTTATAGAAAACTACTAGGAGTCTCATAAACTCATGAGACAACGACCTTAATGGTGACTTCCTCTGCTGTAAGTACTTTAAGGGCCGGGCTTTAGTGTAAACCACTAGGAGTTCTCATAAACACATGAGACAACTACCTTAATGACGACTTACTATGCTGTAAGTACTTAAGGCCCAGGCTTTATAGTAAACCACTAGGAGTTCTCATAAAACACATGAGACAACTACCTTAATGGTGACTTACTATGCTGTAAGTACTTTAAGACCCGGACTTTATAGTAAACCACTAGGAGTTATCATAAACACATGAGACAACTACCTTAATGACGACTTACTGTGCTGTAAGTACTTTAAGACCCGGGCTTTATAGTAAACCACTAGGAGTTCTCATAAAACACACGAGACAACTACCTTAATGGTGACTTACTATGCTGTAAGTACTTTAAGACCCGGACTTTATAGTAAACCACTAGGAGTTATCATAAACACATGAGACAACTACCTTAATGACGACTTACTATGCTGTAAGTACTATAAGACCCGGACTTTATAGTAAACCACTAGGAGTTCTCATAAACACATGAGACAAGTACCTTAATTGCGACTTACTATGCTGTAAGTACTTTAAGGTCCGGACTTTATAGTAATGTTATATCGGCACGTTGGACATAGTAGCTCAATGGTTACAGCGGCTGGACGGAGACCAGAAGATCCGTGGTTCAAATACCGGTTATGGCTGACTCTACCTTTCCATACACACGGCTAGTGTGAAAGAATAATTTCCACGGAACGATCAACGTCCATACACGTTTTGGTTTTGTCAAGGGCAGAACTTGGACAACGAAATATCTACAAGGTTTCAAGAATATCTCTCCACCCTAAACTACCCTTTATATGGAACATTTTTTGAAAGTGTGTCGTTCTTTTAAATGGTTGTAACTTTTGATTAAAATACTTTTATGACAATTGAAATGATTATACTGAATTTGATGGGAATGTCCTTGAAATGTTTTCTCCATTCTGGATGACAATATGTAGATCGTGTGTGAAATATATTTCTTTTGCAGTGAACCTTTTCCGTAATATTGCTTGTTATTTGTTTGAATGTTCCAACACTTACACTTTTCATTTGACAATCACTTTGTACCTACAATAAGAAGGAGATAGAGCAGTAAGTGTTTGTACAAGAGTACACACTGTTCATCAGTCTATATATAAACCAGATATATGTTGATGGCGTTATATAAACACAAGTCGTGGTCAATATTCATAAATGCAAAGTGAAGTTGTATCCTTAGGGATTAGAGCAGCAGGGAAAAAAAGCTGGCTCATTGCCATGCGCTAAAATGGCACGGTGACGACCTTGACACACTTTCCACTGGCCACCAATACATGCCATGCCACCAGGGACTCCCCTTTATACATTATTTTCTCAAAAACGGCCCTAACGCTATATTATTAACGTAATTTCACGTCATAGACGATTTTCTATAACAGTTAACTGTAAGATATAAACCAAATCTTATTACGTAAAATGTACATCTTGTTAAAACACAAACTTCATGACAAATGTATCTTTTCTCTACATTAAATCATTTCTAAGACTTCCTTGTTATTTGCTTCAATTTACAAGTACATACCAATACATTTTTTTTAATTCCTGTCCTCCTTTATGCCATATCGGAGGATGAATGGAATGATGTTCAAATGAGTACAGGGTACATAGAGCCTAGAGTTACCAGACATTCATCTTTCAGGATAAGACAAAACCTCCAACGTTAAGTCATATCGGAGGATGAATGGAATGATGTTCAAATGAGTACAGGGTACATAGAGCCTAGAGTTACCAGACATTCATCTTTCAGGATAAGACAAAACCTCCAACGTTAAGTCATATCGGCCGATGAATGAAATGATGTTCAAATGAGTACAGGGTACATAGAGCTTAGAGTTACCAGACATTCATCTTTCAGGATAAGAGAAAACCTCCAACGTTAAGTCATATCGGCCGATGAATGAAATGATGTTCAAGTGAGTACAGGGTACATAAAGCTTAGAGTTACCAGACATTCATCTTTCAGGATAAGGGAAAACCTCCAACGTTAAGTCATATCGGACGATGAATGAAATGATGTTCAAACAGGTACAGGGTACATAGAGCTTAGAGTTACCAGACATTCATCTTTCAGGATAAGAGAAAACCTCCAACGTTAAGTCATATCGGACGATGAATGAAATGATGTTCAAACAGGTACAGGGTACATAGAGCTTAGAGTTACCAGACATTCATCTTTCAGGATAAGACAAAACCTCCAACGTTAAGTCATATCGGACGATGAATGAAATGATGTTCAAACAGGTACAGGGTACATAGAGCTTAGAGTTACCAGACATTCATTTTTCAGGATAAGACAAAACCTCCAACGTTAAGTCATATCGGACGATGAATGAAATAATGTTCAAATGAGTACAGGCTACATAGAGCTTACAGTTACCAGACATTCATCTTTCAGGATAAGAGAAAACCTCCAACGTTAAGAAATATCGGGCGATGAATGAAATGTTCAAATGAGTACAGGGTACATAGAGCTTAGAGTTACCAGACATTCATCTTTCAGGATAAGAGAAAACCTCCAACGTTAAGTCATATCGGACAATGAATGAAATAATGTTCAAATGAGTACAGGCTACATAGAGCTTACAGTTACCAGACATTCATCTTTCAGGATAAGAGAAAACCTCCAACGTTAAGTCATATCGGGCGATGAATGAAATGTTCAAATGAGTACAGGGTACATAGAGCTTAGAGTTACCAGACATTCATCTTTCAGGATAAGAGAAAACCTCCAAGGTTAAGTCATATCGGGCGATGAATGAAATGTTCAAATGAGTACAGGGTACATAGAGCTTAGAGTTACCAGACATTTATCTTTCAGGATAAGACAAAACCTCCAAGGTTAAGTCATATCGGGCGATGAATGAAATGTTCAAATGAGTACAGGATACATAGAGCTTACAGTTACCAGACATTCATCTTTCAGGATAAGAGAAAACCTCCAAGGTTAAGTCATATCGGGCGATGAATGAAATGATGTCCAAATGAGTACAGGGTACATAGAGCTTAGAGTTACCAGACATTCATCTTTCAGGATAAGAAAAATCCTCCAAGGTTAAGTCATATCGGGCGATGAATGAAATGATGTTCAAATGAGTACAGGGTACATAGAGCTTAGAGTTACCAGACATTCATCTTTCAGGATAAGAGAAAACCTCCAAGGTTAAGTCGTATCGGGCGATGAATGAAATGATGTTCAAATGAGTACAGTGTACTTAGAGCTTAGAGTTATCCAACATTAGCCTTTCAGGATAAGAGAAAACCTCCAACGTTAAGTCTCATCGGACGATGAATGAAATGATGTTCAAATGAGTACAGGGTACATAGAGCTTAGAGTTATCCAACATTAGCCTTTCAAGATAAGAGAAAACCTGCAAGGTTAAGTCGTATCGGACGATGAATGAAATGATGTTCAAATGAGTACAGGGTACATAGAGCTTAGAGTTATCCAACATTAGCCTTTCAGGATAAGAGAAAACCTGCAATGTTAAGTCATATCGGACGATGAATGAAATGATGTTCAAATGAGTAAAGGGTACATAGAGCTTAGAGGTATCCAACATTCGCCTTTCAGGATAAGAGAAAACCTCCAAGGTTAAGTCGTATCGGACGATGAATGAAATGTTAAAATAAGTACAGGGTACATAGAGCTTAGAGTTAACAGACATTCATCTTTCAGGATAAGAGAAATCCTCCAACGTTAAGTCTCATCGGACGATGAATGAAATGATGTTCAAATGAGTACAGTGTACTTAGAGCTTAGAGTTATCCAACATTAGCCTTTCAGGATAAGAGAAAACCTCCAACGTTAAGTCCCATCGGACGATGAATGAAATGATGTTCAAATGAGTACAGGGTACATAGAGCTTAGAGTTATCCAACATTAGCCTTTCAAGATAAGAGAAAACCTGCAAGGTTAAGTCGTATCGGACGATGAATGAAATGATGTTCAAATGAGTACAGTGTACTTAGAGCTTAGAGTTATCCAACATTAGCCTTTCAGGATAAGAGAAAACCTCCAACGTTAAGTCCCATCGGACGATGAGTGAAATGATGTTGAAATGAGTACAGGGTACATAGAGCTTAGAGTTATCCAACATTAGCCTTTCAGGATAAGAGAAAACCTGCAATGTTAAGTCATATCGGACGATGAATGAAATGATGTTCAAATGAGTACAGGGTACATAGAGCTTAGAGGTATCCAACATTCGCCTTTCAGGATAAGAGAAAACCTCCAAGGTTAAGTCGTATCGGACGATGAATGAAATGTTCAAATAAGTACAGGGTACATAGAGCTTAGAGTTAACAGACATTCATCTTTCAGGATAAGAGAAATCCTCCAACGTTAAGTCTCATCGGACGATGAATGAAATTATGTTCAAATGAGTACAGGGTACATAGAGCTTAGATTTACCAGACATTCATCTTTCAGGATAAGAGAAAACCTGCAACGTTAAGTCTCATCGGACGATGAATGAAATGATGTTCATATGAGTACAGGGTACATAGAGCTTAGAGTTACCAGCCATTCGTGTATCAGGATAAGAGAAAACCTCCAACGTTAAGTCTCATCGGACGATGAATGAAATGATGTTCATATGAGTACAGGATACATAGAGCTTAGAGTTACCAGACATTCATCTTTCAGGATAAGAGAAAACCTGCAAGGTTAAGTCGTATCGGACGATGAATTAAATGATGTTCAAATGAGTACAGGGTACATAGAGGTTAGAGTTACCAGACATTCATCTTTCAGGATAAGACAATACCTCCAACGTTAAGTACAGGGTACATAGAGCTTAGAGTTACCAGACATTCGTGTATCAGGATAAGAGAAAACCTCCAACGTTAAGTCTCATCGGACGATGAGTGAAATGATGTTGAAATAAGTACAGGGTACATAGAGCTTAGAGTTACCAGACATTCGTGTATCAGGATAAGAGAAAACCTCCAACGTTAAGTCTCATCGGACGATGAGTGAAATGATGTTGAAATAGTACAGGGTACATAGAGCTTAGAGTTGCCAGACATTCGTGTATCAGGATAAGAGAAAACCTCCAACGTTAAGTCTCATCGGACGATGAGTGAAATGATGTTGAAATAGGTACAGGGTACATAGAGCTTAGAGTTACCAGACATTCGTGTATCAGGATAAGAGAAAACCTCCAACGTTAAGTCTCATCGGACGATGAGTGAAATGATGTTTAAATGAGTACAGGGTACATAGAGCTTAGAGTTACCAGATATTCGTGTATCAGGATAAGAGAAAACCTCCAACGTTAAGTCTCATCGGACGATGAATGAAATGATGTTTAAATGAGTAGGGGGTACATAGAGCTTAGAGTTACCAAATATTCGTGTATCAGGATAAGAGAAAACCTCCAACGTTAAGTCCCATCGGACGATGAATGAAATGATGTTCAAATGAGTACAGGGTACATAGAGCTTAGAGTTATCCAACATTAGCCTTTCAAGATAAGAGAAAACCTGCAAGGTTAAGTCGTATCGGACGATGAATGAAATGATGTTCAAATGAGTACAGTGTACTTAGAGCTTAGAGTTATCCAACATTAGCCTTTCAGGATAAGAGAAAACCTCCAACGTTAAGTCCCATCGGACGATGAGTGAAATGATGTTGAAATGAGTACAGGGTACATAGAGCTTAGAGTTATCCAACATTAGCCTTTCAGGATAAGAGAAAACCTGCAATGTTAAGTCATATCGGACGATGAATGAAATGATGTTCAAATGAGTACAGGGTACATAGAGCTTAGAGGTATCCAACATTCGCCTTTCAGGATAAGAGAAAACCTCCAAGGTTAAGTCGTATCGGACGATGAATGAAATGTTCAAATAAGTACAGGGTACATAGAGCTTAGAGTTAACAGACCTTCATCTTTCAGGATAAGAGAAATCCTCCAACGTTAAGTCTCATCGGACGATGAATGAAATGATGTTCAAATGAGTACAGGGTACATAGAGCTTAGATTTACCAGACATTCATCTTTCAGGATAAGAGAAAACCTGCAACGTTAAGTCTCATCGGACGATGAATGAAATGATGTTCATATGAGTACAGGGTACATAGAGCTTAGAGTTACCAGCCAGTCGTGTATCAGGATAAGAGAAAACCTCCAACGTTAAGTCTCATCGGACGATGAATGAAATGATGTTCATATGAGTACAGGATACATAGAGCTTAGAGTTACCAGACATTCATCTTTCAGGATAAGAGAAAACCTGCAAGGTTAAGTCGTATCGGACGATGAATTAAATGATGTTCAAATGAGTACAGGGTACATAGAGGTTAGAGTTACCAGACATTCATCTTTCAGGATAAGACAATACCTCCAACGTTAAGTACAGGGTACATAGAGCTTAGAGTTACCAGACATTCGTGTATCAGGATAAGAGAAAACCTCCAACGTTAAGTCTCATCGGACGATGAGTGAAATGATGTTGAAATAAGTACAGGGTACATAGAGCTTAGAGTTACCAGACATTCGTGTATCAGGATAAGAGAAAACCTCCAACGTTAAGTCTCATCGGACGATGAGTGAAATGATGTTGAAATAGGTACAGGGTACATAGAGCTTAGAGTTGCCAGACATTCGTGTATCAGGATAAGAGAAAACCTCCAACGTTAAGTCTCATCGGACGATGAGTGAAATGATGTTGAAATAGGTACAGGGTACATAGAGCTTAGAGTTACCAGACATTCGTGTATCAGGATAAGAGAAAACCTCCAACGTTAAGTCTCATCGGACGATGAGTGAAATGATGTTTAAATGAGTACAGGGTACATAGAGCTTAGAGTTACCAGATATTCGTGTATCAGGATAAGAGAAAACCTCCAACGTTAAGTCTCATCGGACGATGAATGAAATGATGTTTAAATGAGTAGGGGGTACATAGAGCTTAGAGTTACCAAATATTCGTGTATCAGGATAAGAGAAAACCTCCAACGTTAAGTCTCATCGGACGATGAATGAAATGATGTTTAAATGAGTAGGGGGTACATAGAGCTTAGAGTTACCAAATATTCGTGTATCAGGATAAGAGAAAACCTCCAACGTTAAGTCATATCGGACGATGAGTGAAATGATGTTTAAATGAGTAGGGGGTACATAGAGCTTAGAGTTACCAAATATTCGTGTATCAGGATAAGAGAAAACCTCCAACGTTAAGTCTCATCGGACGATGAATGAAATGATGTTCAAATGAGTAGGGGGTACATAGAGCTTAGAGTTACCAGATATTCGTGTATCAGGATAAGAGAAAACCTCCAACGTTAAGTCTCATCGGACGATGAATGAAATGATGTTTAAATGAGTAGGGGGTACATAGAGCTTAGAGTTACCAAATATTCGTGTATCAGGATAAGAGAAAACCTCCAACGTTAAGTCATATCGGACGATGAATGAAATGATGTTCAAATGAGTACAGGGTACATAGAGCTTAGAGTTACCAAATATTCGTGTATCAGGATAAGAGAAAACCTCCAACGTTAAGTCATATCGGACGATGAATGAAATGATGTTCAAATGAGTGCTGGGTCTGTAGAGCTTAGTTTATCCAACATTCGCCTTTCAGGATAAGGGAGAACTCCGGAAAAAATAGCCTTATCCATATAGTTTGCCTGACGGAGATTGAAACTCAGGACATCTTGAAAGTGAGGCAGACACACTACTACCTGCGCTACCAAGGTAGGCTTTTCTGAAATGAGAAAAATGGCCATGCAAAAATGTTTACATTAAATGTTTTACAGTCTTTCATGGGGTTCTCGCCTTTAAGGACATTTTGGTCTGGACTTGAACCCGTAACCTTGTGATCAGTAGGTCTGAGCTAAACTGCCATGACGTAGCAAGGAGCTCATAACACATTTGACATAATCCGGTTTGTGGAAGAGTGATATATTATCACTATCTGCTAACCTGTGACGTCATTACGTAATGTTAAATATAACGTAACAATGTTTGTTTTAGCCATTCTCAGCTTTACTCTTGTTGTTGTTATCACGTAGATGTGACCCATAAGGCCCTTCGCAGTATGAAATGATTAGAATGGCTTTGAGGAACGTGAAAACAAATGAAAGGCTGAGTGCAGCAGTGTTCTAACCCTGTCTCTTTTGTCATTAACCTTGAACTACCTATGGCAATCGATATGTAATGAAAGAAATTTATATTTTGCGCATTGGCAGCAACTTGATTTCTTGCTGTCAACTTTGCAATGCAATAACTCAACTTGTTTAAAACGTGGAATAGACCACTGCTGCACTGAGCCTTTCAGATTTACTCCTGTGCGAACTGCTCTTCAAAACGCGTAGCATCTACGTCTACTAACACGAAGAAGATAGAAAATGCCATGTGAATTGGTATTGTGACCCTGGGTTTCTGGGGATGCAGAAATAAGAGAATCCACTAGAAGTTTCCTTTCCAGAACGTTCTAGACTGACTATTGACTGTTCTCCTAGTAATCAGAGTCCCCGTGAGCAAGTTTGAACCCGTTTCCTTGGATATCGTAGATGGCAGAGTTTGGCTGGAAATATCGATGTCCTTGGGCGGGTATTGCCCCACATCCAAAACTACTGTGGGCGTGCGTGCCAAACTTTGTGTGTGCTTATAAATTTGATGCAATTCGACACTAATTCAATTTCTCTAGGCTATGACATCACGCTGGCGTCAGCTTTAAAAACAGCCTCTGTCCTAGTACTCCAAATTGCATGATTCCAACAAACCAATAACGTGTTTTGTAGACAAAGTGGACATCCAACTCAGTACTCTTGTCTTTCACTATATTCAACTGTTTTTTCCCAGTAAATCGCCTCACCAACTTTTTGTTCGCCCTAGGACAAACCAGAAAAGTGGGTGCTAATTTGCATAATTTCATGAACACCCTTTTGATACTATCACACATCACACTTGTTAATGTGATATTCTCAGCATACAGAAATTAAAAATAAATAGCGAATGGCGTCATTTCCTCCACTGATTCAAGGACAACTCAAAGTGAAAATTACACTTCACGTATCGCCCCAGGTGAAGCTCAGATTGTCGGAAACGATAATAACGCAAGGTCTTCATCACGCGTGTCTTGAAGTTCAGAGGTCAAGTTGAGCATTATAAAAGCGTTTGATAGTGTTCGGTGGCATTATTGTAAGTTGTTGAATGCGGTATAACTTTGAAATACTGTCAATGTCCATGATAGCGTGAACTTCCGCTGTACTCACTGTTTGTACGGGAACCTCCAAATCAGAAAGTAATATGACGTTTGTGATCAGTAAGAGATACTCAGTCAAAGTTCTGCAATTCAAACTAGACGTTTATTTTCTAAATTGTAACGCGTGCTGAAGGGCACTTGCTGGTATTCCAAGAGTCAGCTAAAAGATATATGTATGTAATTATTCCCTCACATGTTTAAACTCAGTACTTTGCGTCTGATTACTTCCAGCAGGCTTAATGTCATATTAGAAATTATTTCTGCACTTTCTTCAAGCAGTGTTTTCTTTAGTTGATCTTAGAAGTTTTCCGTTAACATCTGGGCTCTATTGGGGTGAACGTAATACTTTTGGCTGTTACATAACAACCATTCTCTGACAATATAGGCCTAGCGTCTGGGTCATTATCCTAATATAACTTCGTACAGTGGTGAAGGTTGAATTCTTGCACCAAACACGAGCCCTCTCTTCCATTGTTGCATATCTTTACCAGTAATGTGGTCGCCTACCTTTGCCGTAAAGTCTCCTCCGCAGTAACGGATGTTCAAATGTCTAGCGTCACATTTTACTTTACGATACACACGACACTGCACTAATGGTAAAGGAGGTGCGCTTGTCTAAGCGGATGAACGGCAAAGGTATACACATTCGCACTCTCATTCATACTTCCAGACTCTTGGGAAAAAATCCCCACTTCCACCGCAGCGAATCGAACCCGGCACCCCTAGCACTACCGACTGAGCTACGTGGCCAGCCAATTTAATATTCCGTTCGTACTTTAAATCAAAAATAAAATATGTTAAACAACCCTTCATGACTTTAAACAACTCTCCATTATGCTGAGAAGGAATATTTTGAGAGTACCTGTGTGAGGTTTGGACGTCATGTGGTTGTTAAAGGGTACTGCATGTCTGGGTAGGTAATCCTAGCGGTTCATACTTCACTCATCGTACTCGTGTATCTGGAGACGTTTGTTTACCTTTCTGTAACACACAAGGCTTCGCCTTCCCACATTACCTACCCTTTAAGACTCAAATCTTCAAACATTTACATTTTCACAACAATTCATCTATCCACTTTGACTAAAATACAATATGTTTAAAATATCCTCACGACAGATCTAATGTATACCTTGAATTTTCTGTGAATAGACTCAGACGTTCTCTTTATTCTGAATGACTTTTGTATAACTGATAAACTGTAAGAGATAGACAAAATATTACTACACAACAAATGTATATCTTAATTTTCTGTGAATGTACTCAGAAGTTCTCTTTATTCTGAATGACTTTTGTATAACTGATAAACTGTAAGAGATAGACAAAATATTACTACACAACAAATGTACATCTTGAATTTTCTGTGAATGTACTCAGAAGTTCTCTTTATTCTGAATGACTTTTGTATAACTGATAAACTGTAAGAGATAGACAAAATATTACTACACAACAAATGTATATCTTGAAATTTCTGTGAATGTACTCAGAAGTTCTCTTTATTCTGAATGACTTTTGTATAACTGATAAACTGTAAGAGATAGACAAAATATTACTACACAACAAATGTATATCTTGAATTTTCTGTGAATGTACTCAGAAGTTTTCTTTATTCTCAATGACTTTTGTATAACTGATAAACTGTAAGAGATAGACAAAATATTACTACACAACAAATGTATATCTTGAATTTTCTGTGAATGTACTGAGAAGTTTTCTTTATTCTCAATGACTTTTGTATAACTGATAAACTGTAAGAGATAGACAAAATATTACTACACAACAATGTATATCTTGAATTTTCTGTGAATGTACTCAGAAGCTTTCTTTATTCCCAATGACTTTTGTACAACTGATAAACTGTAAGAGATAGACAAAATATTACTACACAACAAATGTATATCTTGAATTTTCTGTGAATGTACTCAGAAGTTTTCTTTATTCTCAATGACTTTTGTATAACTGATAAACTGTAAGAGATAGACAAAATATTACTACACAACAAATGTATATCTTGAATTTTCTGTGAATGTACTCAGAAGTTCTCTTTATTCTGAATGACTTTTGTATAACTGATAAACTGTAAGAGATAGACAAAATATTACTACACAACAAATGTATATCTTGAATTTTCTGTGAATGTACTCAAAAGTTCTCTTTATTCTCAATGACTTTTGTATAACTGATAAACTGTAAGAGATAGACAAAATATTACTACACAACAAATGTATATCTTGAATTTTCTGTGAATGTACTCAGAAGTTCTCTTTATTCTGAATGACTTTTGTATAACTGATAAACTGTAAGAGATAGACAAAATATTACTACACAACAAATGTATATCTTAATTTTCTGTAAATGTACTCAGAAGTTCTCTTTATTCTGAATGACTTTTGTATAACTGATAAACTGTAAGAGATAGACAAAATATTACTACATAACAAATGTATATCTTGAATTTTCTGTGAATGTACTCAGAAGTTCTCTTTATTCTGAATGACTTTTGTATAACTGATAAACTGTAAGAGATAGACAAAATATTACTACACAACAAATGTATATCTGAATTTTCTGTGAATGTACTCAGAAGTTCTCTTTATTCTGAATGACTTTAGTATAACTGATAAACTGTAAGAGATAGACAAAATATTACTACACAACAAATGTATATCTTGAATTTTCTGTGAATGTACTCAGAAGTTCTCTTTATTCTGAATGACTTTTGGATAACTGATGAACTGTAAGAGATAGACAAAATATTACTACACAATAAATGTACATCTTGAATTTTCTGTGAATGTACTCAGAAGTTCCCTTTATTCTGAATGACTTTTGTATAACTCATAAACTGTAAGTGATAGACAAATTATTACTACACAACAAATGTATATCTTGAATTTTCTGTGAATGTACTCAGAAGTTCTCTTTATTCTGAATGACTTTTGTATAACTGATAAACTGTAAGAGATAGACAAAATATTACTACACAACAAATGTATATCTTGAATTTTCTGTGAATGTACTCAGAAGTTCCCTTTATTCTGAATGACTTTTGTATAACTGATAAACTGTAACAGATAGACAAAATATTACTACACAACAAATGTACATCTTGAATTTTCTGTGAATGTACTCAGAAGTTCTCTTTATTCTGAATGACTTTTGTATAACTGATAAACTGTAAGAGATAGACAAAATATTACTACACAACAAATGTATATCTTGAATTTTCTGTGAATGTACTCAGAAGTTCTCTTTATTCTGAATGACTTTTGTATAACTGATAAACTGTAAGAGATAGACAATATTACTACACAACAAATGTATATCTTGAATTTTCTGTGAATGTACTCAGAAGTTCTCTTTATTCTGAATGACTTTTGTATAACTGATAAACTGTAAGAGATAGACAAAATATTACTACACAACAAATGTATATCTTGAATTTTCTGTGAATGTACTCAGAAGTTCTCTTTATTCTCAATGACTTTTGTATAACTGATAAACTGTAAGAGATAGACAAAATATTACTACACAACAAATGTATATCTTGAATTTTCTGTGAATGTACTCAGAAGTTCTCTTTATTCTGAATGACTTTTGTATAACTGATAAACTGTAAGAGATAGACAAAATATTACTACACAACAAATGTATATCTTGAATTTTCTGTGAATGTACTCAGAAGTTCTCTTTATTCTCAATGACTTTTGTATAACTGATGAACTGTAAGAGATAGACAAAATATTACTACACAACAAATGTATATCTTGAATTTTCTGTGAATGTACTCAGAAGTTTTCTTTATTCTCAATGACTTTTGTATAACTGATGAACTGTAAGAGATAGACAAAATATTACTACACAATAAATGTATATCTTGAATTTTCTGTGAATGTACTCAGAAGTTTTCTTTATTCTCAATGACTTTTGTATAACTGATAAACTGTAAGAGATAGACAAAATATTACTACACAACAAATGTATATCTTGAATTTTCTGTGAATGTACTCAGAAGTTCTCTTTATTCTGAATGACTTTTGTATAACTGATAAACTGTAAGAGATAGACAAAATATTACTACACAACAAATGTATATCTTGAACTTTCTGTGAATGTACTCAGAAGTTCTCTTTATTCTCAATGACTTTTGTATAACTGATAAACTGTAAGAGATAGACAAAATATTACTACACAACAAATGTATATCTTGAATGTTCTGTGAATGTACTCAGAAGTTGTCTTTATTCAGAATGACTTTTGTATAACTGATAAACTGTAAGAGATAGACAAAATATTACTACACAACAAATGTATATCTTGAATTTCCTGTGAATGTACTCAGAAGTTCTCTTTATTCTGAATGACTTTTGTATAACTGATAAACTGTAAGAGATAGACAAAATATTACTACACAACAAATGTATATCTTGAATTTCCTGTGAATGTACTCAGAAGTTCTCTTTATTCTGAATGACTTTTGTATAACTGATAAACTGTAAGAGATAGACAAAATATTACTACACAACAAATGTATATCTTGCATTTCCTGTGAATGTACTCAGAATTTCTCTTTATTCTGAATGACTTTTGTATAACTGATAAACTGTAAGAGATAGACAAAATATTACTACACAACAAATGTATATCTTGAATTTTCTGTGAATGTACTCAGAAGTTCTCTTTATTCTGAATGACTTTTGTATAACTGATAAACTGTAAGAGATAGACAAAATATTACTACACAACAAATGTATATCTTGAATTTCCTGTGAATGTACTCAGAAGTTCTCTTTATTCTCAATGACTTTTGTATAACTGATAAACTGTAAGAGATAGACAAATATTACTACACAACAAATGTATATCTTGAATTTTCATGAATGTACTCAGAAGTTCTCTTTATTCTGAATGACTTTTGTATAACTGATAAACTGTAAGAGATAGACAAAATATTACTACACAACAAATGTATATCTTGAATTTCCTGTGAATGTACTCAGAAGTTCTCTTTATTCTCAATGACTTTTGTATAACTGATAAACTGTAAGAGATAGACAAAATATTACTACATAACAAATGTATATCTTGAATTTTCTGTGAATGTACTCAGAAGTTCTCTTTATTCTCAATGACTTGTGTATAACTGATAAACTGTAAGAGATAGACAAAATATTACTACACAACAAATGTATATCTTGAATTTTCATGAATGTACTCAGAAGTTCTCTTTATTCTCAATGACTTTTGTATAACTGATAAACTGTAAGAGATAGACAAAATATTACTACACAACAAATGTATATCTTGAATTTTCTGTGAATGTACTCAGAAGTTCTCTTTATTCTGAATGACTTTTGTATAACTGATAAACTGTAAGAGATAGACAAAATATTACTACACAACAAATGTATATCTTGAATTTTCATGAATGTACTCAGAAGTTCTCTTTATTCTCAATGACTTTTGTATAACTGATAAACTGTAAGAGATAGACAAAATATTACTACACAACAAATGTATATCTTGAATTTTCATGAATGTACTCAGAAGTTCTCTTTATTCTCAATGACTTTTGTATAACTGATAAACTGTAAGAGATAGACAAAATATTACTACACAACAAATGTATATCTTGAATTTTCATGAATGTACTCAGAAGTTCTCTTTATTCTCAATGACTTTTGTATAACTGATAAACTGTAAGAGATAGACAAAATATTACTACACAACAAATGTATATCTTGAATTTTCTGTGAATGTACTCAGAAGTTCTCTTTATTCTGAATGACTTTTGTATAACTGATAAACTGTAAGAGATAGACAAAATATTACTACAGAATAAATGTATATCTTGAATTTTCATTGAATGTAATGAGAAGTTTTCTTTATTCTCAATGACTTTTGTATAACTGATAAACTGTAAGAGATAGACAAAATATTACTACACAACAAATGTATATCTTGAATTTTCTGTGAATGTACTCAGAAGTTCTCTTTATTCTGAATGACTTTTGTATAACTGATAAACTGTAAGAGATAGACAAAATATTACTACACAACAAATGTATATCTTGAATTTTCTGTGAATGTACTCAGAAGTTTTCTTTATTCTCAATGACTTTTGTATAACTGATAAACTGTAAGAGATAGACAAAATATTACTACACAACAAATGTATATCTTGAATTTTCTGTGAATGTACTCAGAACTTTTCTTTATTCTCAATGACTTTTGTATAACTGATAAACTGTAAGAGATAGACAAAATATTACTACACAACAAATGTATATCTTGAATTTTCTGTGAATGTACTCAGAAGTTCTCTTTATTCTGAATGACTTTTGTATAACTGATAAACTGTAAGAGATAGACAAAATATTACTACACAACAAATGTATATCTTGAATTTTCTGTGAATGTACTCAGAAGTTTTCTTTATTCTCAATGACTTTTGTATAACTGATAAACTGTAAGAGATAGACAAAATATTACTACACAACAAATGTATATCTTGAATTTTCTGTGAATGTACTCAGAAGTTCTCTTTATTCTGAATGACTTTTGTATAACTGATAAACTGTAAGAGATAGACAAAATATTACTACACAACAAATGTATATCTTGAATTTTCTGTGAATGTACTCAGAAGTTCTCTTTATTCTGAATGATTTTTTATAACTGATAAACTGTAAGAGATAGGCAAAATATTACTACACAACAAATGTATATCTTGAATTTTCTGTGAATGTACTCAGAAGTTCTCTTTATTCTGAATGACTTTTGTATAACTGATAAACTGTAAGAGATAGACAAAATATTACTACATAACAAATGTATATCTTGAATTTTCTGTGAATATACTCAGAAGTTCTCTTTATTGTGAATGACTTTTGTATAACTGATAAACTGTAAGAGATAGACAAAATATTACTACACAACAAATGTATATCTTGAATTTTCTGTGAATGTACTCAGAAGTTCTCTTTATTCTCAATGACTTTTGTATAACTGATATACTGTAAGAGATAGACAAAATATTACTACACAACAAATGTATATCTTGAATTTTCTGTGAATGTACTCAGAAGTTCTCTTTATTGTGAATGACTTTTGTATAACTGATAAACTGTAAGAGATATACAAAATATTACTACATAACAAATGTATATCTTGAATTTTCTGTGGATGTACTCAGAAGTTCTCTTTATTCTCAATGACTTTTGTATAACTGATAAACTGTAAGACATTGGCAAAATGTGGGTTTTGTTAAAATATGCAATTTATGTCAAGTGCAGAGATACTTATTGTATTGCTTTGAATTTTCAGTATGTGTGTTATTGTGAAATAACAATAGGTTATCTGATTTTTATTCTTGTGCATACAAAAGGAATGTGACTTCAAAGATATGGGTGTTTGAAATATTTGACTATTCTGGTTCATCAACACTGGCTCAATGTGTGTACTCTTCAGTAACACTGTATGATGTAATAATCGGTTTATAACCTCCATCATTGTCAATGTCTGCTTTATCAACATTGGAACAGCCATCCTTATTTTTAAAAAGTGTATGTAAAATCTTCTTGCACACTTATTTTTTGTTGTTCAGTCTTGTTTTCTGGCAAGTCTAGGCCAAGACTTTATCAAGGGTCCCAAGCAGTGAAGTCACCCACTGGCAAGAGAATTCGAGTAATGTACTACAAGGAATAGCAATCTATTGTCTGTAAAACACAAAACTGGTGCGAGTTAACGAGGTTTTATTGCACTTTGGTATCTTGGACTTACAAACACATCACATAACCTAAAGTCTATTGTGTTCCCTTGTACGTACTATTGTTGAAGCCATGTTTCACAAAATTAAATTTGTGAAAATTGTTGCATGTAAAGGGTAGTGACGTCACGAGTTAGTAGATATAAGAAACAGTTAAATAGATGTTTACGTTGTTGATGCTGAGTCATTTGGAATGCACGGAAATAATCGTAAGCTCCTTTCACTTTTCAGTCACGGCCGCTAGGAATTTTGTTTCCCTGACAAGAAAGGTCGCGCTAAAGCACGTCATAAAGCTGGGTTTGAACCCAGTATTGTGTTCCGCCATATCGAGACATACTTCCTGAAAACAAAATAAACATGTGCTCAACTCAAGAAGAAAGCTCGCTTAAATATCGGGCACTTTCAACATAGATTACGTTTGATATGGATAATTTTGGAAACTTGTTAGTAATATACCGTATGTTTAAACAATTTTATGAAAATTGACTTCGTCTTTATTCTCAATGACCTTAATACAACTGGTAACCTGTAAGATATAAACTAAATGTTATTATACGACAATGTAGAGCTTATTAAAACCACAGTTTATGTCAGACATATATTTTTGTGAGATAGTGCCTGTTATTATTTTCAATATTAAAATGCACATGCTCTTGTCAAATTGGAAGTTGTTATTCATTTTTTATCAAAGACATAACCAAAACATCCTTTCAGCTGGTGTGGTGCGAGCACTGTGGTACCTCTGACGTTACTAGAGGAACATGCGGCCGAACATTCGAGCCCCTCCCGGAATGGACTCGAGGGGGCAGTGGTTCCCGATACACCAGGGAGATCGGTACATCTCCGGACGGGGTTGAGGGAAGCCATATATTCCCGCGTACTGGCCTGCATAGCTAGTAGAAGGTGTTCTACTTCACCAGGCGGCCCTACCGAGGTTGTTCGTAGCCTTACCCTTTGGGGTTGGCGCGTGTAAGTGACGTATCCACTTCCATCCCGTCTTGAGTCCACAGGACCAGATGGGGGGGGGGCCCTTGTTAGGCTCTAGGTCTTGCCCTATGCAGAGCCCCACGGAGCCGCCGGGCGCACTTTTGGGACAGCTCGGTAGCTCTCTGGTCGTTACAAAAAAATAACCAAAACATTTGACTATCACTATTACCTACAATAAGATAGAATAGTAATTGTTTTTTATGGAGTTGACACACATAGACGTATGTATCCTTTTGTTGCTGCATTTGTAATATAATGGGATGTTGTAGGGAAATGGTAAAATGTTAAGTAAGAAGTAGGTTTGTCTACTTTCAAAGGATTTTCTCTTTTCACTATGGTTTACATATCTTATAGCACTTCTTACTCAACCTTACTTTTCTCTACACTTCATTAAACCGAGGTAAACGATTTTGTTGCACGTGCAAGACACATGGAATAGGATTGCATTCCACTGAGGGCATGTGTCTCATCGACCAGGCTGAACTTTGGTACCTGTGCATAAAGGACGACCATCTGCGGGAAGAGAGAGGGAGGGCGACCCGAACGAGTCACGACAGTGCAAGGGAAGGGTCGCTAAAATTTACCAGTTAGCAGGCCAATACAACCGGTAACCTCCTACCGCGGCACGAAACAGTACACTAGGCCGGCTCAAAGACCTGAGACCGACATGCCACAACTCGGAGTACTCCTGGCGGGCTTGTACAACCGACATCCCGTCGGCGGAGTTCCCAAAACGGTGCAGTAGGCCGGCTCGAAGATTTGAGACTGACATACTGAGCTCGGAGTACTCCTGGCGGGCTTGTACAACCGACATCCCGTCGGCGGAGTTCCCAAAATGGTCCAGTAGGCCGGCTCGAAGACCTGAGACCGACATGCCACAACTCGGAGTACTCCTGGCGGGCTTGTACAACCGACATCCCGTCGGCGGAGTTCCCAAAACGGTGCAGTAGGCCGGCTCGAAGATTTGAGACTGACATACTGAGCTCGGAGTACTCCTGGCGGGCTTGTACAACCGACATCCCGTCGGCGGAGTTCCCAAAATGGTCCAGTAGGCCGGCTCGAAGACCTGAGACCGACATGCCACAACTCGGAGTACTCCTGGCGGGCTTGTACAACCGACATCCCGTCGGCGGAGTTCCCAAAATGGTCCAGTAGGCCGGCTCGAAGACCTGAGACCGACATGCCACAACTCGGAGTACTCCTGGCGGGCTTGTACAACCGACATCCCGTCGGCGGAGTTCCCAAAACGGTGCAGTAGGCCGGCTCGAAGATTTGAGACCGACATACTGAGCTCGGAGTACTCCTGGCGGGCTTCTACAACCGACAGCCCGTCGGCGGAGTTCCCAAAACGGTGCAGTAGGCCGGCTCGAAGATTTGAGACCGACATACTGAGCTCGGAGTACTCCTGGCGGGCTTCTACAACCGACAGCCCGTCGGCGGAGTTCCCAAAACGGTGCAGTAGGCCGGCTCGAAGATTTGAGACCGACATACTGAGCTCGGAGTACTCCTGGCGGGCTTCTACAACCGACAGCCTGTCGGCGGAGTTCCCAAAACGGTGCAGTAGGCCGGCTCGAAGACCTGAGACCGACATGCCACAACTCGGAGTACTCCTGGCGGGCTTGTACAACCGACATCCCGTCGGCGGAGTTCCCAAAATGGTCCAGTAGGCCGGCTCAAAGACCTGAGACCGACATGCCACAACTCGGAGTACTCCTGGCGGGCTTGTACAACCGACATCCCGTCGGCGGAGTTCCCAAAATGGTCCAGTAGGCCGGCTCAAAGACCTGAGACCGACATGCCACAACTCGGAGTACTCCTGGCGGGCTTGTACAACCGACATCCCGTCGGCGGAGTTCCCAAAATGGTCCAGTAGGCCGGCTCAAAGACCTGAGACCGACATACTGAGCTCGGAGTGCTCCTGGCAGGCTTGTACAACCGACATCCCGTCGGCGGAGTTCCCAAAATGGTCCAGTAGGCCGGCTCAAAGACCTGAGACCGACATGCCACAACTCGGAGTACTCCTGGCGGGCTTGTACAACCGACATCCCGTCGGCGGAGTTCCCAAAATGGTCCAGTAGGCCGGCTCAAAGACCTGAGACCGACATGCCACAACTCGGAGTACTCCTGGCGGGCTTGTACAACCGACATCCCGTCGGCGGAGTTCCCAAAACGGTGCAGTAGGCCGGCTCGAAGATTTGAGACCGACATACTGAGCTCGGAGTACTCCTGGCAGGCTTGTACAAAACGACATCCCGTCGGCGGAGTTCCCAAAACGGTGCAGTAGGCCGGCTCGAAGATTTGAGACCGACATACTGAGCTCGGAGTACTCCTGGCAGGCTTGTACAAAACGACATCCCGTCGGCGGAGTTCCCAAAACGGTGCAGTAGGCCGGCTCGAAGATTTGAGACCGATATAGAGAGCTCGGAGTACTCCTGGCAGGCTTGTACAACCGACATCCCGTCGGGGAGTTCCCAAAACGGTGCAGTAGGCCGGCTCGAAGATTTGAGACCGACATACAGAGCTCGGAGTACTCCTGGCAGGCTTGTACAACCGACATCCCGTCGGCGGAGTTCCCAAAACGGTGCAGTAGGCCGGCTCGAAGATTTGAGACCGACATACCGGAGCTGAGAAAACTCCTGGCAGGCTTGTACAACCGACATCCAGTCGGGGAGTTCTCAAAACGGTGCAGTAGGCCGGCTGGAAGATTTGAGACCGACATAGAAAGCTCGGAGTACTCCTGGCAAGCTTGTACAACCGACATCCCGTCGGCGGAGTTCCCAAAACGGTGCAGTAGGCCGGCTCGAAGACTTGAGACCGACATACTGGAGCTGAGAAAAATCCTGGCAGGCTGGTACAACCGACATCCCGTCGGGGAGTTCTCAAAAAGGTGCAGTAGGCCGGCTCGAAGACTTGAGACCGACATACAGAGCTCGGAGTACTCCTGGCAGGCTTGTACAACCGACATCCCGTCGGCGGAGTTCCCAAAACGGTGCAGTAGGCCGGCTCGAAGATTTGAGACCGACATTCCGGAGCTGAGAAAACTCCTGGCAGGCTTGTACAACCGAAATCCCGTCGGCGGAGTTCCCAAAACTGTGCAGTAGGCCGGCTCGAAGATTTGAGACCGACATACTGAGCTCGGAGTACTCCTGGCAGGCTTGTACAACCGACATCCCGTCGGCGGAGTTCCCAAAACGGCGCAGTAGGCCTGCTCGAAGATTTGAGACTTACATACTGAGCTCGGAGTACTCCTGGCAGGCTTGTACAACCGACATCCCGTCGGGGAGTTCTCAAAACGGTGAAGTAGGCCGGTTCGAAGACTTGAGACTGACATACTGAGCTCGGAGTACTCCTGGCAGGCTTGTACAACCGACATCCCGTCGGCGGAGTCCCCAAAATGGTGCAGTAGGCCGGCTCGAAGATTTGAGACCGACATACTGAGCTCGGAGTACTCCTGGCAGGCTTGTACAACCGACATCCCGTCGGCGGAGTTCCCAAAACGGTGCAGTAGGCCGGCTCGAAGATTTGAGACCGACATACTGAGCTCGGAGTACTCCTGGCAGGCTTGTACAACCGACATCCCGTCGGCGGAGTTCCCAAAATGGTCCAGTAGGCCGGCTCAAAGATTTGAGACCGACATACTGAGCTCGGAGTACTCCTGGCAGGCTTGTACAACCGACACCCCGTCGGGGAGTTCTCAAAACGGTGCATTAGGCCGGCTCGAAGACTTGAGACCGACATACTGAGCTCGGAGTACTCCTGGCAGGCTTGTACAACCGACATCCCGTCGGGGAGTTCTCAAAACGGTGCAGTAGGCCGGCTCGAAGATTTGAGACCGACATACTGAGCTCGGAGTACTCCTGGCAGGCTTGTACAACCGATATCCCGTCGGCGGAGTTCCCAAAACGGTGCAGTAGGCCGGCTCGAAGATTTGAGACCGACATACTGAGCTCGAAGTACTCCTGGCAGGCTTGTACAACCGACATCCCGTCGGCGGAGTCCTCAAAATGGTGCAGTAGGCCGGCTCGAAGATTTGAGACCGACATACTGAGCTCGGAGTACTTCTGGCAGGCTTGTACAACCGACATCCCGTCGGCGGAGTTCCCAAAACGGTGCAGTAGGCCGCCTCGAAGATTTGAGACCGACATACTGAGCTCGGAGTACTCCTGGCAGGCTTGTACAACCGACATCCCGTCGGCGGAGTTCCCAAAACGGAGCAGTGGGCCGGCTCGAAGATTTGAGACCGACATACCGGAGCTGAGAAAACTCTGGCAGGCTTGTACAACCGACATCCCGGCGGCGGAGTTCCCAAAACGGTGCAGTAGGCCGGCTCGAAGACTTGAGACCGACATACCGGAGCTGAGAAAACTCCTGGCAGGCTTGTACAACCGACATCCCGTCGGCGGAGTCCCCAAAATGGTGCAGTAGGCCGGCTCGAAGATTTGAGACCGACATACTGAGCTCGGAGTGCTCCTGGCAGGCTTGTACAACCGACATCCCGTCGGCGGAGTTCCCAAAACGGTGCAGTAGGCCGGCTCGAAGATTTGAGACCGACATACTGAGCTCGGAGTACTCCTGGCAGGCTTGTACAACCGACATCCCGTCGGCGGAGTTCCCAAAACGGTGCAGTAGGCCGGCTCGAAGATTTGAGACCGACATACTGAGCTCGGAGTACTCCTGGCAGGCTTGTACAACCCACGTCCCGTCGGCGGAGTTCCCAAAACGGTGCAATAGGCCGGCTCGAAGATTTGAGACCGACATACCGGAGCTGAGAAAACTCCTGGCAGGCTTGTACAACCGACATCCCGTCGGCGGAGTTCCCAAAACGGTGCAGTAGGCCGGCTGGAAGATTTGAGACCGACCTACAGAGCTCGGAGTACTCCTGGCAAGTTTGTACAACCGACATCCCGTCGGCGGAGTTCCCAAAACGGTGCAGTAGGCCGGCTCGAAGACTTGAGACCGACATACTGGAGCTGAGAAAAATCCTGGCAGGCTTGTACAACCGACATCCCGTCGGCGGAGTTCCCAAAACGGTGCAGTAGGCCGGCTCGAAGATTTGAGACCGACCTACAGAGCTCGGAGTACTCCTGGCAAGTTTGTACAACCGACATCCCGTCGGCGGAGTTCCCAAAACGGTGCAGTAGGCCGGCTCGAAGATTTGAGACCGACATACTGAGCTCGGAGTACTCCTGGCAGGCTTGTACAACCGACATCCCGTCGGGGAGTTCCCAAAACGGCGCAGTAGGCCGGCTCGAAGACTTGAGACCGACATACTGAGCTCGGAGTACTCCTGGCAGGCTTGTACAACCGACATCCCGTCGGCGGAGTTCCCAAAACGGTGCAGTAGGCCGGCTCGAAGATTTGAGACCGACATACTGAGCTCGGAGTACTCCTGGCGGGCTTGTACAACCGACATCCCGTCGGCGGAGTTCCCAAAATGGTCCAGTAGGCCGGCTCAAAGATTTGAGACCGACATACTGAGCTCGGAGTACTCCTGGCGGGCTTGTACAACCGACATCCCGTCGGGGAGTTCCGAAAACGGCGCAGTAGGCCGGCTCGAAGACTTGAGACCGACATACTGAGCTCGGAGTACTCCTGGCAGGCTTGTACAACCGACATCCCGTCGGCGGAGTTCCCAAAACAGCGCAGTAGGCCGGCTCGAAGACTTGAGACCTGTATGCCGGAGGATGAAGTACTTATCGGAGTATAGCATCCTGCCATGCAGCGCCGATGCTCCCACCGACACTTGTATTTGAGGTATAGTGAATCTGTATTTGTCTGGCTATAAATATTGACACGATCTTCTGATTAGTCTACAAACATACATACCTAATATCACTCAGTGAATTGTTTGTTTAAGTCGATTTATTACTCGCAATAAGTTTAACTGATTTTTGTTGTCATACTCTACGGATTTTCTATTCTGTAGAACAAGGCTTAATCATTTACAAAATAGGTTTAAAACTTTGGTCCAAATGGACTTCAAAACACAGAACCTTCTCACATTTTGAAGAAGGGGTACTGTGTCCACTACCTGACATACTTTTCGTTCTACCACGTCTGTTGGGAACTAAACGTCACCCGAGGACTACCCTTTTTGTGGAAACATATTACAAAAACGTTTCTAAATATTTCGATTAAAATGACATACACTTAAGATATCTTCCTATCTGGATGATAGGAATGGTAATGATGGCGGGAAACCGGAGATCCCAGAGAAACCCGTCTCAGCGCCATGTTGTCCACAGCAAATCACACTTTGCGGTCGCCTGGAATCAAACCCAGACCGCCTTGGTGAGAGTCGAGTGGCCTAACTACTCGACTATGGCGGACCTTCATATATTTACACTTGTCTCAAATTAAAAGTATTTGTTTCGTTTACTTTCTGTCACTTGGTTATTCAAACAAAATGTAATTACAAATAAATCACATAACGACCAAAACATTTGACTATCACTTAAATCTACCTTATTCCCTTGTAACTACAATAAAATGATGTTCTTGAAGTAGATAGAGCAATAAGTGTTTAAACAAGAGTAGAGAAAGTCATGTATACATCACATAACGACCAAAACATTTGACTATCACTTAAAACCTACCGTATTCCTTTGTAACTACAATAAGATAAAGTTTATCTTGAAGTAGATAGAGCAATAAGTGTTTATACAAGAGTAAGGAAAGTCATGTATACATCACATAACGACCAAAACATTTGACTAGCACTTAAAATCTACCTTATCCCCTTGTAACTACAATAAAATGATGTTCTTGAAGTAGATAGAGCAATAAGTGTTTATACAAGAGTAGAGAAAGTCATGTATACATCACATAACGACCAAAACATTTGACTAGCACTTAAAGTCTACTGTATTCCCTTGTAACTACAATAAGATAATGTTTATCCTGAAGTACATAGAGCAATAAGTGTTTATACAAGAGTAGAGAAAGTCATGTATAGTCACATAACGACCAAAACTTTTGACTATCACTTAAAGTCTGCTGTATTCCCTTGTAACTACAATAAGATAATGTTTATCTTGAAGTACATAGAGCAATAAGTGTTTGTACGAGAGTAGAGAAAGTCATGTATAGTCACATAACGACCAAAACTTTTGACTATCACTTAAAGTCTGCTGTATTCCCTTGTAACTACAATAAGATAATGTTTAACTTGAAGTACATAGAGCAATAAGTGTTTGTACGAGAGTAGAGAAAGTCATGTATACATGACATAACGACCAAAACATTTGACTATCACTTAAAGTCTACTGTATTTCCTTGTAAGTACACTAAGATAATATTTATCTTGAAGTAGATAGAGCAATAAGTGTTTGTACAAGAGTAGAGAAAGTCATGTATACATCACATAACGACCAAAACATTTGACTATCACTTAAAGTCTACTGTATTCCTTCTAAGTACACTAAGATAATATTTATCTTGAAGTAGATAGAGCAATAAGTGTTTGTACAAGAGTAGAGAAAGTCATGTATACATCACATAACAACCAAAAGATTTGACTATCACTTAAGGTCTACTGTATTCCCTTGTAACTACAATAAGATAATGTTTATCTTGAAGTACATAGAGCAATATGTGTTTGTACAAGAGTAGAGAAAGTCATGTATAGTCACATAACGACCAAAACATTTGACTATCACTTAAAGTCTACTGTATTCCCTTGTAACTACAATAAGATAATGTTTATCTTGAAGTAGATAGAGCAATAAGTGTTTGTACAAGAGTAGAGAAAGTCATGTATACATCACATAACAACCAAAACATTTGACTATCACTTAAAGTCTACTGTATTCCCTTGTAACTACAATAAGATAATGTTTATCTTGAAGTACATAGAGCAATAAGTGTTTGTACGAGAGTAGAGAAAGTCATGTATACATGACATAACGACCAAAACATTTGACTATCACTTAAAGTCTACTGTATTTCCTTGTAAGTAGACTAAGATAATATTTATCTTGAAGTAGATAGAGCAATAAGTGTTTGTACAAGAGTAGAGAAAGTCATGTATACATCACATAACGACCAAAACATTTGACTATCACTTAAAGTCTACTGTATTCCTTCTAAGTACACTAAGATAATATTTATCTTGAAGTAGATAGAGCAATAAGTGTTTGTACAAGAGTAGAGAAAGTCATGTATACATCACATAACAACCAAAAGATTTGACTATCACTTAAGATCTACTGTATTCCCTTGTAACTACAATAAGATAATGTTTATCTTGAAGTACATAGAGCAATAAGTGTTTGTACAAGAGTAGAGAAAGTCATGTATAGTCACATAACGACCAAAACATTTGACTATCACTTAAGGTCTACTGTATTCCCTTGTAACTACAATAAGATAATGTTTATCTTGAAGTAGATAGAGCAATAAGTGTTTGTACAAGAGTAGAGAAAGTCATGTATAGTCACATAACGACCAAAACATTTGACTATCACTTAAAGTCTACTGTATTCCCTTGTAACTACAATAAGATAATGTTTATCTTGAAGTAGATAGAGCAATAAGTGTTTGTACAAGAGTAGAGAAAGTCATGTATACATCACATAACAACCAAAACATTTGACTATCACTTAAAGTCTACTGTATTCCCTTGTAACTACAATAAGATAATGTTTATCTTGAAGTACATAGAGCAATAAGTGTTTGTACGAGAGTAGAGAAAGTCATGTATACATGACATAACGACCAAAACATTTGACTATCACTTAAAGTCTACTGTATTTCCTTGTAAGTAGACTAAGATAATATTTATCTTGAAGTAGATAGAGCAATAAGTGTTTGTACAAGAGTAGAGAAAGTCATGTATACATCACATAACGACCAAAACATTTGGCTATCACTTAAAGTCTACTGTATTTCCTTGTAAGTAGACTAAGATAATATTTATCTTGAAGTAGATAGAGCAATAAGTGTTTGTACAAGAGTAGAGAAAGTCATGTATACATCACATAACGACCAAAACATTTGACTATCACTTAAAGTCTACTGTATTTCCTTGTAAGTACACTAAGATAATATTTATCTTGAAGTAGATAGAGCAATAAGCGTTTGTACAAGAGTAGAGAAAGTCGTGTATACATCACATAATGACCAAAACATTTGAATATCACTTAAAGTCTACTGTATTCACTTGTAACTACAAAAAGATTAGGTTTATTTTAATTAGCATAATGTAGATGAGAGGAATAGTTTGTACCAGAGTGAGTGCACACATCAAATTTTAAAAGTAGGTATTCGTCTAACCTTTTAGGATCACGGATATAACTACAGTAGCACCGTGCTCATGTGGAACCCCAATAGTTCATAGTCGCTTCAGTTCAGTCAGCATGCATAAGTTTTTAAAAACTTAACCTTTATTTGTTAGAAAAACCAAGTGGATCACGTAATCTACATACTTTTTTTTTTTTTTTTTTTTTTTTTTTTTTTTTTCAACTTAGTCTCCATTCTGTGAATGACGTTAGGCTACAACTTTGTTACATTCCATGTTTCATCATCATTCATTTCTTCCCATACTGACGACGCCTGTTATATATAGAAACGCTCAGTTTTGAGCTTCATTTTACGTAGCAGATCTTTCCTCTAACAAGAAATGCAATGACGAAACAAATCTTCATTTCCGAAATGCTGTCTTTGGTCATGTGTCTAATGGTATTAAGTCTGTAGTGGCTTTGTTACACTGAAGTGTTGTGTTTTTACGTTGGCGTAGTCTGCCCATGTTGCTGGCCAATATCGTTCAACACGCTCTAGGACAAGGTAAAGCGAATTTTGTGTTTCTGTCACAATACATTCGGCCTGCAATTAAATACTAACTGTGAAACTGATTACCTGAATGACTGCAAGATTATTTCTGGTTCCTTCAGTACCAGTCAGACTGGCTTATACACACGACATTCATGTTGCTAATTAAATAATAATAATAATAATAATAATAATAATAATAATAATAATAATAATAATAATAATAATAATAATAATAATAATAATAATAATAATAATAATAATAATAATAATAATAATAATAATAATAATAATTAATGATGATGATGTTATTATGAGGATGATGATGTTAATGATGATGATGCTGATGATGACGATAATGCTGATGCTGATGATGACGATGATGCTGATGCTGTTGATGATGATGCTGTTGATGATGATGACGATAATGCTGATGCTGATGATGCTGATGACGATGATGCTGATGCTGTTGATGATGATGATGACGATGATGCTGTTGATGATGATGATGATGATGATGATAATGCTGATGCTGATGATGCTGATGATGATGACGATAATGCTGATGCTGATGATGCTGATGACGATGATGCTGATGCTGTTGATGATGATGATGACGATGATGATGCTGTTGATGATGATGATGATGATGATGATGATGATGATGATGATGATGATGATGATGATGATGATGATGATGATGATGACGATAATGCTGATGCTGATGATGCTGATGACGATGATGCTGATGCTGTTGATGATGATGAAGATGACGATGATGATGATGCTGTTGATGATGATGATGATGATGATACAATTACTGTCAAGTGCCTCCACACCTAAGCTGTAAAACCCAGGGGATTCAGGAATGATCCAATTCACTCGCTGACATAAATATTGACTTGACATATCTTAATACTCTATTCATTACACTCCGAGAAACAAGCAAACCTTGCTACTCTTATACAAACTATCTACTTTATGTTAATCAGGATAAGCGTATTACTTTGGTACAAAGAGATTTGAATACAGTAGCCAAACGTTTAAACAGCTGGTCGCTAACTGAAATAATTGGAATTACATTCCCTAGCAAAAATAAATAAGGAAATTCCCATTTAAAAAAAAAGTAGAAATTTTGGAAAATTCGGGAAAATACAAGAAATAACTGCAAGATGGTTCAATCCACACAAAATGTATTTGTACATAAACAGTATGTTTTAACAACTTCTCCATTTTGTCTATCTCTTACAGTTTATCAGTTATACAAAAGTCATTCAGAATAAAGAGAACTTCTGAGTACATTCACAGAAAATTCAAGATATACATTTGTTGTGTAGTAATATTTTGTCTATCTCTTACAGTTTATCAGTTATACAAAAGTCATTCAGAATAAAGAGAACTTCTGAGTACATTCACAGAAAATTCAAGATATACATTTAATTAGTGTTCTTTGTGTTTTTTTGTTGTTCTTTTTGTTTTTGTCTTTAATAGACGCCTTTTAACTGCTGTACGGTCAACTTCCCATTGTATGATAGCTGTGAAGTACTCTTAAGTTTCCTTAAAGGTAATTTATCGCACCTGAGGTTTACCTGCACAGGACCAGAGGCTTTACTTCCCTTCTGTAAAAGCCATGCTTAGGATTTTTAGGATTTTTAATACCTTTTTTTCATTCAATATAAAAATACCTTAAACATATAAGGTGTTAATCAAATCTAGTAATGACTTTTGACCAAATATAATTTTTGGAAACCTTTTCCATGTTGGGAGTGTCATTTCCATGGAAGGAAGGCTGAGGGGGACGTGGTAGCGGACAGTGCTCCTTGGCGATGCAAGTGTGTCAACGACTTCCAAATTGAGGAAACTACTATTATAGCTCCATTGTCGTATCTCCGCTCTAGAATACAAATTGTGTTGCGCAGTAGCACAACGCCTGCTATCGTACAAATAGAACACTGTCCACAAACTAGATCTGAACATTTCATGTCCGCTCAATAACAACAAAGCATTTTAACATATCTCTGTGACAGAGAGAGAGAGGGGGGAGAGAGAGGGAGAGAGAGAGAGAGAGATTTCACAACAAATTTATATCTTGAATTTTCTGTGAATGTACTCAGAAGTTCTCTTTATTCTGAATGACTTTTGTATAACTGATAAACTGTAAGAGATAGACAAAATATTACTACACAACAAATGTATATCTTGAATTTTCTGTGAATGTACTCAGAAGTTCTCTTTATTCTGAATGACTTTTGTATAACTGATAAACTGTAAGAGATAGACAAAATATTACTACACAACAAATATATATCTTGAATTTTCTGTGAATGTACTCAGAAGTTCTCTTTATTCTGAATGACTTTTGTATAACTGATAAACTGTAAGAGATAGACAAAATATTACTACACAACAAATGTATATCTTGAATTTTCTGTGAATGTACTCAAAAGTTCTCTTTATTGTGAATGACTTTTGTATAACTGATAAACTGTAAGAGATAGACAAAATATTACTACACAACAAATGTATATCTTGAATTTTCTGTGAATGTACTCAGAAGTTCTCTTTATTCTGAATGACTTTTGTATAACTGATAAACTGTAAGAGATAGACAAAATATTACTACACAACAAATGTATATCTTGAATTTTCTGTGAATGTACTCAAAAGTTCAGTTCATTGTGAATGACTTTTGTATAACTGATAAACTGTAAGAGATAGACAAAATATTACTACACAACAAATGTATATCTTGAATTTTCTGTGAATGTACTCAGAAGTTCTCTATATTCTGAATGACTTTTGTATAACTGATAAACTGTAAGAGATAGACAAAATATTACTACACAACAAATGTATATCTTGAATTTTCTGTGAATGTACTCAGAAGTTATCTTTATTCTGAATGACTTTTGTATAACTGATAAACTCTAAGAGATAGACAAAATATTACTACATAACAAATGTATATCTTGAATTTTCTGTGAATGTACTCAGAAGTTCTCTTTATTCTGAATGACTTTTGTATAACTGATAAACTGTAAGAGATAGACAAAATATTACTACACAACAAATGTATATCTTGAATTTTCTGTGAATGTACTCAGAAGTTCTCTTTATTCTCAATGACTTTTGTATAACTGATAAACTGTAAGAGATAGACAAAATATTACTACACAACAAATGTATATCTTGAATTTTCTGTGAATGTACTCAAAAGTTCTCTTTATTCTGAATGACTTTTGTATAACTGATAAACTGTAAGAGATAGACAAAATATTACTACACAACAAATGTATATCTTGAATTTTCTGTGAATGTACTCAGAAGTTCTCTTTATTCTGAATGACTTTTGTATAACTGATAAACTGTAAGAGATAGACAAAATATTACTACACAACAAATGTATATCTTGAATTTTCTGTGAATGTACTCAAAAGTTCAGTTCATTGTGAATGACTTTTGTATAACTGGTAAACTGTAAGGCATATATAAAATCTTGATATTATTTAGACATACAATTTATCAGTTTTGTTTAAGTTACTTTATATAGCCATAATACTAGGATCGAATTGTAAGTTCCGGACATCACATAGAGATGGCGCCCCTGGTCCAGTTTGACGGATAGCATCATATAGTTTAACTCTAGACTAGCTTGTATCCACAGTTACAGGTGAATACCTTGTTTAGTTTTGAATGACAACATTTTACACAATACAAGTGCAGAGATTTCACGAAAATGGAGCATTTGGAAAAACGAGCAGTGATTAAATACTTCCATTTGAAAGGCTTAACGCATAAAGAAATGAAGGAGGTAATGTACAGGTGGTTGTAGAGTTTAAAACGGGACTTACGAGTACTAGTGATGAGCGTCGCTCTTGATGTCCTGTGGAGTCACAACTACAGAGATCATTGAAAAACAGTCACAGATTAAAGTTGTTTGAGATAACAGAAGCTGTAAACATATCAAAAGAACATGCAGGTAATAATTTAGTGTGTTGGTCTTGCACAAGATCTGTGCAAGATGGGTACCGTGTTTGTCGACACATGATCAAAAACTGCAAAGAAAAATTGTTTCTATTAAAAATTTGGAGCTCTACCGTAAAAGTCCCAGTGAATTTTTGAGACGGCTTATTACCATGGATGAAACTTGGATACATCACTACACTCCAGAAAGTAAATCACAGTCAAAACAGTGGATTGTGCCAGGTGAACCAACTGCAAAGAACACAAAGTCAATTTTGTCAGCTAACAAGGTTATGACGAGTGTTTTCTGGGATGTACAGGATGTTCCCTACTACACTCGAAGCAATAGTCACCTCTCGGTAATACCACATAACACTGTTTTGTTTGAAGGAAGTGTCCCATACAATGGGATTACTCTATATAATCACCTACCACATAACATTAAAAATGTAACCAACATCAATAAATTTAAAAGTAAACTTAAGGATTTCATGTACACTCATTGTTTTTATATCAAACAAGAGTATTTTAACATATGTAAATCTGTAGTTCATATAGAATCTCTGTAAATATTATACATATGTATTATTAGAATGTCTGTTCTTTTCTGATTTGTAAAATATGTATATTTCTGACGTGTCCCATAACATGTATTTGTCCAGTTGGACGATTAATAGATAGATAAATAAATAAATACATAAATAAATACATAAATAAATAAATAAATACACAAATACATAAATAAATAAATAAGTAAGTAAATAAATAAATAAATAAATAAATAAATAAATAAATAAATAAATAAATAAATAAATAAATAAATAAATAAATAAATAAATAAATAAATAAATAAATAAATAAATAAATAAATAAATAAATAAATAAATAAATAAATAAATAAATAAATAAATAAATAAATAAATAAATAAATAAATAAATAAATAAATAAATAAATAAATAAATAAATAAATAAATAAATAAATAAATAAATAAATAAATAAATAAATAAATAAATAAATAAATAAATAAATAAATAAATAAATAAATAAATAAATAAATAAATAAATAAATAAATAAATAAATAAATAAATAAATAAATAAATAAATAAATAAATAAATAAATAAATAAATAAATAAATAAATAAATAAATAAATAAATAAATAAATAAATAAATAAATAAATAAATAAATAAATAAATAAATAAATAAATAAATAAATAAATAAATAAATAAATAAATAAATAAATAAATAAATAAATAAATAAATAAATAAATAAATAAATAAATAAATAAATAAATAAATAAATAAATAAATAAATAATAAACAAACAAACGAACAAAGAAAGAAAGAAACAAATAAATAAATAAATAAATAAATAAATAAATTACTTGGAAAAGTACAAAAGTATCACTGGTGACTACCACGGAAGCTTACTGCAACGCTTGAGTGATAAGCTGGAAAGGAAAAGATCTAATTTGACAAAGAAAAAAAATCCAATTCTTTCACGACAATGCTCCGACCTATGCAATGGGAAAAATGTGTGAATTAGATTTCGAATTGCTTAAACTTCCACACTATTCGCCAGATCTACCTCAACCAATGTCTTGGAGGACGAAGATTTCACAACAATGATGAAGTAAAAGACTATTTTGAGGATCATGATAAATCGGAATACAAAGATGGTTTAATGATACTAGAACACTGATATGACAAATGTACTGGACTATCTGGAGATTATGTTGAGAAATAAAGAATTTTGTTTTTTATTGTGAGGCCCGGGAGATGGCTCACTCGCGAAATGTTA
The DNA here is from genome assembly GCA_030765055.1 of Mantis religiosa. Taxonomy (NCBI): domain Eukaryota; kingdom Metazoa; phylum Arthropoda; class Insecta; order Mantodea; family Mantidae; genus Mantis; species Mantis religiosa. The sequence continues at coordinate 164,482,949 of CM060956.1, forward strand.
TCGACATCACGTTGTTAATTATCATTTGAATACAGAACATTTCCAGACTTAGGCATTAATTTGATCAAGAAGCCCAATCGGTTTATAATTGATACACCGATTTGAGAAGAGTTGGACCTTGAGAAAGAGCACCCCGCCCCTCTCCAGGACTGCTGCTGAAGCTAGACGGGCATCTTGTGCACCTCCCGGTAAACCACTAGCACGTGTTAACACGACGCTGCTATTGTTAAAGTACAACAATTAGATATCTATGGTCGTACGCTGGATCAGGTAGCACTGTCAGGTGCGAAATACAGACGACCTTGAGAAACACCTCCGTGGCCTTGAGTGCCCCCACCCACCGACTGTTGCATGATTCATCGCATCTTCTTGGCGTATTTCGGCCGTCAGTGTTGCCAATGCAGCCAGCTTCCGCTTCCACTTCCCCTCCGTATTTCTCTTGCTAAACAATTCATTTCTTCTCTTATTTTTATTGTGAAACTTTGAAAACCACATTATATAATTATCTTAACTATTCCGTAATAAATAGCTCTGCTGATTTTTATTTATGAACAGTCCCATTCCACCAAAATATTCAATACACAGTTTTGACTGGAAATATTTACATGTTTGGATGTTCACACACCCTAAATAAAAAAAAAAAGGAAATTTAAGAAACAAATGGTGAACTTCATAACGAAAACCGAAAGTGCATTAATCCGTAACAAGTTGACCATCTAAGAATTACATCTTTGGCATGAAACATTTTTCGAAAATATTAATTTTCTCAATAATGGCTTAATGAAGTTTGTTTCAATATCACAGGTTTAACATTTCCATGACAAATGAAAATTATATCTTGAATTTTCTGTGAATGTACTCAGAAGTTCTCTTTATTCTGAATGACTTTTGTATAACTGATAAACTGTAAGAGATAGCCAAAATATTACTACACAACAAATGTATATCTTGAATTTTCTGTGAATGTACTCAGAAGTTCTCTTTATTCTCAATGACTTTTGTATAACTGATAAACTGTAAGAGATAGACGAAATATTACTCCACAACAAATGTACATCTTGAATTTTCTGTGAATGTACCCAGAAGTTCTCTTTATTCTCAATGACTTTTGTATAACTGATAAACTGTAAGAGATAGACGAAATATTACTACACAACAAATGTATATCTTGAATTTTCTGTGAATGTACCCAGAAGTTCTCTTTATTCTCAATGACTTTTGTATAACTGATAAACTGTAAGAGATAGACGAAATATTACTACACAACAAATGTATATCTTGAATTTTCTGTGAATGTACTCAGAAGTTCTCTTTATTCTGAATGACTTTTGTATAACTGATAAACTGTAAGAGATAGACAAAATATTACTACACAACAAATGTATATCTTGAATTTTCTGTGAATGTACTCAGAAGTTCTCTTTATTCTGAATGACTTTTGTATAACTGATAAACTGTAAGAGATAGACGAAATATTACTACACAACAAATGTATATCTTGAATTTTCTGTGAATGTACTCAGAAGTTCTCTTTATTCTGAATGACTTTTGTATAACTGATAAACTGTAAGAGATAGACAAAATATTACTACACAACAAATGTATATCTTGAATTTTCTGTGAATGTACTCAGAAGTTCTCTTTATTCTGAATGACTTTTGTATAACTGATAAACTGTAAGAGATAGACGAAATATTACTACACAACAAATGTATATCTTGAATTTTCTGTGAATGTACTCAGAAGTTCTCTTTATTCTGAATGACTTTTGTATAACTGATAAACTGTAAGAGATAGACGAAATATTACTACACAACAAATGTATATCTTGAATTTTCTGTGAATGTACTCAGAAGCTCTCTTTATTCTGAATGACTTTTGTATAACTGATAAACTGTAAGAGATAGACAAAATATTACTACACAACAAATGTATATCTTGAATTTTCTGTGAATGTACTCAGAAGTTCTCTTTATTCTGAATGACTTTTGTATAACTGATAAACTGTAAGAGATAGACGAAATATTACTACACAACAAATGTATATCTTGAATTTTCTGTGAATGTACCCAGAAGTTCTCTTTATTCTGAATGACTTTTGTATAACTGATAAACTGTAAGAGATAGACAAAATATTACTACATAACAAATGGATATCTTGAATTTTCTGTGAATGTACTCAGAAGTTCTCTTTATTCTCAATGACTTTTGTATAACTGATAAACTGTAAGAGATAGACAAAATATTACTACACAACAAATGTATATCTTGAATTTTCTGTGAATGTACTCAGAAGTTCTCTTTATTCTGAATGACTTTTGTATAACTGATAAACTCTAAGAGATAGACGAAATATTACTACATAACAAATGTATATCTTGAATTTTCTGTGAATGTACTCAGAAGTTCTCTTTATTCTGAATGACTTTTGTATAACTGATAAACTGTAAGAGATAGACAAAATATTACTACACAACAAATGTATATCTTGAATTTTCTGTGAATGCACTCAAAAGTTCTCTTTATTCTGAATGACTTTTGTATAACTGATAAACTGTAAGAGATAGACAAAATATTACTACACAACAAATGTATATCTTGAATTTTCTGTGAATGCACTCAAAAGTTCTCTTTATTCTGAATGACTTTTGTATAACTGATAAGCTGTAAGAGATAGACAAAATATTACTACACAACAAATGTATATCTTGAATTTTCTGTGAATGTACTCAGAAGTTCTCTTTATTCTCAATGACTTTTGTATAACTGATAAACTGTAAGAGATAGACAAAATATTACTACACAACAAATGTATATCTTGAATTTTCTGTGAATGCACTCAAAAGTTCTCTTTATTCTCAATGACTTTTGTATAACTGATAAACTGTAAGAGATAGACAAAATATTATTACACAACAAATGTAGATCTTGAATTTTCTGTGAATGCACTCAAAAGTTCTCTTTATTCTGAATGACTTTTGTATAACTGATAAACTGTAAGAGATAGACAAAATATTACTACACAACAAATGTATATCTTGAATTTTCTGTGAATGCACTCAAAAGTTCTCTTTATTCTGAATGACTTTTGTATAACTGATAAGCTGTAAGAGATAGACAAAATATTACTACACAACAAATGTATATCTTGAATTTTCTGTGAATGCACTCAAAAGTTCTCTTTATTCTGAATGACTTTTGTATAACTGATAAACTGCAAGAGATAGACAAAATATTACTACACAACAAATGTATATCTTGAATTTTCTGTGAATGTGCTCAGAAGTTCTCTTTATTCTGAATGACTTTTGTATAACTGATAAACTGTAAGAGATAGACAAAATATTACTACACATCAAATGTTTATCTTGAATTTTCTGTGAATGTGCTCAGAAGTTCTCTTTATTCTGAATGACTCTTGTATAACTGATAAACTGCAAGAGATACACAAAATATTACAACACAGGAATGCATATCTCGCTAAAATACACAATTTATGTCAAATACATTTTTTGTGTGGATTGAATCATTCCCGAGATATTCCTTTTTTTATACTCTTGTCAAATTGGAAGTCTTTATTCATTTCTTCTTATCGCTCGGACATACAAAGACATAACAAAACATTTGACTATCACTTAAATTCTACTGTATTTCCTTGTAACTACAATAAGATAATGTTTATCTTGAAGTTGGTAGAGCAATAAGTGTTTGTAGAATAGTTTGAGAAAGTCATGTGTACATCACATAACGAGCAAAAGATTTGACTATCACTTAAAGTCTATTGTATTCCCTTGTAACTACATAAAATAATGTTTATCTTGCAGTAAATAGAGCAATAAGTGTTTGTACAAGAGTAGAAAAAGTGGTGTGTACATCACCTAACGACCAAAACATTTGTCTATCACCGATAATGGCTATTCACTTTATAAAGTGTTGTACATTGCTTTTGCTGGGTGAATTGTGTGACACACAAGTGTCTAGTTAGTATATTAGTAAGGTACAAAATTATGTTGGGTTATGTAAATGTAACGCTCTAGCTGGTACTTCCCCCAGGAGTTCCTTTCATTCACCCTGAGCTCTCATACGTATTGGCAAGTCGCATGCACACGTGCGGACCACCCACTTCCATGACAATGCCTCCTTCTACAGACGTATAAACCAACACATCCACTCACGTAAACTGTGAACTTTCTGCTTTTAGATTCGTTTCCTGCAGCTGTTAGGATCTGAAGAACAGTCCTTAAATGTGGACGTTTTCTTTGGTTCCACAGCGCACGTGCATGGGCCATCAATCCTTGGTTGAACCATTTGAACCTAGAGCAACGTTTTCCTTTAGGTAACAGACTCCTTGTGGGTCTCACATTATTTTTCCACAGTCAGATATGTGTTTCTTATTGAAGTTTGTTGACCATGCCATACATGTAGAGACATAGGAAATTACAACTCCGCTCATGTGCGCTATGAAGCAACCTACTGCAACCTCGTTACGCTTGCATAAATTATTTTGGACACCCGGTATAAAAGTTTGTTCCTTTCAGAGTGTAAACGAACTCGGCAGAGATTTAAGCCGCAATTCTACTCATTTTATATAATTTTCTGCAGTATCTGTATATTTAACAATAGGCCGAAGTTTGCCGCTTCCATTTTCAGGGAGGAACAGTAAATAAAAGCTACAGTGACGTTTGTAGCCGCTCCAACAACACAAAAGGTCAGTCACGTGTTTTATATTATTGTTTCTTTAACAGACCATTAGTAACTTGTTTTAAATTTCAGTTAATCTCTGTTAAAATAAGGATAAGCGGTCTCTGTTTTGGCACCTCTTCATTTAATGCATATCAGGCTACGAAAATAAAAATGCCAAAAATAAATATGTGGATATCTTTAAGGATTCATTCATAAAACGAATAGGTTATGGCATTTTATGATGTGAAAACTCCTGGCAAAAAGGACCTCAAAATTGGAATATGTATTAAAGTAGGTACTGTGTTTATGTTGCAGACGGGGCACATTCGTACATCGTTTGGGAGCTTCTTTATAGAACCTGTGGAACACTGGCACGATCACGCGACCCCCATCTTACACGCCCTGTACCGCATTCCTGGCCGCAACAACGACGCCGTGGAGGGCCTTCATCAGTGTGGAGTAGCAGGTGAGGTAAATTCAGATGCTTGGAATGTATTCTCAACAGACTAGCAGGCTCCAGTGGCCTTGGCCTTCCCTAATAAGGCAACCTGTTCAACAATGCAAACCCGAAACATTAAATCGCTCGTTTTGTTTACGCTAGGTAGTGCGCTTTGTGACATCACAACAATGTACACTTAACAACTTGCTGTGAGTGAAAGAAGAGCCAGAGCCATCTGGTGGTGTTAGGGTTCCGCTGGCTTACTCAGTGGGCCAATTTATAAACTTAGTAATTTGTCTTCATGCCACTGCAGCTGTCGTGCGCTGTCTGTCATTACCATGTTATGTATGCGAAGGAAATGTTACACAAGTTGTCAGGGAATCGCACTGAGGACATCAGTTGATTTCCGTGTCTTTGCTGACATCTAGCGGTAACTATGGAACTACTACAAAGTGTGTCGCTAACGTCACTGAAGCCGTGAATGAACTAACAGGATTACATTTGACACACGTGACCCCAAAGAGGTCCTAATATTTTAAATATCATTACAGTCATTTTTTTATTGAACAGGTTTCAAAAATATTCGTGTAATGAGTAATTTTTAACATGCATGTGCAAGGCGGCGGGACTTTGGAGACATACACTCTACTGACCACGGTTACAAGGGGGCGGGGGACTTTCCCCAAAGTTTCACATTTAATTGTTAGGTACTTGCTGTTAGTCAAATAGTAACCAGAGCCATCTGTTGGTGTTAGTGCTGTTGCGAGCTTAGCTGGCTCACTCAGACGACTCAATATAAATGTAGTAGTTTGTGTTGATGCCGCCGCAGCTCTAGTACGCTGTCTGTTATTTTCATGCATGATTAATTATGTAATATTCAGAGATTAATACTTAGTATTTTAAACCTCGATACAGTCACTTTTTATTAAGTAGGCTTCAAAAGTGTTCCGTGCTATGGGCAGTGTTTTAACGTCCATGTCCAAACTGCGACTCGGACTCACGGTGGAACTACTACGGCTACGAGGGGATGTTTTCAAGTATGTTTCACATGTATTTGATTTTTGCGTTATGGTGTATAGTAAACAAAAACATCCATGTCCAAGGGAACGACTACAGCTACGAGGGGGGATTTACCCGAATGTTTGACATATACAGATACTTCAAAAAGTATTCGTCTAATCATAGCACATAGAATATAACAAGCACAATCAGAAAAATATAGATAAACGAACAATGACTATTTCCTTACATCAGTTGATATCAACATTTAAAAATAAAACACAGTTTGGATTCATTTATTGCGTAACTAGTGAACAGTTTCTACGTTATTTAAAATCATGTCCCATTTGATGTCAAACAAGTATTCGTCTAGTAAAGAAGATCCCAATTATGGTGCCTCGCGTACACGCACCCCTTCCCTTTTCTTATGCAGTTGTATTTCATCCCGACAGTTCCATCTCTGTTTTCAAAGCTATTGACTGTAATACGGGTCAAAAACGTCGTGAATTTACAAAACAAGAGAGAGAAATCTGTAACATTAAAAAAAAAAAAAAAAAAAGGAAAATCTTTTTAAGAAATTGGAGATATCATTGGAAGACCTACAAGTGCAGTGAAGACTATTATATGCAGGTTTGATCAGAACAAAACTTAGGAAAATCAATCCAGTTACATCCAAGATGGAGAAATGACAGTTACTTAGAGAAGTAACTAAGTGCTCCAAAACTTGCTATTGCAGTTCATACACACAGGAAGGTCAGTTTCAGCACAAACAGTAAGAAACGTGCTTTATCAGCCCATAGAAAATCATACATCATTAAAATCAACAGAAAGAAACAAGTTACTTTTGCAAAAGCACCTAAATACGATGGGTTTGATTTCTGGAAGGAGGTTGTACTTACTGACAATCAATTTGAGCTCTTTAAGTTAAAAGGGTGAGTAATAGTGTGGAGAAAAATATAATTGCTTCAGTTAAACATGGAGGTGGTTCAGTAACATTTACTGCCGATTGGAGTTTTACTGCACATTCCACTTGCAAGGCTGCTTGCACTTTTCAGGCATGCATTTCTTTCGAAATTTAAAGTGGTAGTAGCAGAATTTACAATTAGGATTGAATCTTCTACTGCAACTTGAACTGTGCCCTCTGCTTGGAGATCTGCAGTATGGGCTTCTGCCTCTGCTGCACCATCTTCTTGTCGACAATGTTGCTATTTGTTGCTCCAGCTGAGATATTTTAGCAAGTAACTCATTAATTGATATACCCTTTGCAGTCTCTTCGCTAACACTAAATGCCACACTGCAAGGATTCATTTGTAGCATTTTATCTGCCATGACGGTAACTCTGTCGAGACATTCCTCACTTACTACCAGGATGCTTTTTAACGAGTCAGGAAGTTTCTCAAGCCAAAGAGTTCGAAGAACTTTATAAGAGACATCTTTACCTGCTAAATACCTTATTTTCCTTAGTAGCTGGCTCGGCTTGTAATCTCCTAGCTCAATACCCATAACTAACTTCTTTATTCTTTTGTCTTCACTTTCTTTAAAAGTCTCAAGAGGCTGTGATTTTGCAGCTGAATACTTATTCATCTCATTACTGATAATGATTCCCAGATATTCTCCACATTCTTTGCTTCTAGTTGGGCTATTAGGTAGTTGAATTTTGTATCTTCCTTAGATATTTTATTTATGGCAAACTGTGCCTCTATCTGGTAGTTCTCCGATCAGAATGGTAATACTGACCTTACTCACTTTTATTATGTTTTTCTCCGTTTGGGTTATGTTCCTCCATTGTATAATTAAACATTTATTTAACTTTGATTTCACAGATCAGTATATCATTCGAAATTTCACTCACCCAGAATCGCATGCAAATCACGTCGGGGTCACCATTTTATTGCTCTCTTGTATTCATATTTATTAATTATATATATAACATTAAATTATAATAAAATATGTTTGGTAGATATTTAGTAATCTTTTCTAATTGTTCATTTTTCACTATCTCTCCTGACATCACTAATCAGTCCAAAGAGTTTCTTTATTACAACAGTGCCCTCTACACTTGTCTGGGCTTCATGAGTGCAAATGTGTGGGAGATTTGTGTTTTATTCATGGGATTATGAATCCATAACGTTTATATAACATCCTAAAGACACATCTGTCCAGAAGTGTGAATAATATGGGTCTTTCTGAGGATTATATTTTCACACAAGATAATGATCCAAAACACACAGCTCTAGATGCAAAGCTATGGTTGTTGTATAATACTCCACGATGGATGCTGACATCACTGCTATCACCAGACATGAATCCAATAGAGAATTTGTTGGGATATACTGGACTTAAGTATTAGAAATTACCAGATATCTAATATAACGGATCTAAAGAACGTTGTACTAGAGGAATGGCGTAAAATTACAGTGGAAACAACACAATCTTTGGTGAAATACATTCCAAGGAGAGTACAAGAGATTATAAAGAGGAATGGAGGGCCTACTAAGTACTAATTGTACCATTGTACACCACTTTCAGTATGCAGACAAATGCTTATTTTGCAGCCTATATTGCATATCTTTACTTTTGAATGTCTAACTATGTTTATGTGAATACATATTGTATGTTTCTTTATTGTATTCTCTTTTTCACTACTCAGTAAATAAGACAGTGTCCCTGCTGTACTTTATTCTGATGATTTTCCACCATACATACAGAAGAATACTTAAAACATAACATATCAATGCTTCCTAAAATGATGTTTGTGAATAAATACCTGTGCAACTTCGGAGGTGATACTTGTAATATTCAGAAAAGCTGTAAAAAATATCCTACTAAAAGTAATGTCACAGACAACAGATGAGTTTCTAAGAAGTAAAATTAAATAATAAAGTAAATATTGATTTTTTTTGGTAAAAATTATGTCTCTTACAGCCTACTTCTTAAAAATATAATACATTAAACTATTATGTGACCTAAGTTCCATTATTCTTAATTACTATTTGTATTATTATTCTGTTAATTACTACTGCATTACTTTAACTACTATTGTATTACTTAATTACTATTGTATTATTCATAATTGTATTACTCATAAGAAATGTATTATTCTTATGGGTACAAATTTGACGAAACCATGAATATTGTATATTCCTAAGGTGAATAAAACTATCTATCTTAAACATAAACTTGTGCATTAGACATACTTTTTGAGGTAACTGTGTTTGACTTTGGGGTTGTGACGTACACACATTCGTATATGTGTGATCATGGTCCTCGTTCACTAGTGTAGATCCTTTCATAACAAGTGAAAGGTATATCTTGTATTTTTCTGATAAATTTTTGTAATTTATATATAATTCTATGTAACTTATAGACAAAAATGAAATGTATTTAACACCCGCTTTTACCACATACGGCACTGCAGGCAATGCCACTGATGATACATGAGATGAAGATGGGGCACCGGTGTAATGAGATGACGGGGGAAACCGGGGATCCTGGAGAAAATCTGCCCCAGCGCCGTGTTGTCCATCACAAATCTCACTTTGCGGTCGCCTGTGATTGAATCCGGTCCGCCTTGGTGAGAGCCAAGCGGTCTAACCACTGAGCCAAGGCATGGCCTGAACTTATAGACAATAATGAGATGGCAGGGGAAACCGGGGATCCTGGAGAAAATCCGCCCCAGCGCCGTGTTGTCCATCACAAATGTCACTTTGCGGTTGCCTGTGATTGAATCCGGTCCGCCTTGGTGAGAGCCAAGCGGTCTAACCACTGAGCCAAGGCATGGCCTGAACTTATAGACAATATCCTACTACACAGCGGATGTATACTTCATTAAAACAGTTAATATATATAGGAGGAATATTTTTCGTTAAAAACAAGTTTTTCTAGTTATTCTATGTTTTCTGTTTGTTACTGTGCCATTCAGTTGGGACATTTAGCTTTCCACATGTTTGTGTACAAGAGTAAATAGCATCTCTCACAGCTACTACTGACCAGGGAACATCTGATATAGGACGAGCCAGGACTTTATGTTACTGTGTCATTGAGTTGTGGCATTTAGCTTTCCACATGTTTGTGTACAAGAGTAAATAGCATCTGTCACAGCTACTACTGACCAGGGAACATCTGATATAGGACGAGCCAGAACTTTATGTTACTGTGTCATTGAGTTGTGGCATTTAGCTTTCCACATGTTTGTGTACAAGAGTAAATAGCATCTGTCACAGCTACTACTGCCCAGGGAACATCTGATATAGGACGAGCCAGGACTTTATGTTACTGTGTCATTCAGTTGTGGCATTTAGCTTTCCACATGTTTATGTACAAGAGTAAATAGCATCTGTCACAGCTACTACTGACCAGGGAACATCTGATATAGGACGAGCCAGGACTTTATGTTACTGTGTCATTCAGTTGGGACATTTAGCTCTACACATGTTTGTGTACAAGAGTAAATAGCATCTGTCACAGCTACTACTGACCAGGGAACATCTGATATAGGACGAGCCAGGACTTTATGTTACTGTGCCATTCAGTTGTAACATTTAGCTTTCCACATGTTTGTGTACAAGAGTAAATAGCATCTGTCACAGCTACTAATGACCAGGGAACATCTTATATAGGACTAGCCAGCACTTTATGTTACTGTGCCATTCAGTTGGGACATTTAGTTTTCCACATGTTTGTGTACAAGAGTAAATAGCATCTGTCACAGCTACTACTGACCAGGGAACATCTGATATAGGACGAGCCAGGACTTTATGTTACTGTGTCATTGAGTTGTGGAATTTAGCTTTCCACATGTTTGTGTACAAGAGTAAATAGCATCTGTCACAGCTACTACTGACCAGGGAACATCTGATATAGGACGAGCCAGGACTTTATGTTACTGTGTCATTGAGTTGTGGCATTTAGCTTTCCACATGTTTGTGTACAAGAGTAAATAGCATCTGTCACCACTACTACTGACCAGGGAACATCTGATACAGGACGAGCCAGGACTTTATGTTACTGTGCCATTCAGTTGGGACATTTAGCTTTCCACATGTTTGTGTACAAGAGTAAATAGCATCTGTCACAGCTACTACTGACCAGGGAACATCTGATATAGGACGAGCCAGGACTTTATGTTACTGTGTCATTCAGTTGGGACATTTAGCTTTCCACATGTTTGTGTACAAGAGTAAATAGCATCTGTCACAGCTACTACTGACCAGGGAACATCTGATATAGGACGAGCCAGGACTTTATGTTACTGTGTCATTGAGTTGTGGCATTTAGCTTTCCACATGTTTCTGTACAAGAGTAAATAGCATCTGTCACAACTACTACTGACCAGGGAACATCTGATATAGGACGAGCCAGGACTTTATGTTACTGTGTCATTCAGTTGTGGCATTTAGCTTTCCACAAGTTTGCATACAAGAGTAAATAGCATCTGTCACAGCTACTACTGACCAGGGAACATCTGATATAGGACGAGCCAGGACTTTATGTTACTGTGCCATTCAGTTGTGGCATTTAGCTTTCCACATGTTTGTGTACAAGAGTAAATAGCATCTGTCACAGCTACTACTGACCAGGGAACATCTGATGTAGGACTAGCCAGGACTTTATGTTACTGTGCCATTCAGTTGTGGCGTTTAGCTTTCTACATGTTTGTGTACAAGAGTAAATAGCATCTGTCACAGCTACTACTGACCAGGGAACATCTGATATAGGACGAGCCAGGACTTTATGTTACTGTGCCATTCAGTTGTGGCGTTTAGTTTTCTACATGTTTGTGTACAAGAGTAAATAGCATCTGTCACAGCTACTACTGACCAGGGAACATCTGATATAGGACGAGCCAGAACTTTATGTTACTGTGTCATTCAGTTGTGGCGTTTAGCTTTCCACATGTTTGTGTACAAGAGTAAATAGCATCTGTCACAGCTACTACTGACCAGGGAACATCTGATATAGGACGAGCCAGGACTTTATGTTACTGTGTCATTGAGTTGTGGCATTTAGCTTTCCACATGTTTCTGTACAAGAGTAAATAGCATCTGTCACAACTACTACTGACCAGGGAACATCTGATATAGGACCAGCCAGGACTTTATGTTACTGTGCCATTCAGTTGTAACATTTAGCTCTACACATGTTTGTGTACAGAAGTAAATAGCATCTGTCACAGCTACTACTGACCAGGGAACATCTGATATAGGACTAGCCAGGACTTTATGTTACTGTGCCATTCAGTTGTGGCATTTAGCTTTACACATGTTTGTGTACAAGAGTAAATAGCATCTGTCACAACTACTACTGACCAGGGAACATCTGATATAGGACGAGCCAGGACTTTATGTTACTGTGCCATTCAGTTGTGGCATTTAGCTTTCCACATGTTTGTGTACAAGAGTAAATAGCATATGTCACAACTACTACTGACCAGGGAACATCTGATATAGGACGAGCCAGGACTTTATGTTACTGTGTCATTGAGTTGTGGCATTTAGCTTTCCACATGTTTGTGTACAAGAGTAAATAGCATCTGTCACAGCTACTACTGACCAGGGAACATCTGATATAGGACGAGCCAGGACTTTATGTTACTGTGCCATTCAGTTGGGACATTTAGCTTTCCACATGTTTGTGTACAAGAGTAAATAGCATCTGTCACAGCTACTACTGACCAGGGAACATCTGATATAGGACGAGCCAGGACTTTATGTTACTGTGTCATTGAGTTGTGGCATTTAGCTTTCCACATGTTTCTGTACAAGAGTAAGTAGCATCTGTCACAACTACTACTGACCAGGGAACATCTGATATAGGACGAGCCAGGACTTTATGTTACTGTGTCATTCAGTTGGGACATTTACCTCTACACATGTTTGTGTACAAGAGTAAATAGCATCTGTCACAGCTACTACTGACCAGGGAACATCTGATATAGGACGAGCCAGGACTTTATGTTACTGTGTCATTCAGTTGTGACATTTAGCTTTCCACATGTTTGTGTACAAGAGTAAATAGCATCTGTCACCACTACTACTGACCAGGGAACATCTGATATAGGACGAGCCAGGACTTTATGTTACTGTGTCATTCAGTTGCAACATTTAGCTCTACACATGTTTGTGTACAAGAGTAAATAGCATCTGTCACAGCTACTACTGACCAGGGAACATCTGATATAGGACTAGCCAGGACTTTATGTTACTGTGTCATTCAGTTGTAACATTTAGCTTTCCACATGTTTGTGTACAAGAGTAAATAGCATCTGTCACAGCTACTACTGACCAGGGAACATCTGATATAGGACGAGCCAGGACTTTATGTTACTGTGCCATTCAATTGTAACATTTAGCTTTCCACATGTTTGTGTACAAGAGTAAATAGCATCTGTCACCACTACTACTGACCAGGGAACATCTGATATAGGACTAGCCAGGACTTTATGTTACTGTGCCATTCAGTTGTAACATTTAGCTTTCCACATGTTTGTGTACAAGAGTAAATAGCATCTGTCACAGCTACTACTGACCAGGGAACATCTGATATAGGACGAGCCAGGACTTTATGTTACTGTGTCATCAGTTGTAACATTTAGCTTTCCACATGTTTGTGTACAAGAGTAAATAGCATCTGTCACAGCTACTACTGACCAGGGAACATCTGATATAGGACTAGCCAGGACTTTGTTACTGTGCCATTCAGTTGTAACATTTATCTTTCCACATGTTTCTGTACAGGAGTAAATAGCATCTGTCACAGCTACTACTGACCAGGGAACATCTGATATAGGACTAGCCAGGACTTTATGTTACTGTGCCATTCAGTTGTAACATTTAGCTTTCCACATGTTTGTGTACAAGAGTAAATAGCATCTGTCACAGCTACTACTGACCAGGGAACATCTGATATAGGACTAGCCAGGACTTTATGTTACTGTGCTATTCAGTTGGGACATTTAGCTTTCCACATGTTTGTGTACAAGAGTAAATAGCATCTGTCACAGCTACTACTGACCAGGGAACATCTGATATAGGACGAGCCCGGACTTTATGTTACTCTGTCATTCAGTTGGGACATTTAGCTTTCCACATGTTTGTGTACAAGAGTAAATAGCATCTCTCACAGCTACTACTGACCAGGGAACATCTGATATAGGACGAGCCAGGACTTTATGTTACTGTGTCATTGAGTTGTGGCATTTAGCTTTCCACATGTTTGTGTACAAGAGTAAATAGCATCTGTCACAGCTACTACTGACCAGGGAACATCTGATATAGGACGAGCCAGGACTTTATGTTACTGTGCCATTCAGTTGTACTAATACATTAGTAAAGTGGAAAATAAATTGAAATATTTGATTGAGTTTAATGTTATTACTTGAAGTGAAGTATTAGTTACTTTTTTGAACTTGGTGTTAAAATTCCGTATTTGTCTTATAAATTAATTTATGAATCAAAGAATGAAGCAATGTTTATAATAATGTAGTAGCATCCAACACTTTGAATGTTAAAAACGCTTGAGATTATCAATTTAAATTTAGTTAGGAATTGGAGTAAAGTGAAATGTAAGGAATAAATGTTATACACAGTAATTTTAAAAAAAGGTAGACACAGAATGGGGAAATGGGATTGAAAACGAGTGCATGGGTAACTTAAACATGTTGCTGGACGTTTAAAAATGGCAGGTTGAAAAAATATGTTGCCAAAAGGAATATTTATATGATATAATTGAAATATCATTTTGAGCTAAAATGTGAGTTGCGTAATGAAAGCAGCATGTTCCCTCCTGCACACATACAAGGCTTCAGCACTGTACAGCACTTGTAAACAAATATACGTATGTATTATATAATTAACAAATGAGAGCAATTGTATTCCATACCACAACTACATGTCTGTAACTCAACATCCAAAAGTCGATGAAATACCAATATACTTGAAATTCATCATCTTCCAACGACAACCGCAAATATTTGAGATCAAATTCTCATGCTGCAGACTATGGTTTGAATCAGATGAGGTGGCAGCTCTTAAAATATATGCAGAGGATGTAATTAAGGGAGGAAACATGAGGTCTGATTGTGAGATGCACATGATGACATATTCAGAGGTTGATAATGACATAAACATTTAATTTGTTTACGCTTATTCCCATGTTATAAAACAGTCTAATTATTCCTTCCCTGTGAGAGTACTTCATGAAACCTCATCTCTTCAAATGGAAAGATAAAGTAAATACAAGCTCAATGCTCCCTGATTAGGTACCTTGGAGATCATGACTTAAAGATGCTGCTTTAGGCAATATCAAGACCATCGCATGGCTTGTAAACACCTGAGATAAGTACCTTGGAGATCATGACTTAAAGATGCTGCTTTAGGCAATATCAAGACCCTCGCATGGCTTGTAAACACCTGAGATAAGTACCTTGGAGATCATGACTTAAAGATGCTGCTTTAGGCAATATCAAGACCCTCACATGGCTTGTAAACACCTGAGATAAGTAACTTAGAGATCATGACTTAAAGATGCTGCTTTAGGCAATATCATCACCCTCACATGACTTGAAAACACCTGAGATAAGTACCTTGGAGATCATGACTTAAAGATGCTGCTTTAGGCAATATCAAGACCCTCACATGGCTTGTAAACACCTGAGATAAGTACCTTGGAGATCATGACTTAAAGATGCTGCTTTATGCAATATCAAGACCCTCACATGGCTTGCAAACACATGATATAAGTACCTTGGAGATCATGACTTAAAGATGCTGCTTTATGCAATATCAAGACCCTCACATGGCTTGCAAACACCTCAGATAAGTACCTTGAAGATCATGACTTAAAGATGCTGCTTTAGGCAATATCAAGACCCTCACATGGCTTGCAAACACCTGAGATAAGTACCTTGGAGATCATGACTTAAAGATGCTGCTTTAGGCAATATCAAGACTCTCACATGGCTTGGAAACACATGAGATAAGTACCTTGGAGATCATGACTTAAAGATGCTGCTTTAGGCAATATCATGACCCTCACATGGCTTGCAAACACCTGAGATAAGTACCTTGGAGATCATGACTTAAAGATGCTGCTTTAGGCAATATCAAGACTCTCACATGGCTTTGAAACAGCTGAGATAAGTACCTTGGAGATTATGACTTAAAGATGCTGCTTTAGGCAATATCAAGACTTTCACATGGCTTGGAAACACCTGAGATAAGTACCTTGGAGATCATGTCTTAAAGATGCTGCTTTAGGCAATATCAAGACTCTCACATGGCTTGGAAACAGCTGAGATAAGTACCTTGGAGATTATGACTTAAAGATGCTGCTTTAGGCAATATCAAGACCCTCACATGGCTTGTAAACACCTGAGATAAGTACCTTGGAGATCATGACTTAAAGATGCTGCTTTATGCAATATCAAGACCCTCACATGGCTTGCAAACACATGATATAAGTACCTTGGAGATCATGACTTAAAGATGCTGCTTTATGCAATATCAAGACCCTCACATGGCTTGCAAACACCTCAGATAAGTACCTTGAAGATCATGACTTAAAGATGCTGCTTTAGGCAATATCAAGACCCTCACATGGCTTGCAAACACCTGAGATAAGTACCTTGGAGATCATGACTTAAAGATGCTGCTTTAGGCAATATCAAGACTCTCACATGGCTTGGAAACACATGAGATAAGTACCTTGGAGATCATGACTTAAAGATGCTGCTTTAGGCAATATCATGACCCTCACATGGCTTGCAAACACCTGAGATAAGTACCTTGGAGATCATGACTTAAAGATGCTGCTTTAGGCAATATCAAGACTCTCACATGGCTTTGAAACAGCTGAGATAAGTACCTTGGAGATTATGACTTAAAGATGCTGCTTTAGGCAATATCAAGACTTTCACATGGCTTGGAAACACCTGAGATAAGTACCTTAAAGATCATGACTTAAAGATGCTGCTTTAGGCAATATCAAGACTCTCACATGGCTTGGAAACAGCTGAGATAAGTACCTTGGAGATTATGACTTAAAGATGCTGCTTTAGGCAATATCAAGACCGTCACATGGGTTGTAAACACATGAGATAAGTACCTTGGAGATCATGACTTAAAGATGCTGCTTTAGGCAATATCAAGACCCTCACATGGCTTGCAAACAGCTGAGATAGTACCTTGGAGATCATGACTTAAAGATGCTGCTTTAGGCAATATTAAGACTCTCACATGGCTTGTAAACACCTGAGATAAGAACCTTGGAGATCATGACTTAAAGATGCTGCTTTGGGCAATATCAAGACCCTCACATGGCTTGTAAACACATGAGATAAGTACCTTGGAGATCATGACTTAAAGATGCTGCTTTAGGCAATATCAAGACCCTCAAATGGCTTGTAAACACATGAGATAAGTACCTTGGAGATCATGACTTAAAGATGCTGCTTTAGGCAATATTAAGACTCTCACATGGCTTGCAAACAGCTGAGATAGTACCTTGGAGATCATGACTTAAAGATGCTGCTTTAGGCAATATCAAGACTCTCACATGGCTTGCAAACAGCTGAGATAGTACCTTGGAGATCATGACTTAAAGATGCTGCTTTAGGCAATATTAAGACTCTCACATGGCTTGCAAGCAGCTGAGATAAGTACCTTGGAGATCATGACTTAAAGATGCTGCTTTAGGCAATATCAAGACCCTCACATGGCTTGCAAACACCTGAGATAAGTACCTTGGAGATTATGACTTAAAGATGCTGCTTTAGGCAATATCAAGACCCTCACCTGACTTGCAAACACATGAGATAAGTACCTTGGAGATCATGACTTAAAGATGCTGCATTAGGCAATATCAAGACTCTCACATGGCTTTGAAACACATGAGATAAGTACCTTGGAGATCATGACTTAAAGATGCTGCTTTAGGCAATATCATGACCCTCACATGGCTTGCAAACACCTGAGATAAGTACCTTGGAGATCATGACTTAAAGATGCTGCTTTAGGCAATATCAAGACTCTCACATGGCTTTGAAACAGCTGAGATAAGTACCTTGGAGATTATGACTTAAAGATGCTGCTTTAGGCAATATCAAGACTTTCACATGGCTTGGAAACACCTGAGATAAGTACCTTGGAGATCATGACTTAAAGATGCTGCTTTAGGCAATATCAAGACCCTCACATGGCTTGTAAACACATGAGATAAGTACCTTGGAGATTATGACTTAAAGATGCTGCTTTAGGCAATATCAAGACCCTCACATGGCTTGCAAACAGCTGAGATAGTACCTTGGAGATCATGACTTAAAGATGCTGCTTTAGGCAATATTAAGACTCTCACATGGCTTGCAAACAGCTGAGATAGTACCTTGGAGATCATGACTTAAAGATGCTGCTTTAGGCAATCTCAAGACTCTCACATGGCTTGCAAACAGCTGAGATAGTACCTTGGAGATCATGACTTAAAGATGCTGCTTTAGGCAATATTAAGACTCTCACATGGCTTGCAAGCAGCTGAGATAAGTACCTTGGAGATCATGACTTAAAGATGCTGCTTTAGGCAATATCAAGACCCTCACATGGCTTGCAAACACCTGAGATAAGTACCTTGGAGATTATGACTTAAAGATGCTGCTTTAGGCAATATCAAGACCCTCACCTGACTTGCAAACACATGAGATAAGTACCTTGGAGATCATGACTTAAAGATGCTGCATTAGGCAATATCAAGACTCTCACATGGCTTTGAAACACATGAGATAAGTACCTTGGAGATCATGACTTAAAGATGCTGCTTTAGGCAATATCATGACCCTCACATGGCTTGCAAACACCTGAGATAAGTACCTTGGAGATCATGACTTAAAGATGCTGCTTTAGGCAATATCAAGACTCTCACATGGCTTTGAAACAGCTGAGATAAGTACCTTGGAGATTATGACTTAAAGATGCTGCTTTAGGCAATATCAAGACTTTCACATGGCTTGGAAACACCTGAGATAAGTACCTTGGAGATCATGACTTAAAGATGCTGCTTTAGGCAATATCAAGACCCTCACATGGCTTGTAAACACATGAGATAAGTACCTTGGAGATTATGACTTAAAGATGCTGCTTTAGGCAATATCAAGACCCTCACATGGCTTGCAAACAGCTGAGATAGTACCTTGGAGATCATGACTTAAAGATGCTGCTTTAGGCAATATTAAGACTCTCACATGGCTTGCAAACAGCTGAGATAGTACCTTGGAGATCATGACTTAAAGATGCTGCTTTAGGCAATCTCAAGACTCTCACATGGCTTGCAAACAGCTGAGATAGTACCTTGGAGATCATGACTTAAAGATGCTGCTTTAGGCAATATTAAGACTCTCACATGGCTTGCAAGCAGCTGAGATAAGTACCTTGGAGATCATGACTTAAAGATGCTGCTTTAGGCAATATCAAGACTCTCACATGGCTTGCAAACACCTGAGATAAGAACCTTGGAGATCATGACTTAAAGATGCTGCTTTAGGCAATATCAAGACTCTCACATGGCTTGTAAACTGCTGAGATAAGTACCTTGGAGATCATGACTTAAAGATGCTGCTTTAGGCAATATCATGACCCTCACATGGCTTGGAAACACCTGAGATAAGTACCTTGGAGATCATGACTTAAAGATGCTGCTTTAGGCAATATCAAGACTCTCACATGGCTTGCAAACAGCTGAGATAAGAACCTTGGAGATCATGACTTAAAGATGCTGCTTTAGGCAATATCAAGACTCTCACATGGCTTGTAAACAGCTGAGATAAGTACCTTGGAGATCATGACTTAAAGATGCTGCTTTAGGCAATAGCAAAGCAGCACAGCAATCAATGCAGAAATTGAAAAAAACGAAACTTCACGGAGAGGAATCGTCAAACGGGAGGCGAGAAACACGTGATGCTGAGATTATAGCGTCACTCCAGCTGGTAATAAATATACTAAATAATGATCTGATAAAGGCAAAGGATGAGGTAAACTCACTAAAAAAGGAAAACGAAGCACTGAAAACCCAAATATGTGCAGCGACGGAAAACAATGAAAGCGCGTACATTTAAATAGTGCAGAAGAAGCGCACAAAATTTCGGGAAGCAAACCGGAACATCACCTTGGAAAACCGTTACGAAGGGTTAAGAAGTCAAGAGAAAGAAGAAGAGGAGGATGGAAAGCCATCAGAAAATGTTGAAAACTATCAAATAACGAAAGGAAATGCCGGAAAAAAATCGCGGTATAAATGGATAAACAACAAACAGGCAAAGATACAGCAGGAGATACAATACGGGGAAAGAAGAGAGAAGACAGAGAACAAAGAAGAAAGAAAGAGTGTTCTAGTGTGTGGTGACTCCATGTTAAAAAACGTAGTGCTAAACAGAGGTGATACAACAGTGAAAGTGTTCAGGGGTATGAAGGAACAATATCTGCCAAATCAACTAGACCAGGAAGGAAGCAAGGACAAAATAAAAACATTAGTGCTACACATAGGAACAAATGACATTCATAAATCACTAGGACGAGATGACGTTATGGCAGAGGTGTATAATGTAATAAGGTATGCTAAAAAGTATTTCCCACTGGCAACTGTAGTTATAAATGGTATAGTGAGAAGAAGAGATGAAAGTACAGCATATATTGATGATATAAATGAGGGGATACGCTGGGCATGTGACACACTTAAGGCTGTTTTTGTAGATGTAAACAATTTTTTAGATGATAGTTGTCTGGGAAGGGATGGCCTTCATTTGAATAGTGTGACTTTCTGGGTTCGTGAAATGAAAGTCCAATTACACAAATTCAACAATGTTCTTTATTTCCACCGACTTACAGTTTGATACTTGCCAATTACACAGAATTACGTAATGCACACAATTACGATTCACCAGTTCGTCCGTTACAATTTCACTTGCACTAGTAATTAGGGACAATACTCCGATGCACGTACACAATTACGTAAATTCTTCCGTCGCACAGTCTTCTCTTCCACTAACACGGCGCTACTGGACTAGCACGTCAAGCACTGACTGACTGTCTGACTTGCTGCAGCCCTTTTTATAGGCATCTCGCCGTCTTCTCGGCTTCTCTAGTTTCCAGGCGAAGATTCCAGATGATAGGAGAAGGGGAGAGAAACGTCCAGGGACAAGTGACATTCCCTCTAATCTTCCCCCTCAGTTAGTGACAGAGACTGATGAGAGGCGTGGCTCGGCCGCCTCTGGTTTCCTCACAGCTGTTGCCCTCATGCCTACCGCTAATTGGGTGACACTGCTCCCTCCTCAAAGCTGGTCGTCCCGAACAGCACCATCGTAGCGTGCCAGGCGGTCCAGGTGCACCACCAGCATCTGCTCGGAGTCTCAGCCAGTAGTAGCGCTGCCGTAGTTTGTGAATCGTTCGGTTCGCTCCCAGGTGTCCTCCTGAGGCACCGGCGTGCACTTCCTCCAAGACTTCTGGGACCTTACTCCGGGGAAGTACCGACTGTTCTCTCTGCGCCTTCCCATCGGGTGACTCCCATACCCGGAACAGCACGCCCTCTCTGGTCTTCAGCGAGTCCCATTGGGCCCAGTACGACTTGTAGGTGGCGCCCCTTGGTGCGATGTCCTCCCAGGTTGGTCTTGTCCCTGCGTCCACTTCCCTCAAGAGTGGCCCCAAGTCTGCGTCCGCCAGCTGCTCCCTCCTCAGGCCTGCGCTATCCCAGCCGTCCGCAGGCACTGCCACAACTACTCGGACTGCTGCGGCACGCCCCTTCTCTTCCACTCTTGTGCACTGACCGCACTCTACTGGACAGGGTCTTCGGGACATGTCGTCTGCGTTACCGTGGCTCTTCCCTCTACGATGTTCCGAGGTGAAGTCGTACTCCTGCAGCCTCTGGACCCAACGTGCCCTCTGGCCTTCCAGGTTCTTAAAGCTCAATAGCGAGGTTAGGGCGGAATGGTTAGTCCTCAGGTGGAATGGCTGACCGTACAGGTGCTTATGGAAGTGCTCCAAGGTCTTTACTACCGCCAATAATTCTCGTCGGGTGATGCAGTAGTTCTTCTCTGCCTTGGATAGCGTCTTGCTGTAGTAGGCTATCACCCGCTCATGGCCGTCCTGGATCTGCGATAGGACACCTCCAATGCAATGGTCGCTGGCGTCGGTGTCCACAATGAAGGCGCCACCCGGTTGTGGGAAACCCAAAATTGGAGCACTGCACAGGGTCTCCTTTAGGTGCTGGAAAGCGTTTTCGGCGTCCTCTGTTCGCACATAGGGCCGGTGTTCCTCCGTCAGGCGGGTGAGGGGTTTTGCGATGTTGTCGGCCTTTTCCTCTAAATCATTAAGGCTGTCGTCTACTTGACCCATCCGCTTGCCCAGATTCGTGACGTCATCTCTCACGCCGGCCAACCGTTCCTCAAACTTTGCGGCGAGAGCCTCGTTCGCCGCCTTCATTTCCGTGGCCAGACTGCCGTTCGCTGCTCTCATTTCTGTGGTTAACTCGGCCTTCAGTTCTTCCATCTTCTCGGTGATGCTGTCGTTGGCCGTCTTCATTTGTTTCAGTTCCGCGGTGATGTTGTCGTTGGCCGTCTTCATTTGTTTCAACTCGGCGGTGAGGTTGTTGTTTGCCGCTTCTGTTTTTGCAGCGAGGTTTTCATTTGCCGTCTTCATTTCTTTCAGTTCCGCTAAAATCTTTTCTAATGCTGCCTCCATTGTGTTATATCCCACTTCTGACACCAATTGTGACTTTGTGGGTTCGTGAAATGAAAAGTCCAATTACACAAATTCAACAATGTTCTTTATTTCCACCGACTTACAGTTTGATACTTGCCAATTACACAGAATTACGTAATGCACACAATTACGATTCACCAGTTCGTCCGTTACAATTTCACTTGCACTAGTAATTAGGGACAATACTCCGATGCACGTACACAATTACGTAAATTCTTCCGTCGCACAGTCTTCTCTTCCACTAACACGGCGCTACTGGACTAGCACGTCAAGCACTGACTGACTGTCTGACTTGCTGCAGCCCTTTTTATAGGCATCTCGCCGTCTTCTCGGCTTCTCTAGTTTCCAGGCGAAGATTCCAGATGATAGGAGAAGGGGAGAGAAACGTCCAGGGACGAGTGACATTCCCTCTAATCTTCCCCCTCAGTTAGTGACAGAGACTGATGAGAGGCGTGGCTCGGCCGCCTCTGGTTTCCTCACAGCTGTTGCCCTCATGCCTACCGCTAATTGGGTGACAATAGAAAGGGATCCTTTTTATTAGGTAAATTAATAGAAAATACTATAAATATATGCATAAGTAAGGGAAACTAAAAACAGACCTAGGTGATGACAAAATATATTTAAAACAAACTGAGGAAAAAGTTAAAATAGGTAAAATAGAGAAACCAAACACAAAAAAATTTACTAATAAAGTAAAAGCTTATGAAAATGTAAAGGTAGACAAAATTGTACAAAAGAGGAAAAACAATGACTTGGTAATATTTCATCAAAATTGTCGGTATGTAAGTAACAAGCGGACACTGATAGAGTTAAATATAACAGATCTGAAGCCTAATATTATGATACAAACAGAACATGGCCTAAAATCGGAGGAAATTGTGGCAAATAATTACCATGGTTATACACTAGGGTCACACTTTTGTAGGCAGCAACACAAAAGTGGAGGTGTGGCTATTTATGTAGAAAATAATATAAAGTTCAAAGAGGTAGGTTGTAGTAATTTTAGTGAGGAAATAGTATGCGAACTAGCAGCAATAGAAGTATTTTTAAAAGAGGCCAGGATAGTACTAATCGGGGTATATAGATCGCCTGGGGGAAACAAAGATCTATTTCTTAAAATCATAGAAAATGTACTAAACAAAATAAACGAAAAAAAGATTAAAATACTAATGGGAGATTTAAACATTGACATGATAAAGAAAAGTGTATATAAATCATCACTTACAGAAATCTTAAATAGGCATAATCTAAAAATTGGTATAAAAGAGCCAACAAGGGTAACAAAATATTCTGAAACTTGTATTGACAATGCTTTTATTAACTTACCAGAAACAAAATGGAGCACGTCAATCATTAAGTCAGGGATAGGTGACCATTCAGGACAACTGTTAAGGGTAAACTTTAAAAGAGATATCACACAAGTTACTTCTGAGTATAGGCGACAAATAAACAAGGAAAGCTTAAAGAACCTTAGAAATTATCTTAGAGAAGTAAGCTGGGAAAAGGTGTATAACACTGATGATATAAATGAAAAATATAACATTTTAAGTATAATACTGCAAAATGGTCTACAAAAAATGATGCCATTAAGAAGCTTCAAAATAATTTCAGGTGGTAAGGTAAATGATTTCACAAAATGGATGACAAAAGGAATAAAACAATCATGCAAAAGGGTGAGGTTTTTAAATTCAATAAAACAGCCAAATATGAGTGAGAAATCTCTAAATTATATTGAAAATTATAACAAAATACAAAATACTAAATACAGTAATTACACAGGCTAAAATGAATTATAACAAGGAACAAATTGAAAAAGCAGAAAACAAAACAAAAGCAGTGTGGAAAATTGTAAACCAAATACATAAAAACAGCAAAACTAAACAAATAGAAAATATTGAAATAAACCATAAAAATAATAAGATAACAGATCCTAAACAAATATGTAATATATTCAATGACTACTATATAAATGTTGCAAAACAGCTAAATTCAAAGCCCAAAATTCTAAACTCAACAATAATATCAAATTTTGCCCAAATTAATTCTATGGTAATCTTCGAAACAACAGAAGAGGAAGTTTTAAGAGAAATAAATAAGCTAAAATTTAAAAAATCTGTTGGCTTAGATGAAGTATCAAACGAAATGCTAAAGAACATAAAATATGAAATTGTTGAGGCTCTCACTCATATAATAAACACTTCACTGATGCATGGAGTATTTCCAGATACATTAAGGGGAGGCATCTGTGAAAAATGCTAAAATCCAGAGTTTACATCAGAAGTGCTTGAAATTTTGTCATTCGGTGGGGTATAGGGAATCTAGTTAAGCTTTTAAAATTCATCTTTCTATCTAAAATAGTTTTTTCAAAGAAAAATATTTAGTGCTTTTTATAATATGATTTTTGTATGTTATATAAAAAGTCCCAGGTCATACAGTTTTTCTTTTAGAAACTTTCAATTTTAGATTCAGGTTTCTCTATACATCAGTTATAAAAGTTGCTATACTTTTAAAGTGTGTATCAAGTATTTTTGGACAAAAAAATGTTTATGTGTGAATATATTAAATTTTTCTTAATTTTTTTGCAATTTTGAGATTTAAAAATCAATAATAAATTAACTATTTAATTTAAATAAACAAAAATACCAACTTTTATTAAACATTTATTTAGGAATATATATGCAAAGTTCATTACAAATTCGTTGAGAATTGCAGAAGTTGGAGCATTTTGAAGATACAAAAATGTTCAAAAATTGAAAGTGGAGAAAAATGCATTTAAAGATTTAGATTGAAATTACACAACTTTCTTTACTTTGAAAACTCCATGCATCATATGCAGGCCCTACAGCTATCTTATTACCTTCTTTCTCTTTAATTTGGTTACCTTAGGCCCTTTTTTTTTTATAATTTTTCTATCTACAATAGTTTTTACCAAAAAAATAATAATTTAATTTTTTGCTGCGATTTCTTTACATTGGGAAACATATTACATTCTCTACAATTTTTGTTATAAATGATTGGAACTTTAGATTCTGGTTCCTTTAGATAATAGTTACAAAACTATATATGTGTATACTCATTTGCCCATGTCTAATGGTTGTGGATGAGAAAATTTAAGGAATATGATAGAATTTTCTTGAATTTTTTTCAATTTTCTTTTTTCAATACCAATCATTATTAATTTTTTCATATACAGCTATAATGATACCAATTTTTATTGAAAACTTATCTAGGAATATACATATATGCAAAACTTAAAGAAATTCTTTGAAAACTTTAGTGTCTGGACTATAAGGAGTATTAAAAATGCTAAAGTTGGACATGAAGAAAAATCTAGTTAGAAGCTCTAAATATAAACAACATTTTTTTCTATGTTTCAAAACCATCCTGCACTATATGAAGACCACTCAGCTGGTTTACTATCCTCTTCTTCTTTTAATTTAGTCACCTGCTTGGCAGATGTATATTTGCTCAATGAACTTTGATCACTTTGTTTTAGCTTTCACCTATCCCTAATGCTGCTAATTTTCTTGCTAACAAGACTTACTTTGCTTGCTGCAACTTTTGCCTTAACTTTAAGTCTATCTTTATAACCCATATTAAATTCACTAACAGCTGCAATCACTGCACTTTGCAATTTCTTTCTTAATACAAAAACTTCTGTGACATTTACTCCATGGCAACTTTCATTAGCATTCTGTGCTTCTCCTTTAATGCAACTTTCCCATATAATAGTACTAACTAATCTCTTTATTTTTGTCTATAAGATGGAAATTGTAAGTAGAATAGTTCATGCAATTCATACCCATGGTCATACAAAACTTCTGCATAGAAATATGACCCTTACCAATGCCCAGAAATACATCAACCATTCTTCTATTTATTTACATCAAAAGGTGACCTACTAGAATCACTGTTAACTTTTGGGCTATAATATGTTTTCACGTAATATTTACCTCAAACATAGCATTCTAGTATCATTACTTACTATTATGGCTAGAACACCTTAAAGTTTCATTATATTTTGCTTTGAAATAGCCACTGTACTCCTAACCTAACCTGGTATGAATCATATACCTACTGTTGCAACAAGAAAGCAATACAATGTTAAATCAGGCTTTATTCCTATTCTAAACAACAATAATTTAATATAAGCTGCTATCCACCACTTTCACTTGCATGTAAACCATATTTCACAAACACTAAATGTCAGTGGAAATGTTTGTTTACTTTTAAAAGTAGTAAGTGGGAAATAATATATAAAAATGGTAGCGGGAAGGTTCAGTAGCTTCCACAAACATCCAGAAGATGTCTCTGCACATTACCACAGTTACAGAATCAAACCGCGTAGTTTAAACGTGAGAATTCCATCAATTTCTTTGCGACACACTGGAAAAAGCAATATAAATGGCCACGCCCACCCGCACATGGGCATTTAAATAATGATGTAGCTGCTCTTTAAATGGTGCTAGGGCCTAACTGACAGCAGATTCTGAAACTACAATGTTTAAACATAATTTTAATGCAAAAAATGGAAAATGTCGTTTTTTGTCACTTTTGACGAAATTTCACCGATGCCTCCCTTTAAAGGAGTGATTGTTAGACCAATATACAAACAAAAAGAAAGCAAATGCAATATAGAAAACTACAGACCAATCATATTATGTTCTGCAATATCAAAAGTGATGGAGGCTGTGTTTTTGAAACAACTACAAGGATATTTTGAAAAACAGAAAATCTTAGCTGAGCTACAATATGGATTTAAAAAACATAAATCAACAATAAATGCGATAGATAAAGCAAATGATAAAATTATTAATGCACTCCATAATCGTGAATTTGTAGTCGCCATATTTCTGGATCTGTCTAAAGCTTTTGACTGTAAATATAAACATCCTTGAAAATAAGCTAGAAAAATATGGGGTTCGAGGCATTGCAAAAAAGTGGATTGCATCATATCTAGAAAACAGACAGCAGTGCGTAGAAATAAACTACACAAATGAAAAGGGTATGGTAAATAAAGTAAGATCAAAATTTGAAACAATTAAACAAGGAGTTCCGCAAGGCTCGAAATTGGGTCCTTTTCTATTTCTGGTTTATATAAATGATCTTTTTGAAATAGTAGCAAACAATGGAGGTACAGCAATTGGCTATGCAGATGATACAACAATAATAGTTACAGATCCCACTACTAAAGGTGTAGAAAACAAGGCAAACAGTATCATAAAAATATTAAAAGACTACTTTTCAAATCTGGATCTGGTATTAAACATAAAAAAGACATCATGGATAAATTTCACGCTAAAAGAAAAACATGCAGATCACATTGATCTCAAGGTCGATGGGGAAAGTATTCCTGAAGCACAAGTCACAAATTTCCTAGGAGTACTTATAGACAGAAATCTTAATTGGCAACCACATATAATGTACATAACAAGAAAGATAAATAAGGGTTTATACATTATGAAACAGGTTAAGGATAACATGGATAATAAAACGCTGAAGCAGCTATGCTTTCATTTATTCGTATATAAAATACGGCATAACACTATGGGGGAACACTACAGCTAAGGAAGTACTAAAAATATTCAAATTACAAAAAAGGGCAATTAGAATAATTGGGAAAATAGAAAAAAGACACAGTTGTAGGGACTGGTTCAAAAAATACAAAATCTTAACAGTTCCGTGTATCTACATTTAGGAAAGCATCAAGCATGCTCTACTAAATGGAAAAATTGCTAAAAACAATCACATGCATAGCTATAATGTTAGAAATAAACACGATTATTACAGAACTGCACTCAGGGGAACATTAAATAATCGTTCAATAAAAAGTATAGGAAAAGAACATTATAATGCTTTACCCAAGGAAATAAAAGACTTGAAACACAGAGAGATACAAATAAAAACCATTAAGAACTATTTACTAGAAAATGCTTTCTACAATACTGAAGAATTTAAGTACAACACTAAATGTAAACAAAATGTGTAAATGAGTGTAGATGTGTTTTACAGGTATGTGAAATTTGAGAGAAACAGATTTGTAAATAAACTTTGTAATTAAACCTTGTAATTAAATTATGTATGTGACGTATCCTTGTAATTAAACCTTGTAATTAAATTTTGTAATTAAATTATGTATGTGACGTATCCTATGTACTTTTAACACAAGGATGAAATAAAATGAAATGAAGCGAAATGAAAGACTCTCACATGGCTTGCAAACACCTGAGATAAGTACCTTGGGGATCATGACTTAAAGATGCTGCTTTAGGCAATATCAAGACCCTCACATGGCTTGCAAACACCTGAGATAAGTACCTTGGGGATCATGACTTAAAGATGCTGCTTTAGGCAATATCATGACCCTCACATGGCTTGCAAACACCTGAGATAAGTACCTTGGGGATCATGACTTAAAGATGCTGCTTTAGGCAATATCAAGACCCTCACATGGCTTGCAAACAGCTGAGATAAGTACCTTGGAGATCATGACTTAAAGATGCTGCTTTAGGCAATATCATGACCCTCACATGGCTTGCAAATACCTGAGATAAGTACCTTGGAGATCATGACTTAAAGATGCTGCTTTAGGCAATATCCAGACTCTCACATGGCTTGCAAACAGCTGAGATAAGTACCTTGGAGATCATGACTTAAAAATGCTGCTTTAGGCAATATCAAGACCCTCACATGGCTTGGAAACAGCTGAGATAAGTACCTTGGAGATCATGACTTAAAGATGCTGCTTTAGGCAATATCAAGACCCTCACATGGCTTGCAAACACATGAGATAAGTACCTTGGAGATCATGACTTAAAGATGCTGCTTTAGGCAATATCAAGACCCTCACATGGCTTGCAAACACCTGAGATAAGTACTTTGGAGATCATGACTTAAAGATGCTGCTTTAGGCAATATCAAGACCCTCACATGACTTGCAAACACCTGAGATAAGTACTTTGGAGATCATGACTTAAAGATGCTGCTTTAGGCAATATCAAGACCCTCACATGACTTGCAAACACATGAGATAAGTACCTTGGAGATCATGACTTAAAGATGCTGCTTTAGGCAATATCAAGACCCTCACATGGCTTGCAAACACCTGAGATAAGTACTTTGGAGATCATGACTTAAAGATGCTGCTTTAGGCAATATCAAGACCCTCACATGACTTGCAAACACCTGAGATAAGTACTTTGGAGATCATGACTTAAAGATGCTGCTTTAGGCAATATCAAGACCCTCACATGGCTTGCAAACACATGAGATAAGTACCTTGGAGATCATGACTTAAAGATGCTGCTTTAGGCAATATCAAGACCCTCACATGGCTTGCAAACACCTGAGATAAGTACTTTGGAGATCATAACTTAAAGATGCTGCTTTAGGCAATATCAAGACCCTCACATGACTTGCAAACAACTGAGATAACACCAAAGCAACTCCACCAGCAAAAGTTGAGCTTCACATTTAATCCGGTTAAGAGCGGACACCCTCAACGTTTCATCCCCAACCCTCAAAATCAAAAGATTGTTTTAGTCACTCCCATCTACATTCAATGTACAAAGACCCAGAGGAGCAACATGCTACCACATAAAGCCTTTCTAACTTAAATTCATTGCTCAGAAAGTTCCAAAATAGAGCTTTATCTGCGGTTAAACTGTATTGAGAATGGGCACAAAGCAACAATACTAAGCCAGCCAGGACCTTGGGCCTGCTGCCTCAGGTGACATTGATTGGCAGCAGCAATTATAAATGCAACTTAAGTTCACATGTGTGTTAATTGTGCTAAGAGCTAATTGGCCTGTTAATTTAAATAACCACCAATCACAGCAGTGTTCTCACAAATCGCTTCCATCATGGGAAGCAATAGGCTTGTCAACCCATGGCTAGGATATTCGTTTTACATGAGGACTCCTGGTATGTTGCAGACGAAGACTACCCTTGGCGAGCACCAGCAGCAATGACTATGGACCCTAACATCAGTAGTCCTGTACAGTACGTCGGGGGCAAGCGGACGAGACGCAGCATGGCAGCTGGGGAATATCGACGATCGTACACAGTAGAAATGTTGGTTGTGGCCGATAAGAAGATGGCAGAGTATCACGGCGATGGTTTGCAGCACTACATCCTCACATTAATGTCTATTGTAAGTATTGTTATGTTGTCTGATCTGAACTGGCAGAATATTAAACAACACCTGGCATTGTTGTTGATCATGCTCACCTGTAACAAGAAAAAGCACTTATTGGTGCTATTTTTTTGGGGGGGGGGGGGTCATAGAACAGACTTGGGTTATATTGCAGGGATACATATGTAATTCAAGTAATATGTCCATGGCTACCTTCTGGTTAATTGGTAAAAATAGTAACTGAGAGAAGGAAAATGCATGTAATAGTGATTTTAAGAGAAACCTAAATTCTTATAAAAGCACCAACTCACATTATAACCTTTTCAAAAATTAAATCCCTCATGATGTCATCAAATCATTCCATTTTGTTAACAAAGCAGAGATGTTAAGAAGATATTTGCAAATTAATACATGCAGTCAAATACTATTATACTAACAATTATTCAAAGCAAAAGCTGAGCTCCGCATTTAATCCAGCTAATAACTGGGCAACCTCAACCAATCAAATTGAAGTTTGCACTCCCACCAGGGTGCAGTGGGTCTTGCATCCTGAACACAGACCCAGAGGAGCTACAAACCTCTTTGCACCATCCTACACAGCCTGCCGGTATCTAAGTCCCTTGGTCAGTATGTAAGATGTCAATCGGATGGGCAGTCTGAGCTCAACATATTATCATAATCTGTAGAGGTGAATGTGCAAGCTTGGAAATATATAGCATGTAACCACCTGGAAGAATTGGGCTTTTCGATGGTGAAATCGGCTCAATGTATTTTCACAAATTTGTAATATCAATATACAAGATTATTGCCTTTTCTTAGCACAAAAAAGTTGAATGTAAGTTGATTAGTTTGTACATTTTTCAGGTATCACAGATTTACAAGGATGCATCTGTGGGAAATCCTATATCGATAGCAGTTGTGAATCTGCACATTCTCAAGGCAAGTATCAGGACCTGTTTGATATTGTCAGTCCTTTGAATGAAAAGCAAAAGTTAATATTGAACATGTATCATTCACAGGATGTGGAGTTTGTACCTCGGGACAGTAGATCTAGAAATAGTGGTCATGACGGTATCTCAGCTTCAGAGATGTTACGGAACTTCTGCGCATGGCAGAGCACAGTCAATACCAGAGATGATTCAAATACCAACCACCACGATACATCTCTGCTACTAACAAGGTACAGTTAACCTAATTATTGTAGGCTTTGGGCCAAATAAAGCAATCAAACAATGTGATATATATCGAGATTTATAGCGAAATAATTATTAATTTATAGATGAGTCGTATTTATTACACATCTGCTTCACTTACGTACCTATTTTGAGGACATGTTTCGCAAATCATCGTTTGCGTCTTCGGCTCTTATGCGACTAAAGCTTGATCCAGTGGTGTGGGTAATTCTGGAGTTGCTGCTGCCATCTGTTAATTTAGTGATGAACTTAAATGTGGGATTCTCTTCTGGCGGGATTTCAAAGTTCATTAGCTGGTTTTTATGTTTTTCTATGTATATTCTCTCCCATAGAGATTCTCTTCTTGAAATCCCGCAAGAAGAGAATCCAACATTTAAGTTCATCACTAAATCAACAGATGGCAGCAGCAACTCCAGAATTACCCACACCACTGGATCAAGCTTTAGTCGCATAAGAGCCGAAGATGCAAACGATGATTTGCGAAAAATGTGCTC